>CAXKWD010000010.1:21871169-22471169 GCA_964059195.1 Ectobius pallidus | reverse complement strand
ATTTCCAATCCAATATTCCTGCAGGCATCGAAAATACTTTCTGCATTTCTCTCGATTGTATTTATGTCATCGCCCAACAGACAAACGTCATCTGCATAAGCCCAAATCCGGTGTCTACCACTTAATTTCCAGACCTACCTTGTTTTCCTGAACTTTCCTAGTGGCAATGGCGAAATTATAAAGTAAAGGCGATAATGCATCTCCTTGCTTCAAGCCGCTTCTAATGGCAAACCTATCTGATATAAATTTCCCTACCCTGACTTTGCTGTAGGTTTCATTTAAACACATAGGCCTACACGGTTTTAGATAAGCTATACCAGTACGTAACAAACCTGCAATGGGAAATTCCGAAACTCTGGCATTTGTAATTTGCTAAAAGATTTATCAATTGGGAACTTTAGAATTTCAATTTGAAATAATATCCTTCTGGCAAATGCAAATGTTGAATTTGAGTTAAATCCTGATATAAAAACACAGTCACACAAAGAAAATTAAAATAGCTTCCCTATGAGTATTCTATGCGTCATAATGCTGATTTCCAATTGTGGAGAAATCCGATTAAATCGACCCGTCTTACTTACCGTCATGGTAGCGATTGTATGGATTGAAATATATAAGGCTGGAAAATTTGAGTGGTGGTAATTAAGCATGGCGGAACACCAATTATCACAATAGGTCTATAAAATCAATTGTGTCTTATGCATTTAAAACTTGCAGCCTATTCTAATTTTTACGAATTTTTAAATTAATGTTCTACTATGGATACTTATTACGTACTTAGTGTTGCAAGGCTGAATGAAAGTGGCCTACAGTAAGTTATTATGGGTTACTATAATTACCTTACTTAATTTAAATACAATATACAGAACTATGTATTTAAGGCCTATCTTACCTATCAAATTTAGCCCTGACTTCTTCCCCCTGAATCTCTTTACGCAAACATTTTGATTAATCTACGGGCGCATCAAACTCAGAAAGCCATGGGCCCAAGGAAATATTACTTCCATATGAATATGGTTGAAGAGATTACTCATCAGAATGCACCACCATTCTCACTTCCAGTACTTCCAATATTACAAAGATATTCATATGCCGTAACTAGGCTTCGAATGTCCATACAAGAAACGGCTAGGTTCAATAAACATGTCCAGTAGGAAGAGTTGGGGGAGTGTAACACGCGATGACAACAAGTGCGCGCTCAAGTATACTTTAAAAAGTAAAGTTTTCCCTATACAGGCCATGGAGGCCCAGAGGGTTCCAGGAGGTTGAGGCTCCCAGATTTTAGACATTGGCACGTGTTAGAGGCTGAGTCGACCCCAGGGCCATAGTGCCAACAGAAGGATTAAACCAATTGAAAAACTCCAACGACCTCATCGGGGATCGAACCCGCAACCCTCCAGTTTGTAGCGCAGCGCCTCAACCACTACGCTACGGCGTACCCCTCAAATATACTTGGGTAGAGATAAAAAGCGAACGTGTTTCATGTCGCTTTTATAACGAAGACATGATGAAATAATCTATCTCCTATTTACATTCTACACACAAATGGTGACCAGTGATGTTTATGAATGCAAAAAAACTGTCTTGTCATCATCCTTGTGTAGACTGCAGTAGATCCACTCGAGGCGCTTACTGCTTATGCTATGGAGTGACTGTCCATACTCAGTGACGTCATGCTGGATACATGTCACATTAACTTGAATCTTCAATCCCTGTATAAAAGTTCTAAGCCTTGCCATAACACTACGTACTGAAATGATGGATTGGTACGCTGTCATAATGTTCTTCAAATTCTCTCCTAAAACGCCCTTCAATATAAAAATAGATAAGTCTATTCAGTAACTTCCCTTTGCACGTATCTGTAGAAACATTCAAACTATTCGAGCCTCCATTTAGGATTGTGTTATCACGAATAAACTCTTATCCCTATTGATTTCCTAACAGGAATGGCAACTCAGAGTATGACCTCCAGAGAGAAATGTATTTGCGGAGGAGAGTTGAAGACCAGCATGCTTTTTAAGAAAGCGCTGGTAGGCCTATATATATTTTTCATGGCAATTTCAGAGAATATTTGCATAGATTCCGCATTAGGCCTAGCCCTGACTGCATCTGCGGAGAGAAGATCCAAAATGTCACACACATAATTTTTGACTGCCCGTTATCTTACCGTGACAGGTACAAACTTGAATTACTGTTAGAATCAGTAGACTGTACAGATAGGGAAAAAAAGCGGACCGACTAAAATAATTATCTAAGTTGCCGATATGAGCCACTGCGCATGCCTAGCGGCATTCACAGGATAGCAGGGAATGTACTGAAATTTGTTCTAGTGTCGACTGTTGCTTTGCCCATTTCGAAACCCATTAGAAAGTAAGCCATTAATTTGTCGGTGTGTTTTCAGACAGAAAAATGCACAGATAACAGATGTATATCAACTGAAATCAACTACAAGAGTCAGCCCGCTTTTTTTTACCCTACCTGTACATTTTTCTAAACCACCCACAAACGTTTTAACAAACTGTAAATCATATAAATATTTTATCTCTTATTTAAACTTATTTATCTCTTATATTCCCAAAAATAAAACCATAGTCTAATTCTGTTTTATATATATATCTGTATGTGTGTATATTCATGTCATTTTTATTGTTAGCCATTTCATGCATTATACATGCTTTAGATTCTAGGAATGTATTATAATATTTGTAAATAACCATAACCTTATATTGTTAGCTATTCCATGTAAATAGTCACCATTTAGAAATGCATTATCTTGCAAATAACTTCACTTTATGCATTTTTTTTACATTATAAATAATATTATGCTTTATTAATTAATTATGTCCTATATTTTTATAAATACTTATAAGTCTAGATTGTTACCTAGTTCTTGTACTATTCGTATATTACTTAATTTAAGAATGTATTATAATATTTGTAAATAACTATAACCATACACTGTTTGCCATCTCATATACTATAATTAATACCCATATGTTATGCTTTAGTATTATGTTTGTAAATAACTATAAACTTAATAAACCTTATGGTAAAATAAGGTTAACTCGTAAAATAACTACCAAACTTTTCTTAGCCTCTTAGAAATTGTGTTAACATAAAATTTGTGTTAAAATTTTAAATTTCTAAAAGACCACGGAAAGTTTAGTAGTTATTATTCGAGATTCAACGTTATTACAGATAGAAACCACTTCTGCAGATGTCAGTTGTCTATAGAAAATGTGAAGCACGTCTTATTTGACTGTCCATTATTCGAAAGAAGGTTTAATCTTAAATTGCATGCTTCTCGGTGTGAGAAAACATTTTCCAATTCACGTCTCCATTTATTTAACAAAGTCTGCTGTTTTAGAGAATTTATCAGTTTTATAACTTACATTCACGATCAACTATAATTAATTACTTATTTAATGTTTGAAATTATACGATTATTATAATTAGTTTGTAAACTACAACCCTAACATGCTTCTGTGGCGAAATAGGGTTTGCATCCCTGGAGATTAAATAATAGTATTAACTTTTGGATAATAAAAATAATATTTTTTAAAAGCATTTCTCAAAAAACATCCTATACTTTTGGTTAGTTTTCTTTCGGATTGATAACTTACCGTATCCTTAGAAGTAGCTTAAGCATACCTCTTACTATAGTCCCCGCTATCAGCTTTCCCTGCCGATCTTTGCCAGAATACACCATTTTAAGAAAGCATTATATGTGTTTGAGGGAAAAATAAATCATTTTTTCAACTTTCTTTTTAATATAATGACTGGATATTATCTCCAAATTATGCTCTACATGTTTCTCTTATTTTTGATGCCACTTACCATCTCACTTCGCATAATTCTCCTTTTAAAGCCGTTTTCTTCTTAACTCAGTGAGTTTTAAGGAAACCTGCAGTGAAATCTTGCGTCCAAGTGACTTTCATGTTCTGTGAACACGAGAACACATGCTTGCCATTGCTTATTTAAAAATTATAAACAAATTACCGGTAACTTTTCATAAATACTTTGAATAAAAATGTTCTAGGTATTTTCAAAGAATGTTTGTTACGTTGCTCAAAGTATATTCAGAAATAAATAGAATTCATAATCACTCACTTATATTGAAATTTAATTTTTCTGAAATAAAATGTGTTTCAGATAGAACTCATAAAGAAGAACACACTAAAGGGTCCCAGCCCGGAAGATGAAGAATTCATGCGGCTAGCATGTTGTATAATGGATGCCAATGCTTTTGAAACTGCTCGAATCTCAAAGGAGCTCATTAAGAACACGAGCACTTTTCCGAGTTTGAGAGGGCTATATCCTCTGGCTGCCATGATGAACCACGCATGCACACCTAACACACGTCATGGCTTCGACGTGGATCAAAATATGATTGTTAGGGCTACAAAGAGAATACCTGCCGGCACAGAAATCACAAACTCCTACACTGCTCTACTGTGGGGTACACCTGCAAGAAGGCATCATCTTGATATAACTAAGCACTTTCTCTGCGAATGTCCCCGATGTGCTGATCCTCAGGTAAGAACTATTGCAATTTAAAATGTACTAAAATTTCCTGATTTTAACAAACATGTCTTTTTTGTTTTTGTTTTATTTTTTCTTTCTACCAAAATTTGTTTAATGCTTTTAAATTTAAAATTATCTATAAAATATGTCTAAATGCCTTGTAAAATAATATTGAATTACAAAACAACAAAAACAAACACAGCATATTTAAAATGTTGTAGTTAACTACCCATTTTTTAAGTAAGCCAAGAGTTTGTTTGTTCCCATATGCATAAAGAAACACATTACTGAATATCAATATCAATATTTAATAAATGATGCGCGAATAGGCTTTCAAAAGCGAGTGGTTAATTAATTTAAATATCCATAAAATTAAAACATAATTTCATACACTTCACTTGTCAATAGAAAGTATTTCGGGCAAATTCATTTGTTTAAATAAAGTCACATTGTTGTCTCGGAAGGTAAATGTTTGTTTGTATATTTTCCCATGAATACTTTATTAAATGGGGTTTACTTTAATTCTTCATTTACTTTATTAAACGGGACATTCGCAGCAACCAAGGCCGATATAAAAGTCAGATCGCTTGATAGTGAATTAGACGTTGTTGACACTTCTCTGAAACTAAACTATACGCCGTGGCGCTACATCCCTGAAAGGATAAGGCCTACCACCCGACCGCTGCGTCATCTACTATGGCAGATGGCAGATGTCAGTATTGGGGTGCATGTGGTCAGCATGCCGGCACCCACGGCGGCCGTTAACGGTGGATTCCGTGACCGGAGTCACTACTTATCTATCAAGTAGCCCCTCAGTTTGTAATACGAGGCTGAGTGCACCCCGTTCCAGACTTCCCTACCTCAAAAAAATCCGAGGATGTACCGGGGATTGAACCCGGGCCTACGGACCATTAGCCAGCAACACTAACCAAGAGATCACGCTGGCTGTCGACACTTCTCTGATCTTGTCCAAAATTATAAGATGAGAAGTGTACAGTGGTCCTTTATAAATTGTATTTTGTCCCTCCTTTATGTCTTATTTCACAATTGAAACACGATAGTTCTTTCATTTCTCTAAAATAATCACTGCAATATGTTTCAATATACAACATAATTATTATGACTTTTAGAATCCTATATTTTTTAACATTTTGAAACATTATTTTATACATGTACAGTGACAAACTACAGTACATTATTTTGTAGGCTTCGTACCATGGACTGTGACACACCGACTTAGTACTCGCTGGGTACTACGCTGTAGCTATTACACTTCCCTTTTTTGGGGCTAATTATGAATTCAGCTTGAAAATATTTGTACACAATTTTCACAACTTCCCCATCTCCTTGATCTACTGTGTGTTTGGGCGAAAATAAGTCTATGTGAAATTACGAGGGTAAGTCAATATGTATCCGCACTTATTGTTTAATCTTTTGTAGGTTGGCTGTACCGCTTTGTGCTCGCGCACGTCGAAATGTTAATTTGTCTCCGGTTGTGGAATGAGTTATGGCTCCAATGAGTGTTGCGCTGTTGCACATTAAACATGGCTGCACCACTCAGCGTTTGCACCAAAGAAGAACAGCATGTACTGATCAGTTTATTTTCCGTCCGAAGGTGTTACCAGGAGCCGAAATCCATCGAAGATTTTCAACACAATATGGGCGCAATGTTTTACCACGGCGAAGCGTGTACGAATGGATTGAAAAGTTCAAAAATGGTCGGACATGTGTGAAGGAAAGATCAGTGGGAATCATGATTCAGACAAACCAAAGAGTCAATGAAATGGCAAACCATATTCAAATTAGCCATGGTTCTGCATATGTAATTACTCATAACCTTAGTTAGCATTACGGATCACTGCACGCTGTTCTACTTTGGTGCAAACGGTGAGCGATGCAGCCATGTTTAATGAGTAGGGCCCGGGGATTTAGCCACAAAAACATTACATCAGGTTAGTGGTGACTGGGATATAGCCGTATGTAAACACGAGGGAAGAGGTGACTCGCTTTCAGTGGCGCACTTTAATACGAACATTCAAGTTCAAGGGCAGTGCAGCTAGTCTAGTGAAATGATAGACACAGCGTCATAGAATAGTTTGCACATTTAATCGTAAATCACAGAAACAAAATATATTTCCTAGTAAAACGAACATAAATATACACAACCAATGCTTTAATATTTGTTAACAATATTCACAGTGAAAATTAAAAGGCAATTTATACATTATGTCTGTGCATACGCTTTGTTGCAGTGAATGGCAATATATATTTTGAAGTTTTCAAAAGGAAAATATCTTCTATTTTCCTCCAAAGAGGATCTTTATTGGTGAAAACTTCTTTCTACGTCTCATGACGTGTCGGGGGGATGAGATATTAGTGTTTCCCTTGTGTGGGTACACATCATGGTCTTCTGTAGAACCTTCCAGTGCACCTCGAAAGGTAAAAACAGTAGAAAAATCCTGCATTTTCTGGATATTTTTTTTATTTATTTCTGCTGTACCTGTAGAAGTATTCCATCTTCAGGTTGACTCTTACCTATGAATAATTCCTCCACGAGTCTGATCGCTTGTGCCATTTACATATTTTGTCTCTTTAGAAGAGTGATACATCTAGACAGTTGCCGAAATTATTTGCAATGAACTAGATATTACTTAGTAGCTTTTCTAAACAAAAGGCTAAACATTTTCTGGAGCAGCACCCCCACTCATTTTAGCTATGATCCGCCACTGGTTGTCAAGAACGCACAACACACAACGTCGTCAACAGAACACTAAATTGCCACATGCAGTGCAAGTTGTTTACTAACTCAGAAAGCTTTCTATGCCTTGTGCACCACTAACTTGACGAATTATTGACTAAACCCCCGGGCCCTATTAATGAGTAACAGCGCAACAAACAGTGGGTAAGGTCAAACATTCCACAAGTTTAGATAAATGAACAACATGTCGACGTGCGGAGCACAAAGCGGTAAAGCCAACCTACAAAAGATTAAACACAAAGTGCGTATTATTGACTTACCCTCATGTGTTTCTAGAAAATCTTACTTTTCTTTTGTGCAAGGCCTTTTCAGATATGTTTGAAGCAGCCATTAAAATGCCACAAATAATTTAGCCTTCACACTGGGTCCTATTATATTAGGCACTGATCTTTGTTCCAGGAAGGGGGTTCCCGACTAACAGCTCTTAAGTGCCTAACTCAGACATGTTCAGGCTCAGTATTCCCCATAAATTCTTTGGACGAAGAGTCTAGCTGGAGATGTGAAGAATGTGGACGTGAGTTCACTGGAAGGAAAGCTGCTCTCACTCAATGCTCTTTGGGGCGCCTGCTAGGATGTGCGGATACAAGAAACCCTGTCCATATGGAACGCTTTCTGCAAGAACACCTCCAAATTGCACCAACAAGTAACCAGATTGTCGTAGAAGTAAAATGCAACCTCATCAGAATCTACGGCCACACAAAAGACTACATGTGGTCAGGTTAGATTTAACACAGAATTCTTCATTTCCAGGACGTTAGTATTTGATGCATGAACTGTCTGTAAAAACATGCGGTTTTCTACTCAATAGGCCATCCTTTATCCTTAACTCGCATGCACTCATGTGGACCTTGATAATAGATTACTTTAAGATTTGGCTGACAATTTTTTTTTGGACTCGTGATTTTTTCTATAGACTGTAGGTTCTTTTAGATTATAACAGTCTGCCTAGCTCTTGTGCACTTTATCAGGAGTGATACATTTAACAATAAAGTATAGGTAATATCCACCATAAGCTAAGAAGAATGGGTTTCTTGTTCTTTTCGGATTGCTGATGATACTTTTATAAGTTTTATAAGAATGAAGGAAAATATGCTAAACAAAGAGATCAATGGAGAGGTACTATAGCTCAGTTCTCCATCTTCCTGCCTCACACTCAAAATTATGACGTTTATTGTTTGTTTTTTAAAAATAGTTTATAACGTAGCTGTGTGAAAGCAAAGCTACTAAAAGGATATTTATATTATGTTCCAATCTGCAAGAATCTCCAATTGCTCAAAACTCCTAACGTGATCATGAAACAATGAGGGAATACGACTTGGTGAAACACCATTTTAAAAAATTGCAAAGAATAAAGCAGAAATAAAGGATTAAAGCAGAAATACTATCGTCAAAGCTATTCTACAATTAACGTATTATTAATTTAACTTACTAGTCCTGTTGCATTCAATCAAAATGAGTTTGGCATCCTCCCTCAGATTACACAAGGGGCAAATGCCTTTTTCAACGAATCCTCTTCTACCTTTTACCTCCCATATCCCCAACCTCCATCAAGCAATGCCTACCGTTTCTTTATAGTTGAATACTCCAAATTGTTTTTCTTTACCCCATCTGGTTTTCACCTTTCATAACGTTGGTAAGTAAAGCCTTTACACACAGTTAAGGAAACGTCGTGTGGTTGTATCAGCACCACTCTATGATAGGCGCAGACAGCAACGCGCGCCGCCGTCGTGAACTGGAAAAACACCGCGCCGTCGGTTCATAGTACATTGGTTCTCTCTGGAAAACCACTAATAATTACCGGTTTATATAAGAATGTTCGCCCCAAACCTTTCATATAATGTATCTACATCCAGCTCTTGTGTCACTTTTTACAAGTTGCGACCTATAAAACATCACATACAACAGCGCATTTTGGCCTAGTGAAGTAAGTATATTATGAAAGAATATAGATGCTTTTCTTTTTCCTCTATGAATCGTCATCCCTAACGTTAGAAATAAATGCATCGAAGGCAATCTATTATAACGTTTATCTCAATATCAGGTGGACATTGTTTAGAATTTAGTACGTACGTGGCAAAAAAGTCAAGAATTTCTTTTGAGTAAAGTGGGTCACAAAGTATGTCAATCTGTCTGTCAACGTTTCAAATGCGTAACCCTGACTCAAATGACTCATACGGTATGCTCTAGACAAACACAATTAAAATAGCAGATTTCCCGGGCCTCGGTTAAATACATAGAAAGTTGGCTCCAGTTTAGGTGGAAAAACAACTAAAACATGAGAATAGTTGGTGTATTGACGTTTTGAAGAAATACGATCTTGTTCCCGTGGACCCGTGTCCATAATTACAGAGGGAACCGACGTATGCAAGCAGGTAGTACATACAGTAAAGACTTTCCTTGTGTCGTTAAAAATACATTTTCTCTGCATCAAACGAAGCATTATGATTTCTCTTGGCACCACTTAAACTCCCAGGAAGCACAGTTCACATGTAGTAACACGAGTATTCTTCTGTAGTACATTTGCCCGCTCCCAGAATTGAAACGGAAAATCTCACAAACAGGACCGATTATTTCAAGCTACATAATGTACAGAAGGGGAAGGTAAGAGTCAACTTTAGAAACAGGTTACCGAATCATTACGCAGTTATCTACCACCTTTCCATTAGTTAAATAATAGTCTATAGTGGGCATAATATTAAGTTTTCTTCTTCTTCCTCAAGGTTAAGCTATCAAGCTCGTTCCAACACAAAGGTAGAATCTGTTCCATTTCAGTTTAAACATGAACTATAAAAAAAAATAGAAATCTCGCGCAGAATAGGGAGGTATGATTTACTTTGCTATCTGCTATTCTTGTCACTCCACAGCCCTCTACACCAATAGAAGGACATGAAAAGCACGTGCTTTAGAAAAATCAGTATTACTTCCCCCAACAGTGAAGCATTTTTTCTTCACTACGCATCCAAAGCCGTGTTTTAAGAACGATGGAACGACTTTGCTCTCGGTCGCCCTATTGAACTCAAGCCTTTTGGTTTGTATTTGAATGCTTGTTTTGTTATCCTGTCATTCAACCTTTCTATGTGTTGAGACCACTGCAATTGAACATTGCGTATTTTATCCTCTAATTTGTATATGTTTAATTCTTCCCGTATTTGGGTGTTGGGTATTTGGTCTTCTAATGTAGCCTATATCCAATTTTCACAACCGTATAAAAGTAAAGAACTGCCAACACCTTGTGAAATTTCATAATTGTATATATTCTAATTTTATTTCTTAGTGTTCTTTGTATCGTTCCACACGTATCTTGGAACTTAAGTTTTTTTATTTATATATTTTTCTTGTACCAGGAAATCCAACGTCCTAAATAATTATTATACAATTTATATAAAATTATTGGAGACGGTTCTATAATCTGTGTAACGTACCTTTTAATTCGTTCACCCATTAGCGTCACATAACGAATATTGGTGATTTCTTTATCAGACAACTCTTTAATTTATAACATTTAGTCCCTAATCCTTAAAAATACATACGGAAGCACAGAGTACAAAACATTTTATGACATTAACAATATTCGTAAATTTGCCGCCTCTAATCACATCAAGTTAAGTTTGATTTGTGCTGAACGAGGAAACGAGTTCTAACGTTCCATAATATCGAGAAAATATTATATCGACTACATAATTAAGAGCAAGGCTGTTTACTTCAGTAAGATAATAGAATATTATCTACCAGTTTCGGAACGGTAATATAAGTTAGTAGCCTATTATGAAAAGGGCCCGGATTCTAGGTTTTAAATTAATTTATTCCTTGGTATCTGTGGTTCACCGTTGTGGCTCAGGGGATGCGTTCAATCCTCTCACGCAGCGGGCCCGGGTTCGATTCCTAGTAGGGACAAGTTATCTAGGTGAGGTTTTTTCCTGGGTTTTCCCTCACCTGTGAGACAAATGTCAGGTTACTTGAGGCCCTTGTGGTCCCCGGACATTATCTGGCCGTCATTATCATCTTCATCCCCATTCCTCGCCTTGTTCTAAGTGAGTGTGAATGGTGTGTATCGTTCTATGTGTTCGTGTTGTCTCGGAGACGGCCCCAGCATTGGGCTGATCATTCATCCGGGGAGGCCCTCCATGTCCTTGTCTGATCAAAAAAGTATGCATGTGATCCAAAGATAATCCCTCTCCCGACAGGTCGCGGCCCTGTAAGGCCCGGGCGGCTTGGGTCGCTTAAATCCTAAAAGGGAGAGGTGAAACTACGATAAAGAAAGAAAAGAATAGTACATGCAATTAATCTAATTATTGATCACTACTTTTCAATACCTGCTTAGATTTTGCATCTTGCTGGAAGTTGCCAGTACATGGTGTATTGCATTTTGTCAATTGTCAATTGTACCGGTAAAATAAAGCGTTAATGAAACGAAATTCCCGGCTTCTTTGGAATCAAATTAAAGAAATTCTTAAGAGTTATCACTTGCAGTTTAATCTCAGTGTTTACTCCAGCAAGACGGCAAAACTAAAGTATTCAAAAGTTGGTAATTTATTATTGAAAAACGTTTTTGTTGAGTTTAGTGACGAAGTTTATATGGCAGGTGTAATTCTAAAGTTAGTTTTGTTCTATAAATTATAAACTGTTGAAAAGTAAGCAAAAAAAGTGTTCTTCTGGTTGAACCATGGAAATTGTAAGTAAAAATGAAACGATTTATTATATGTCTCCTGTGTTTATTGTGCTTATTAAAACTATTTTATTTTAAAAAATGGCAAAGAACTAAAATAAAATAATTTTATTATTTAATAATCTATTATAGAGTTTATAAAAAAACTAAAAATCCGGGTCTTAATTATGAAATAAGTAAAACTCATTTCCATGCTTCGGTCATATGTAAGTGTGTATATATATGTACATATATAAGTATCCCATATTATGTATATATATATATATATATATATATATATATATATAGTTGGGTCTCTATCACCACAGCATGGCTCGTCCTCAGGTTGCGGATAGAGGATACGACCTCCAGATATGAAGCCATGGAGAGTAGCTACAAATATATTGAATAAGCAGTCGCGAACGTACGACATGATATGATCCTCCAGCTTGGGGGTTTGGCGTGAGGTCAACAACCTCTTGCAATAAAAATATGGTTAAGAAACGCTTATTTGATTTATGGATCTGGTCAGTGTAAAATTCTCCGGAAGTAAAATAGTCCCTAGTTCGGATTTCCGGGTACGGACTGCACTGAAGGAATCTAAAAATCGTAGAAACTATAGATTTGGAACGTGGAATGTTAGGAGAGTGTAAAGGCCTGGAGCGCTTAAATCGATAACTAGTGAATTAGAGAAATACAGGTTAGATGAAGCAGCAGTACAGGAAGTTAGATGGGAGGGTGAAGGTTCAATACAGACAAACGCGTAAGTTATACCTTTTTCTATGGGAAAGGGAATGTTAACCAATTACGGACCAGGTTCTTCATACATAGGAGGATCAACTCAGCTATAAAGAAAGTAGAATTTATTAATGATAGGCTTCCTTATGTTACTCTAAGAGGACGGTGGTGTGACATCATAATCATGGATATCCATCCACCAACAGAGGATAAAGACGATGATGACAAGTACTGTCATTATGACGAAATAGGACGAACATTTGATCAGTATCCGGCATGTCACATGCAAATTGTACTATGAGATTTCGATTCGAAAGTAGAGAGGGAGGATATTATCAACCCACGATTGCAGAGCAATGACAAGGGGTTAGATTAGTGAATTTTGCCACTGCCAAGTATTTGATCTCAAAGAGCACATAATTCTCACATCGTGACAATCATAAATACACATGGACTTCACCAAATGAAAAGACTCATAATTAAATCGACCATGTGCTAATTCAGAAAGAATGAGGCAGTCTAGTTTAAGTGATGTACGAACTTTTAGGGAGACTGACTGCGATTCGGATCATTATCTGGTAGTAGTGGTTGCTCGGGAGGAACTTTCATTAAACAAAGGAACTAGGAAAAGTTTTGTTATCGATTCAATCTAAAAATGCTAGATGAAGACCAAATTAGGAACGCTTACCAAGTCGAGATTTCAAATAGAAATTGTTCATTTCTATTGATTAAGTAAGTTAGGAAGTAAATAAGTAAAGTAAGTAAATAAATAAAGTAAGTAAAACTCAGTTACTGCTGGGTGCGCAGGTAGCCTTAAACTGTGACTAAGCTTGTTTAACCAGCATATTAATTGTGAACGAAAGCTTATTTAAATATTGCTCCGTTGTAAATCTATACTTCTAACTTGACAATATAGAAATACAACTGAATGTATGTGAACATAGCTCATATTCAGAGGGTTTACATTAACTTTTTGGTTTGTACAATAATCTTCTTATTGTACAAACCAAAAATTTAATGTAAACCCTCTGAATATATAATTTTAATCCTTGTAACAGGGTAATATTCAAACGAACATAAGGATTCACAAATACGGATTAATAGGAAGTTATTAAGGATAAAAATTATTTTTTTTAAACTGAAAGCTATCTAAAGTTTAACATATTAGAAGCTATTCCTAATTGAGAGGGCAGAAGTCCTTATGTTAACTATACAACAAGATAGCCTGCCACCAAGTTTTCTGTCTAAAGAATTAGGCCTAAATTCAGTCATGTCTTCACAACGACAGAGATATTGTATTAAAATAAATAATTATATTAATGAAGCAATGAAAAATCCCCTTCCCGGGTTCAGGACTGGGTGTTTTTAGTAGGTTAACTCTGAGGTTAGATAATGCACAATGTGTGTGATTCCTTAAAGCTGGGTTTACACTATGTAACTTGTTTAATAAAACTTGAGTTATATAATATGTTGTCCAAAATTGTTACAAATACATGCCAATTGTTACATATAACACTGTGTTATATAACTGATTTTTGTGTTATATAACCAGTTTTCTGCGTTTACACTCCGTTAGCTCCGTTTACACTATGTAACTTGTTTATAAAACTTGGGTTTTCCGAAATTGTTACAAATACATGTAACTTGTTACAGATAACATTGTGCTATATAACTGAATTTTGCGTTATATAACAAGTTATACCTTTCCCGCATGGGACGGGAAAAGTGTAACTTGTTACATGTAACCTGCTACATGTACATTTTACTGCGTATATATAGTATCAACAAACTGTCCACCTAACCACAAATAATTAGATTTATCCAAAAGTTCAATCTAGGCAACGTTTACTATGCTTTTCAGGTGTACAATAGTATAATAATAATATAACCTAATCTCACATACATGTCCCTCTACAATACTCTCATATGTAATATTATAACAATCTTCATTAATGTTCCATATCATGATGTAAATTTTCAGCAAATTATTCATTTCACTTTTGGATATGTTCATTTCGATCATATCTTGATCATCATCAGTAATTTCGACGTCCGGATTGCCAGAGTACAACTGTGATACTAAAAAATGCCACAAAGTTCAATTAATGCAACGCGATACTACCATGAACCATCACCAATGTGGTTAATATTAATCTACAATTAATCTGCAAGTACTGGACTTCAGTGCGCCTGCGAGTTATTTTATATTAATGGCAATAATTTGCTGTGAAGTGGTTGGCAAATTTACATATGCATAATAGAGATGCAACAGACAATGGTATGATAGTACACAGCTTTTAACCTAACCAACCAATTGTTATACAAAATATATAAATTTAATACAATTTTAATTATTTTAACAATTTCTAAGTGGTTATGTCAACATTTGCTAGTTTGAATGTGTAATTGAGTACAGTGTGATCGACAATAGTTTTTACTATTATACATTCTGTGAACATATTATGTGGACATATCCATTTATACGATATATCAGCGCCATCGACCACCACTGTGGCAAAGGGGATGCGTGAGAGGAGCGGGCCCGGGTTCGATTCCTGGTCGGGACAAGTTACCTAGGTGGGTTTTTTTCTTGAGTTTTTCTCATCTGTGAGACAAATGTCGCGTAACTTTAGGCCCCTGTGGTCCCCAGATATAATCTGGCCGTCATTATCATCTTAATGTGTAATTGAATAATTTTCGCCCTGTTCGGAGTGAGTGTGTGTGTGTGAATGGTGTGTCTAATCCTATGTGTTCGTGTTGTCTCGGAGGTGGCCCCGGAATTGGGCTGATCACTCATCCGGGGAGGCCCTCGATGCCCTTGTCTGGTCAAAAAAGTATGTATGTAATGCCCGGGCGGCTTGGGTCGCTTAAATCCTAACAGGGGGAGGTAAAACTAAGATAAAGGAAGAGAATCAGCGCCATCAAAATATGGAACATTGATGAAAATTGTTAACATTACATATGAGAGTTTTGTAGCGGGGCATATAATGTGTGACAGTCCTTTATGATAGCCCGAGTATAGCCTACACAACCCGCAACACAGATCTCCCATACTACACAGAAAACAGCTAACTTCAAACATCAATAATTCATTACAGAAAATTACTACAATAAAACGAATTACACCATATAAAAGAGCATAACTTTATCGACAACTTGAGATACAACACTACAGGTTTGATTAACCCGTTATATCATTTTAAGCAGACACTATAAATAACTCCTATAGTTTTCATCACATAGAATGCAGACTTATATCATTCGACGCAGATAAAATCAGCCTATCCAATAAAAACAATACCAGCAATGATAACCTTAAGTGATCATAGTTATCAACAGAAACATATTTTGTGGGCGGTACACATCCGGCCTGACCGTCTCACTGTCGCCGTCATTAGTTTGACAGCTAGAATTAATGTCATAGCCAGTTTCAACGTTTTTCAACGACTAATTTTTAAACCACCTAGCAGAAAGATTCATTCTGAACCAATTAGGAAATAGTAGAAAGAATACTTGACCAATGACAGAATAGCAAGAGAAAAAACTCAGAAGTGATATTACCGCTAACACAGAGGAACCCGGGACCACTTGACGGACATACAACGACGAGACGACACCACTGGACAACGTAAAAATATATATCTTGTATTACAAAGTAATTATTATCCGCGCTTAATAAATAGATAGAAGTTAGATAAATTCACATCGCTGCGCGTACACCGAGAACAAGAAAGTTAATTAATAAGTGCAATTATCGATTAAGTGAGTAACGCTTTAATTCGATCCGGAGCGGAGCCCGAGAATTTTGCAAGTGTAATAAGTATTTCAGTCCGCGCTATACAAAATAGATTTCTTCGACGTGTCATATAAAATAATTCCTAGAAAGTGAAAGCGCGTAGAACTTAATAACATTAAATAATTAATAGACGTAAAATAACAAAGTGCAATTTATATTTTATATCGACGAAATATAACTTACTGTAAAAAGGACTTACAACATCTGGATTCTTAACTACCTTAACTCTGCAATTCTACGAATAAGTATTTTGGACAATATATTACTTTTTGGAACCACTTATATATTTTTGTTACTTCAAGATTCCTGTAATTGAAACTCCTTTTGTTTCTGACCCTTGAACTTTCTCTAGCCACGACCCTAGATAAGATCGACTGCAATAATCTACTGACTGAGCAAACTAGCTGGCACCCCTATAAAAATTCCACATCACGCTACGTCCACCAACGAGCTCTCATAAATGTGAGATTAGGATATGATATTATTATACTATTGTACATCTGAAAAGGAGCATATTAAAGGTTGCATAGATTGAACTTTTGGATAAATCTAATTATATGAGGTTAGGTGGACAGTTTCTTTATACAAACAAACGGAGAAATTAAATTCATCAATATCTAGTAACAAGTTACAGAAGATAGTTGAGATAATATTGTAATAATATGGGAGAAAAATTCCTCTGACACTGGGACTTGAACCCAGGACCTTTGATTATCCGTGCCAATGCTCTTACCAACTGAGCTACTCCAGAGTTCAATTCACCGCGCCATCTGGCGGGAACCTATCTCGAGGAAATACTTCCAGGAATGTTCCCGGAAATGTTCCCACAATTTCATAAATTCCCTGGAATTTATTATTTACGAGCAAGATAACTCAGACACCTATTTGTTACTTAAATTTAATCATGATTAGGTTAAATAAAACTAAAAACTATCATAAGTTCAAAGATTAATATATAATTAATGAAATAACAAAACATGAACATAGATCTACAGATCACTGAATAACTGTTTAAATGAAGATTTGGAAATATTTTTAGTCAACAATAAGAATATAAATAATCACGTGATTACTAGGGATATTAATGTATACATTACAGAAAACCACTTGCAATTTTTAAATGCTGTTACTAGGCCTGCTTCAGACTCATGTCTTGATCACGTATTCTTACCATGTTTCCTATTACAAAGCTCTTATTGTACAGATGTTATTGTTTCTCTTAAATCTGTGATTAATTCCTCCAACAATGGGTGACAACTTCATAAACCAATTAAGTAATAATTATAATTTAAAAAATGTAAAAACTGCTGTCTTTGAGGACCTCGACTACTGTGATAATTTCATCCGATCCAAGCAGCATGATTTTAAATTAATTCATTTAAATATACGCAGCTTAAATAAACACTACCTGGAACTCTGTAGACTACATTACTGCAAAGTTTCTCATTGGATTTTGATATCATTATTTTAACAGAGTCCTGGTTGAATCATGACACTGGATACGAATTACCTGGATATAAAAAACTACAAAAATTAATAAATATAGTAAATGCGATGGCTTAGTTGTTTATGTCAAAAATTATTTATATGTGACAGTAGAAGAAAAAATGGTCATCGACGAATGCAATTCAATTCATCTCAAAATTAATTATGAAAATAATCTACTTATGTTAACAGCAATTTACAGATCTCCAAATTATTGCAAAAATACCTTTCTCGATAGCCTAGAACAATTCTTACGCAATATTAAAGAATGTAAGAAACATGTCATTGTTGGAGACATTAATTTACAGATTCTAGAAGAAAATATCGACTTGTTTGGAAGTAGGTATACAAATATTTTACATGAATATGGTTTCGAAAAGTATTTAAATTCCATTACTAGACCTGCATCTAATTCTTGTCTAGATCACATATTTTACAAAGATGACTGTAATGGTAGTTTTCAACCCGGAATTTATAAAAGCTCAATTACTGATCTTTATGCAATTTTCGCCTTGTTCCAAATTAATTATTCACCTACCGGCATAAATGTAAGTTCTTCCAAACAAAATTGTGAATCTGATATACAGTGAGTCTCAGACAGATTGGTGCTGCTTGTCGCGGCGCCGGGGAGTTCCTTTGCCGCATACCGGGGATAGGAGCGTCATCTGCGGGGAACCCAACGCGCGGCGGCACCCATTTGCCTGAGACTCACTGTATATACGCAAAAGCATGTAAATTATAACAAATTAATCTATGAATTAGAAAAAGAAACATGGGTAAATGTATTGGACTGTAATATTGCTAACAATAGTTTTCGAATATTCCATGATTTGCTGCAAAATTATCTAAACAAATGCTCATATACTGACAATAAAAAAGTTCCTTGCAAACTAAAGAAAATCAAGCCATGGATCACGAGAGGAATAATTTTGTCTATTCGGACAAGGGACAATTTGGCAAATAAAGTTAGGAGAAAACCCACAAACGAAAATCTAATATTATACTACAAGAGATACAGAAATATATTAACAAAAGCTATACGAGCCATGAAAGTTATTTATTACAAAAATAAATTTGAAATACATAAAAATAACGCTAGAAAATTCTGGTCCACTGTCAATGAAGCTACTGATACTAATTCAAATAATAAAATTCCAATCTTTGAAATCATAAATGAAAAAGGACAAAAAATTAAGCGAAGTGACCAAATTGCAAATGAATTTAACTCCTTTTTTTAGAAAATAGGAAAAAGAATCACTTCAAATATTAAGTTAGCACCAAACAGTATCCCTGAATATAAAAAATGTATACCACAACCTGCTCAGCTTTCGTCAATGTTTCTTTTCCCTGTAACCCAAGATGAAGTCAATAAAATGATAATCTCACTAAAAAATAACGTTGCCCATGGTACGGACGGAATAACAAACAACACCTTGAAAACAATTTCTAAATACATATCGAAGCCCCTCGAACATATTTTTAATCTTTGCTTATCACAAGGAACTTTCCCAGATGATCTTAAAAAAAGCTGTCGTAGTACCTATATACAAATCCGGAGAAAAGCATAGTTTAAATAACTATAGACCTATAACTTTACTCCCTAGCCTATCGAAACTGTTAGAAAAATGTAAAAAAAATAGACTGGTGGACTTCTTAAATAAAAATAATATATTAAATTCAAATCAATTCGGTTTTCGATATAACTTAAGCACAGATGATGCCATAATTAATGTTACAGGAAAAGTTATCGAAGAATTAGATGCGGGAAATAAAAGTCTAGGTATTTTTTTGGATTTGCAAAAGGCTTTTGACACTGTAAACCACAAGATTCTTATAGAAAAATTAGAGCAAAGTGGAGTAAGAGGTACTGCACTAAATTTATTTCGGTCTTATTTACATAATAGAACGCAAATAACCAAATTTAAGGATCAGTTTAGTGATATCAGAGATGTGGATACTGGTGTGCCACAAGGAACAATTTTGGGTCCAATTCTTTTCATTATTTACATAAATGAGTTGCTGCATTTGGACTTAAATAATTTCCATGGCCGTCTTTACTCTTATGCCGATGATACCGTATTGCTATTTTCCGCTCCAACTAGGCAGGATACTTACAAATGGGCTAATAAGGGATTAAGAGTAGTTAAAAGTTGGCTTGACTGCAATAGGTTAGTATTAAATATAGATAAAACAAACTGTGTTCCATTCTCATTAAAAACTGCTGGTACTCCACAATTAAAAATGGATCAAAACTTGTGCGTAAGACTACATGATATCAACTGTGAATCTGATTCATGTACCTGCCAGGATGTGAAGGAGACAAATCAGGTCAAATACCTTGGTATTATTATAGATCGTCATCTGAAATTCGACAAACACATCACATATTTATGTACCAGATTAAGAAAAACATTATACAAATTTGTCTGTCTAAAACAATATTTACCGACTGAAGTCTTAAGAACAGTCTACTTAGCTCTAATACAATCTGTCCTCCAATATGGTATCATTGGCTGGGGGGAAGTGGCACATCTGTATTGACTCCTTTGATTCTAATACAGAAGAGAATTATAAAAATTTGTTTAAAAAAGCCTATAGAATATCCAACAGAATTGATATTTCCTGAATTTAATGTGATGACTGTAGAACAAATTTATAAGCTCACACTTTTAAAATACTTTCAAAAATACCGCAACGTACATGTATCGGATCCTCATAACTACAATACTAGAAGAAATAAAACATTGCCTTTAATAGAACCAAAATACTTCACCTCTTCAGGCTCTAAACATAGCATTTATTATGGTCCAAGACTCTATAACTCTATAATTAGGTCGCATCCAGAAATAGTACATAAGAACAACAAAAAATTCAATAAGTTTATCAAAAATCTTATTTCATAGTTCAAAAGTTACTTCATTCTGTACTTAGTAGACAATTAAGGAACGATTTTATTTGTAATAACTCAGGGTTTCAATTTTTGTTCTTACTACTTTTCCTTTTTTCTTTTTACTATTCTGTTCTTTCTTTTTTATTATTATTTTTAGGTATTGATTTAATATTATATTTTCTTTATGTATTTGTAATTTGTATTTTGTAATGTAAATGGCTGAACTGTGCCCGAGCACGAGCGCATGCTCATTCGGGTGGTCTTGTTTTGTTTTGTATAAATATTTTGTATAAATATAAATAAATAAATAAATAAATAATAAATAAATTAAGAATTAGGAATTAAGAATTAGCCCACAAGCATCCTATAGCGGGCAAGGGCCTCCTGGCATACCAGGGTGTCTGACTCGTTAAATAAGAACGTTTCAGGCTAGCCTCACCTGAGAACGCTAAAATTTAATATAAGTTAATTGACTCTAGCAAAGAAGTCGGCCTTAGTATCAATGTCAAAAAAACCAAAGTAATGACAAACTACACAGAAGAACCAATCAAAATTAACGATGACACAATAGAATATGTAAAAGAATATGTATACTTAGGTCAAATATTATCGTTTGACAATAAAATTCAAAAAGAAGTTTCAAGAAGAATCTCTTTAGCATGGAACAAATTTTGGAACTTAAAATTCATCCTATTAGACAAATCCTTAAGCATGAAGATAAAAAAGGATGTGATGGACACTTGCATTCTACCAGTTATGACTTATGGATCCCAAACATAGACATATTAACTAAAAAAGAGAAAAACATGCTACAGATTTGCCAGAGGAAGATGAAGAGGAAGCTGCTAAACATCACATTGAAAGACCGAATAAGAAATGAAGACATTAGGAAAGCGACATCTATAAAGGATGTGATGGTTACTGCTTCCAGATTAAAATGGATGTGGGCAGGGCATGTCATGAGAATGAACCCGGAGAGATTGGCACATGCGATGACAGTGTGGGAGCCCAGAACTGGGAAAAGAAGTGTTGGAAGGCAGAAATCGCGATGGGAGGACGAGTTTAAGAGTGTTGTGGGGAACTTGTGGTCTAGGAGTGCCAGAGACAGAAAGAAGTGGAACATTAATTATTTATGTATAAAATATTTTCACATAGTTAACAATGAAAATAAGTTAATTAAAATTTGCCCTGGTTCTTGAAAGTCAATACAGAAGATTAACAAAAGAATTCATTGAAGAGATTGACTATTAATTAGACACAAATTTCAGTAATATTCATAAACTGTACGAACCCAAACAACTTTTAGGAATAGGCCTACTTGCTTTCTTTAAATGTGTGACCTTGACTTCATCTTAGAAGTTGACCTAATCACTTCCATTGAAATCCATTAGATTTTCTTCATCATCATCCTCTTCTTTTTCTTCTTGATCAGAAAGGATGCCAATATCATCATTGTCATCATGGCCTTCATCATCATCATCATCATCATCATCATCTAGGTTTTCTTCTTGCTCCTTCCCTTCATCTGGATCGTCTGGATTACCAGCACTTTGGGTTTGAACTTCAGTAGATTTACTCTTCTTTTTCTTCTTCTGAGATTGAGCATTCATCAGTTCCCGGTTGTATGAAAGATAAGTGAGTTTATCTGCTCACACAGATGATAGGCGGTTCCTCTTTTTAGATTGCATCCATGAAAACGTACTGAATGTAGGCTACGTTTTGTGGCGACAGAAGTGACTGCAGCTTCTAAGATTTGGATGGTCACATCTGCCAAGTCGCAGGTTGCTCTTAGCCCTCATAAATCTCGAAAGAACTAAATTTCCCCCTAAACTACAGTGCGATTAGCCTAGACCGTGGGACTGATTTATGATTAATTATTAGGCTGTAAACTAATTATAATTAAATTTGTGTTTGTGTAATATTGAAGGTGTTGGTTTCTGGCATTCTATTTTAAATACCAACACGATCTATTAACAATTATGTTAAATTACTTATCTTTAATCCTGTTTAAATAGGCTAAGTGTGAGGTATCACTTTATAACATATAAGTTTATAAAAAAACCTAAGAGAATATGAAGAATTATTATTTTTTAAAAGATTACTTAGGGTACATTGTTCTGACAATAAGTGAAAAATTATATCATAGGAAAGGGTAATACATCCCTAGACGGTTCCTTGATAAACATGTGGAATTTTACTGAAATAGTTTCATTTTAAGATACCTGGACCGTTAATAAGCAGTAAAACATTCAAAACTAACGATTTTTATAAATGCTCACTTTTGGGGATATTTCCTGCCCAAGGAAATTTTATAAATTCCTACCCACTGGGAATATTTCCGGACCACATCATTACTGTGCAGTACAAATGTCTTTTTGTCTCTCTAAACTTTAGTTATATAAAAATGTTATATAACCTATTTGTTAAACAGATAACTTGTTACATGTTACATATAATTTTACATATAATAATGTTACATATAATAATAACATATAACTTGTTACATGGAATAAGTTTATTAAACAAGTTACATAGTGTAAACCCAGCTTTAATTATAATGTCACACTTTTAGAGGATATTTTAAAGTAATTTAAGCCAAGTTTGCTCATAACGTTTCGGCAGAAGATTTCTAGAACGTAACTTACTCTTCAGTGAAACCGTTACTTCTGTTAATGTTCATTGCAGCAAACTTTTCAGTCGGTTCTCTGTCATGCTGTTATGAATATATATTTTTAATCGTCGCAGCAGCGGTGCTAGTTGCAATAAGCAGAATCATTCTAGTCGTCTAGTTCATAACCACGATCTAATTATTATCTGTACTAGTTGGTTATCCCGTCTGGTGGGGGCACATGCCCTGTGCCTCCCCCTAAATCCGCCACTAATCGTATAAAATGAAATTGTATATTTGGATGAAATAATATCTTACGAACATGTGACACATGGTGACAAGTTTATTTTATTTTTATTACCATTTTAAACGAAGACTATTTCATTTTTCGCTAAATTCTCAAATTATTCCAAGGTCACTGTTTAATTTCTGTGCTCTCAAAGTACATGCAGGGTGTCCTAAAACTTTTATTTGAATAATTGTTTCGCATCATTCTCTAAATGGCGGTTATTAGCTGCTCATTTCAACCAAAAACTTAGATTTCACGTCTTGTCTCGCGAATAGCACGGTTTTGAAGAGGCTTGAACACTAATGCGCACTCCCACAATGCGATGTCAAATAGGTGAGAAAGTGTTGTTTCACATCAGAATTCCACTATTATGATGTAGGCCTAGGCTATATCGTTTACTTAGATTTTCGCATCAATGTACGAGCAGTTTGATATATATATATATATTTTTGATGAAGATAACATAAGTTATTTATCTTTAATGTAGTTGTTTGTTATTGTAAGTGGCATTTCTAAGTAACTAACTTACTCCGTGGTTTTACATCTCTAGAGGGACTAGGTCTACCAAAGGCAGATGGCAGGATCTCAATCAAGTAGCTTCTCAATTTGTCTCGCGAGATTGAGTGCACCCCGTCCCAGACCTCCCTACCTCAGAAATATTCTAGTTAGTACCGGGGATCGAACCCGGGCCTGCGGATCCGTAACCAGCGACGCAAACCACGAGACCACGCAGACGGTCAAGTAGAATTTCTAAGAGCAGGAAATTACAATAATTCAATAATAATAGACTCCCTGGAAATGCACATAATGTCTTAAACCTTTAAAATAGACAATTCCATGCCTTGCAAGCCATTAGTTTCACAAGCGAGGACAAACGACCTCCATTTAATGTTTCTGAATAATCCCTTTGTCCTCTTTTGAAGTATCAGCTGTTGTTTTTGGCAGGCTCTCCTGTATGAGACTCATTTGGCATCCTGTGAAAATAATGAATTCGTCTCATTGATCCCGTTCATCCTCAGGTGGAGAAATTGCAAAAGATTTTTGTTTTAATTATATAGCCTAGTTCATTGGCATTTCTAATCTCTGAATCACGCCATTTAAGATGATGGGATAACAAAGTCAATTCAAAACAGAACAAAGTACGATATGACTTCATCATCACTGGTCTGTTAGTGAAATGTTGAGAAATAGTATTTTTTTCGTATAAAATGTCTTTTTCCGGCAGTTTCATCACTTTTGTGTGCATTTTTCATCAAATAATAAATACATCAATGATTTCCCCTTGTAATATCTATATTTTTCAGAGACAGTATATAAGTCTACATGCTTATGTACAAATGAATAACCCAGAAAGTTTCATTTAAACCAAGTCTATAATACAAAAAAGTTTTATTTCTGATATATATGTACTTTTCTTTTTCGATCTTATTTTTCCTTTTTTACTAACTTGTAGTTTCATCCTTATTAAATAGTAGTTGTACATTTCCTTTATTCCCTCAAGGCCCATCTTCTATGCACGAACCAGGAAAAGAAATGAACAGGTCGGTTGGTTCGTCGGTTTGGAAACTGCCGGTAATTTTGCCCAAAGAGTCTGAGTTAATGCATTCTTATGGTGTCAAGTTAGTACTGGTTAACTTTCCCTCTGAATGCACATGTACTGCATTTTTTAAAGCGGTTGAAAAAGAACGAGGGGGAAATATTATTATTATTATTATTATTATTATTATTATTATTATTATTATTATTATAATATTACTAAAGGACCGACAGTTAATAGAAAGACAAAGGACAGATAGGACAGAATGGTTTTTGTCGATAAGGTTAGGTGCCTATTTTACTTTGAATTTGAATATTATTCATATTTTTTAGCATAATGTAAATTAATTTAACCAAGCAAGGTGGGGACTCGCATTCGGGAGGTCCGGGTTCAAGCCCCATAACCTTGGGATTTTCATGGTTTCCCCAGTTTAAAGGCAAATGCCGAATTTGACATTTACTTACCAATATTCATTGCCGTATTTCATCCTGTATCATATCCAATAAAATCGAAAACGATCAATTTAAATTAACTTAACAATCCTTAACACATCAACAAAAGCAAACAGATCCACGCTAATAGATAAAGGCCTTTTCTGACATATCTACAAACCCAAGTCATGATATTAATGACCTCGATGATGATATGAATATAAACAAAGATGGTTTTAAGAAAATAGTGCAACATGCCTAAAAAGGAAAACTCGTGATCAGGGGAGCAGTCCACTTAAAGATAAATTTTTGATGGAGAGGCGTAATATAAAAAAGATCTAATAATGTCAGATTCAATTTCGGAATAATCAATCCATCAATCTATGTAATCAAATGGATTATATAGTGTAGTTTTACATTCATATAACAGGAAATGTTTGTCTGACTGTGTGCGGTCCCCAGCAAAATCTAGTTAATGCAGAGATCTTAATTTTATAAGACAGATGGAATGAAGGGTGTCCGAAAGCACCTCGAAGCCGGATTTTTTATTTTAGCTTTCGTTCGCGAGTTATGAGCGAAGAATGTCCGAAAACGTGATTCTTATTGCTCTATCGAAGTAGCAGTTTCCGCAGTAATGTTTCAATAGTAAAATGAATTGCAGGTAGCCTTGCTCTGTTATCATAACAACCAGGAAAGAACAGAATCGCGGAAATATATAGTTTTTCAACATAACGACATAATGCATAAATTTATAGATTGCTTCGATTTATTTTAGCCCGCTCAGCTTGATTCACTTGTTTATTACATGATGGAACCTGATTTTTACTTCCTCTGCCCGTACCATAGGTACTATAGTTAGAGGAAGTATTGTTTTCGACCCCCAAATTCGAAGTTGATTTTTTGACATAAATACACGTTTTGAGGTACCCAGAATTTAAAAATACTATTTTTTTAAAACATGTCTATGTGTCTGTCTGTCTGTGTGGATGTCTTAAACAGGCTAGCTCCAAAATGGAAAATCGTATGAAAACAAAATTTCGTATTTGGGTCTGGTACCTTCTGAAGATGTGAGCCGAAGATTGGCGACTAGTTTCTCTTATTTTTAAGGGGACTTTACATGAAGAAATTGTCATCTTTCGCGATTTTCTCGGAAATGGTTCTAACGATTTCCATTAATTTGTGCACATGTGTTGCTTATACTGAGAGCTAAACCTTTTTTTTTTTTTCTCGAAAAAAACTCCCTGAAGGGTAGTTAAAAGTCACCCACTGTTCACCCTCTGTTTGTAGAAAGTTTATCTTGCGTGGTGAACAACTGAATACGCGCTCTTTCACAGCTTCTTATTCTATAGCCTATAAGTGAGAAATATTTATTGTTGGCCATGCATAGAGTAGTCCTAAAGAAGTATCTGAGAGAAATATTCGATAAATTTCGGAAATTATTCTTAACAGCGGAAAGTTTAATAAACGTCTGCAGTCACTTGTTCTTTTTAGTTTGTTATATAGCCTGGGTATTTAGCCGCATCTTTCAAAGAAGAGGCTATCAGGTGTTTATAGCATAATTAACGTAAAATTGTCTGAAGGGTAATTATACGCCACACACTCTGAATGCGCGCTCTTTGCAACACGGCCTCTTTGTAATGGAAAATCGTACGAAAACAAAATTTTGTATTTGGGTTAGGTACCTATGAACATGCAATATAACATTTCCCCAAGTGATATAAATGGTGCAAAATAAGTTGCACAAACATTCTCGCATAGCCTATACGAGTTAAAAGTTAGCACAGAAAAACTTAGGGCTATTAAGGCGTTTTAATCGTAAGCCTAATCGCTTTCAAATGAGATAAAAATAAAAAGTATACTGAAATTCAATCCAATTAATATGTTTTGTCTACAAAGAACAACATTTTATTCTATCTTTATTAAAGGAATCTGAAAATTCATATTCTTCATTAATAACTCGTAGATGAAGTCTCGCATTCTTTACATGATAATGACCTGCTTTCGTTTAATGAATCGACCGTCCTTACTTCACCGCTTTTTACACATAATATATTTTTGTAATCGATCTCTGAGTTAAACTCCAGATCGTTTTATAATTATATCGTGGGTGGGTCGTCGGTAGCTCGCCTGCCTTCCGCCCGCGGTCCGAGTTGGGGATTTTTCAGTAGTGAAAGATTTCTCTCCCGCGTTCAGGACTAGTAGTCCAGGCAACGAACGAAAAATAGAAAAAAAAAATCGTGTAGTTTTGAAATTTTGCAGAGTTGTCAGAGGGAGTGTCCTGAACAACATACTAAAAGTCCCCGAAGGTGGGGGGTGAGCGGGGGGCAGGGGGGCCCGCAGAAGGTCCCTATTTTAGGTTTTTCGCTTATATCTAAACAATGGTGCATCGTAGAGGAAAAGTTGCTATATACAAAATTCAAGCTGATAAAATTCCCTACAAGTTTGACTCTACACATTTCTTTCTATTCCCAATAGTTTTCGAGATATCCGCCAGCGAAAATAACGAATTTTCGAAAAAAGCTCTTTCGCCTCGCGCTTTTCGACACACTTTGCCTTTTAGCGCTTCAGTTCTTAGGTATACAGCAATGTTATCATGAAAGAAGTTGTAGGCAAATAAATTATCTTGAAAATGAGTAGTCATTTGTTACTTTGTCTTCAAATGTTCAAAAGTTATAACAATTTTAAGATTCGGTCAAATTTCGAGATTTCGAAAGAAAACCGTATATCGCACTTTCTCTATATTTAGGGGTTATATCTTTGTACATAAGCTGTATATCGTGTATTTACATCGTGAAACAAGCGGAGAAACATCACACAACCATTAAAGTTGAAATTATTAAAAATCCGATCACGGTACAAGCACAGTACATGTA
The DNA here is from genome assembly GCA_964059195.1 of Ectobius pallidus. NCBI lineage: Eukaryota > Metazoa > Arthropoda > Insecta > Blattodea > Ectobiidae > Ectobius > Ectobius pallidus. The sequence continues at coordinate 22,442,595 of CAXKWD010000010.1, read as the reverse complement.
ATGGAAAATACATTATATTGCATGCAAGAAAGGAAAAATAGGGACAAAAAAATCATGTAGTTTTGAAATTTGGCAGAGATGTGGGGGAAAGTGTCCTAAACAACATAGTAAAAGTCCCCATGGGTAGGGGGTGAGTGGGGGGCACTTTTACCGGTAAATGTAATTTCCCTCAGTTTTCCCTAAATACACAAAAAACTATGGGTTCTAGCAAAAAACAGTTTATGTACAAAATTAAACTACATAAAAGTTCTTATAAAATTTTTCTGAATGTTATTTCTGTAGAATTAATAGTTCAGGAAATAGAAGGATATGAAGTATGACATAGTTCTGGAAATTCTGTTTTACATACACCTGTATATTATATTTTTAACAAAAGAGAAGGCAGATGATAATTAAATTAGCAAGATGCCAAGCAAGCAAACTAGTTCTTAGAAAAATATACTTACTAATGGTTAATGTTACATATAAAACTCATTATCATTATTATTATTAATAATATTCTTCTTGTAAAGCTGAGACGTTTTATGTTTCGTTAAAAAAATTATTACCGGTATTTTGAAAAATGGTAAGTAATTAGACAATTATATTTAAAGATTCTACGAATAGCAGGAATACCTATTACTTTAAATAAACGTTTACTTGTCTATGTGGCTCCTGAGAATATTTGCACATCATATTTTGTCACTGTGCAACTCGGTGTGGTGGAAGATATGGATCCAGAAAAGCTAGTATTAAATGCGCATCCGTTTGTGAAACCTGTCTTGATACAACAGTATACCATTAGAAGAAGAAGATGAATTGAAATTGATGACGTCCAAGCAAAATAAGTTGTTTAGGCACTCTTCAATTAATGTTGTATATGTGTATAAATACTGAATGTCCGGTAGACAGAAAAATCATAACATATCATACGAGTACAGTACTAGGATTCCAGTATTGGAGACTGAAAAAAATAGACAACTAAACATTTATTTAAAGTACTATGTAGGCCTACTAGGTCTTATAATTTCTAAATATTTACAATTTCTAACTATTTACAATTTTTCCAAATGATATTTAAAACAAAAAATAGAACGGCTAATATGCCTGATTTATATTTCTTATCAAGTACACTCATACCATGTGATTTTTATAAGCTTTATACCAATAATAATAATAATAATAATAATAATAATAATAGTTTTATGTGTGATGTTTACCTTTAGTACAAATACTATTCTAAGAACTAGTTTGCTTGCTTGACAGCATGCTAATTTAATTATCATCCGATCACTTTTTTGGTAAAAAATATGGGTATAGGTGTTTTTAAAACAGAATTTCTAGAACTGTGTCATACTTCATATCCTTCTATTTCCTGAACTATTAATTGTACATTCTTCATTCATGTTATATATGTGTATAAATACTGAGTGGTCGGTAGATAGAAAATATAACCCTAACTTATCATACGATGTACAGTACTAGGATTCCAGTATTGGAGACTGAAAAAAATAGACAACTAAACATTTATTTAAAGTACAATGTAGGCCTATTAGGTCTTATAATGTCTAAATATTTACAAATTCTAACTACTTACAATTTTTCCAAATGATATTTTAAGCGAAAAATAGAACGGCTAATAGGCCTGATTTATATTTCTTATAAAGTACACTCATACCATGTATTTTTGTAAGCTTTATAATAATAATAATAATACTTATTATTATTATTATTAATATTTTATGTGTGATGTTTACCTTTAGTACAAATATTATTCTAAGAACTAGTTTGCTTGCTTGACATCATGCTAATTTAATTAACATCTGATCTCTTTTTTGTTAAAAAATATAATATATAGGTGTATGTAAAACAGAATTTCCAGAACTGTGTCATACTTCATATCCTTCTATTTCCTGAACTATTAATTCTACAGAAATATCATTCAGATAAATTTTATAAGAACTTTTATGTAGTTTAATTTTGTGCATAAACTGTTTTTTGCTAGAACCCATAGTCTTTTGTGTATTTAGGGAAAACTGAGGGAAATTACATTTACCGGTAAAAGTGCCCCCAACCCCCCCGCTCACCCCCTACCCATGGGGACTTTTACTATGTTGTTTAGGACACTTTCCCCCACATCTCTGCCAAATTTCAAAACTACATGATTTTTTTTGTCCCTATTTTTCCTTTCTTGCCTGCAATATAATGTATTTTCCATTACATGTACTGTGCTTGTACCGTGATCGGATTTTTAATAATTTCAACTTTAATGGTTGTGTGATGTTCCTCCACTTGTTTCATGGTGTAAATACACAATATACAGCTTATGTACAAAGATATAACCCCTAAATATAGAGAAAGTGCGATATACGGGTTTCTTTCGAAATCTCGAAATTTGACCGAATCTTAAAATTGTTATAACTTTTGAACATTTGAAGACAAAGTAACAAATGACTACTCATTTCCAAGATAATTTATTTGCCTACAACTTCTTTCATGATAACATTGCTGTATACCTAAGGGCTGAAGCGCTAAAAGGCAAAGTGTGTCGAAAAGCGCGAGGCGAAAGAGCTTTTTTCGAAAATTCGTTATTTTTGCTGGCGGATATCTCGTAAACTATTGGGAATAGAAAGAAATGTGTAGAGTCAAACTTGTAGGGAATTTTATCAGCTTGAATTTTGTATATAGCAACTTTTCCTCTACGATGCACCATTGTTTAGATATAAGCGAAAAACCTAAAATAGGGACCTTCTGCGGGCCCCCTGCCCCCCGCTCACCCACCACCTTCGGGGACTTTTAGTATGTTGTTCAGGACACTTCCTCTGACAACTCTGCAAAATTTCAAAACTACACGATTTTTTTTTTTCTATTTGGTGTTTTTCGACGTTTATTGACTGGACTATAGGTGTTTATGGTTAAGTATTAGATCCCGGTTTCACGAATGTGCTTTAAATTTGTTTCGCGTGCTTAAATATGTGGATAGTATTATGCATTATTTAAACTATCAGATCCTTGGGGGATGCGATGTGATGTGTTAACGGCATTATCTTCATTTCTACAACAACTTTGCATGAAGAGAATGTCATACATAATAATATCGTACTAAGATGCTGTCTTTTATTTGGGGAGAGGAAGTTATGTGATTTTCACATAAGATTTTTTTACATAGGTGGACGGCCGGAGGATAGTGAATGCAGTCCTAAATGGTAAAACATTGATCGATTTGGATGAAACTCACTAAACAGACTTTTTCTGAGCCAGGGAACTCGATTCTGAGGTCTTTTTTCCTGGGCCGCACTTTCTAATTGTGAAATTATCTTGAAGCCGGATTTTTCTTTATTAATCGTTTTGATTGTTTATGATTGATTTAGTTTAAGTGTTACTAAATACGACGTTTTAATTAGTTTGCTGTTAAATAAATGATTTAAAGAACATCTAGCGAACGAACTAATAATTGCGGGCGATACCGCTATAAAATATAAAGAAAATTGTGTTGAAAATGATTCCGGTATTATCGAGACCAGTAGCCTAAGTAATTCTCTCGAAATAATATGTTTTGCTTTATTTTATAATAGCTCATATTTGAGTGTTCTAATTCTGGATATTTTAAAACAATTCTATTTACAATCTTGGTTCATAGTTATTGCTGCCATGATTAGCTTAAAACAAGGATATGAGGAACATCTGAGTTTAGCTAAAAGCATTATACTAGGTATATATATATATATATATATATATATATATATGGGTGATTCTTCAAATACGGGAAAATTTGTGTTCCGGAGTGATATTTCCCTTCAAATTCAACTTAAAAAAAAAATTAAAATAAAAGTTTGTTTCTACTAACTTACTTCCATACTACAACTATCACTTTGAAATGTCACTAACTTTAAATTCTGATATTCCAAAACCAAATTTAATTCAATGAAATGTCATCCACATGCTCTGTCCCATACCCCGGTTTTGAATATTCTAATGCATTTTTTCCACAAAACAAAATGTTATTTCCTTTTCAACTTTTTTCCTGCCAATGAGTATGAATGTATGAAGAATATTAACCCCTAAAAAATAAAATGAAATAAAATTGTCACCCCACCTAATGAACATAAAGAATGTCCCAAGGGTATTTGGTCATCCACATGGCTGAAAAGAATAGAATTTTTTCTGCAGAAATTAGAAATTTGTATAACTGGCAACAGTGTTAGAAAGCCAACAGGGCAGCTTGTGGTTGAATTGTAAGGTTGAATTTTGCTTGGTTACAAACAGTTTGGGATTAACAAAGGACTTTGCATCATTTTCAAGGAAAGCGTTTTTATTCCCCGTCATTAACATGACTTCTAGAAAGTAGGCAGAAAGTTAATATTAATTAATTTTGATTATGCACTATGATAAACCTTCCAATTCAAAGTACCTGACTGAAGTTGAGCCTACAGAGGACTAGAAATGGCTTGCTGAGACCACTAAAACTCCTTTTTTGTCATCAACATGCCTGATTTTTGCGTCATCCACATGCCTCATGAAGGGGTATGTGGATGACTCTCAAGTCATGTAGATGATAAATGTAGGGTACTATTGTGTCTGTGGTGTCTTGTGACCTGTACTTAAAATCTTAAAACTGATTAAGTGAATTTCTGCTTGATTCCCCCCCCCCCCCAAAAAAAACCATAAAAACGCAGTCTAGTTAAAATTACATTAATTCCAGAGTATGCACACAAATTTGCAAATTTGGTGCAAAATCAACTGAAGTACACTAAGAAAAATATGAAACCACATAAAGAAAAGCATATTGTTGCATAATGTGGCCTTCTGCCACCCACATATACACGGATGTCATTCACATGGCTTTAAAAAAATTAAAATAAATAAAAACAAACATTTAAGCTCTGCTGGTGTCATATTATAATCAAGTAACCCCTGAAGTATTTTAGTAATTTTTTTGAGATTTTTTAAACAAAATAAAAAATTTGGATTTTACACACTCCAAATTTTCCTGTATTTGAAGAATCATCCATATATATTTCTGATGTACTATGACCCTGGGGTTAATTCGACCTCTAAGGTCGACAATCTCCTGAACAAGGTGTCATAGTAACTGTCAATGCGGATGTTACAATCTTCTGTTTCACCTGAATTGAACAATTTTCCACACGATCAAGAACCCTGGTTTCAACAGAATGGAGCGACATCACACACTGCACGGCAATCAATGGAAGCTGTGCGAGAATTTTTCGGTAACCGTGTGATCCAAAGATTCGGTAACGTTCCCTGGCCCTCTAAATCGCCAGATTTGTCTGTTGTGATTTTTTCTTGTGGGGCTATCTCAAGATAGTGTAAACGACTCGACCAAGAACTCTGGATGAGTTAAAACAGAGAATTCGTGATGAGATTCACAGTATCCCAGCTGCAATGTTGCAGCGGTCAATGAGGAATCTCAACAGTAGGTTTCAAGAATGCATTCGTACAGGAGGACGCCGTTTAAAGGACGTAATTTAAAAAAAATTATAAATTCTATTAAGGTTCCATAAATGGCAAGTTTTAAGGTTTCAATTAGTATGAATAAAATGTTTTCTTCTATCACTCTTGGTTTTATTATTGGGTGTTAAAAAGTTCCCGTTTTTTTGTGTCACCTTGTACTTGTGGTACTTAGTATTTCAGGCTTATCTTTGTTTTCCTACCTTCACTAAATTGTTTTAGTAAATATACAATTAGGTTGCATAATATGTTTAAATTTTCGTTAAATGAAGAAAAATTAAAATCCATGCCAGAAAACTTTAACCAAGGTCCGTGCGGGATTCGAACCCATGTTTTTCGTACTCAGCGATTGCAAGTCACATTCTCTACCGCACAAGATGGGGCGTCTAAAAACAATATTTAGACATTTCAACCACACATAAAGAAAAATCCTGTTCTTTGGGCCCAGCGAGCAGTGACCGCTGATGGATGTAGGCCTAATAGAACCTCAATTGATTTCTTATATGCTACGAAATTTATTTTTATCTGCACGAGATGGAGTGGAAGGTTGGCTGTGAGACATATAACGCTGTCTGGTTTATAGAAGATCCATTTACATCAGTCAGCGAAGATTAATGTCATATCAAGGTTGCAATTACTAGCTATTTTTACTGTTGGCAAACAGCTAGTTTTCTGCATATGCTAGATCTGTCACTTGTCTAGATTAGGCATAGTCTATACAGTGTATTCTCTGTGTATCGAGTCGAAGCTACAAAAGCACAAATTCCTAAAGTCTTATTTTATTTTTCAAATATCTGGATTGATTATTATTGCGCTATTTTACGGTGTGTATACTTTGGTCAGTTTTTGAGTCAGTGGAGTCAGTTGAGTTAGATTTATTAAGAATAAAAATGTAACGTATTATACAAATAATAACTGCTTTCGTACTTTGTTACATAAAAAGAAAACTAACAGCTGCGAGATCACGGCATACTATGAATCATCCATGCATGAATCGATTCGAGTTACCATTTGTAAAGTCCCCTGTACACAGGGACAGTAGAGGCGGACAGTACTGGCAGCCAGTGAAATATTCGGATGTTCTAATGGCAGCCAGTAGGCAGTACAGTAGGGTCAATTATCTAATTATGTATGATTATGATTAATATAAACAGTATTTATATTATATAATAGAATATAGAATATTATAGAACTTGTATTAATATTGTCAAAGTATAGGTAAACTTTCATAAAAATTGTAGACTTGTAAATAGATTATGTAATAGGGGTAGGAAACAGAATCGGTTGTAAAATCTTTCGAATAATATTGCAGAAATCACAACACATGGGTAGAAAACAGCTAAGATGTGGATTCTTTTGTTATTCAAGCTGCCTAAAATGTTATTCTGGCTTTTACAGGATTTGTCTGTAAAATCGCGTAAAATTTGTCAAAAAATGTAGTTTTGAGTAGATATTAAAACAGGTAAAAACAGCTAGGGGTGATTTGATCTAATATTTTGTTGCCTTGAAAATATTCCTCATTCTAGAGTGTACGTTAATATACGTTGAGGAAAATTTGTTAAAGAATGTATACTTTTATAGGAATTACGCCATATAATAAGGGTAGAAAACAGCTAAGGAATATTTTATACATTATTATTAATGTGGTACTAATATTAATATTACATTGTGTAGAATATTGTAGGCTAATAATTTTTTTGATACTGTTGTAGGGATCCAGGCCCGTTGAGGTTCAGAAATGTAGGCCGGTGTCCCTAACAGAATTTTGCAATAGGATTTTCGGAGGACCACTGGATTATAATCCAGAAAATATTCAAGTTTAGAATTGCAGGAATGTTGAAGGAAGCAGGAATAATGGAGAGAGAGAATTGTTGCCTTATTCTTCTTTTCTTGTAGATTACTGCTTCTCTTCTTACTCTTAGTTGTGATTGGCATTAACCATTGTTTAATTATAATCTGCTATCTTTACTAAGTAGATTTCAGGAGTGATACAAGGTTCATTTGTTATTATAATATAATATGGTTTGTTTTCTACAACAACAATCCAAGTTTCTTTATTTTTTGTTCCAATAGTTACAATTCTTTAGAATAATTGAGCAGTATTGGGCTCAAAATACTACTGCAGTATACTCTGTCTGTCAGTAGGAAAAGAGAAGCTGCAATTATTTGCCAAAACTTCTTAACGTGATAAACACGGAATTACTTTGTTACAAGCAAGAATGTTAGACCATATTTTTGGTCTTTAATAAATTGTTCAAGATTTACTACGGCAGCATATTTAGCTTGCACGTAGGGGAAAAGAGGAGCTGCAAGGATGCCAAAACTCCTTACAATTATGCATGCTGAATTACTTTATAATAACATAAAGATGCTAAGCCTTGCTTGGCTTTTGTAAATTAATGCAAGGTTTGGATTGGAATTACTTAACTTGCATGTCGATTACATCTGATGAGAATGTGACTGCATTTAGCCGGACTGTAGTTAAGGGATGTACAGTTATTGAAGCTGAAGTTCTATGTTGCTGTGGATCATCCTGAACGGTGGCCAGTAGCGAGTCCTTCCATGGCTACAAGCTACGCTCCCCGAAGTTCTAGTGATGTCCTAATATCCACCTCCTGGTAGATTCAGCAGTGGCTGCTAATGCTGGTTCCATGTTGCGTAGTTGTGTAGATACTGTACTATTATATATTCAGACTTGTGGTCTGTTGATAAATTGGGGCTGTGCCCTTACGAAGCGACGATCGGTGAGAGAATGAGAGAAGTCTAACGGCCAAAATGCGTTCACATAATCATCTTACAAAGAGTCAGATTCTAGAATCCTATGGAATGCTCTTCTAGAAGTTTCACGTAGCTTCCATCCAGAATAAAGGCAGAGTTAAAGATAATAACATGCTGTAATTATTCTGTAACATAAAAAATTAGTATGTGAGCATTTGCATTATAATTGTAATGTATAATTACAGAGAAATTTAATAATTATTATGCGGTGAATAATCGACCTATTCAAAAGCTGCTTCTATAATCAATTGCACTAATCGATATGGCGCTTCTAAGTAAGCTAATGTATTCTGGCCGTAGCGCCAAGTAAATGTTAATGTGCTGTCACTCGACTTATCGATATTAGCTCGATGTCGGCAATGTAGCTTTCTGTTGCTAATTAACATTAATTACTGAATCTAATGATAATAGCTAATAGTAACAGAAATAAATATGTAAGACTATTCCTTAGTTTATCACAATACAGAGTATAATAGATATTTTCTTTATCTAAATGTAAATAAATAGATACAAGCGTGCCAAGAATTCTGATTGCTGGTAATTGGCATCAGTGCCATCTAGCGATTTGTATTAATATTTCGTTACTAGTATTTGCTATAAAAGTATAATAAATAGGCTCTAAGCTGTACGAGCTTACAACTGTATTAATAGTAATATACTTATATTGATATTAATTTTTTTTCCTGGTTATATGGGGAAGGTTTTGACATAAATGAACAAAAAATAAAATAAATATTAAAACAAATATCTAAATAAAAATAGTGTAGATTTACGAAGCCAGAAAAAAATTTGATTCGTACATTTTCCCCAGCGGTCAATCTTTCACTATGAAATAGTAAGTACAAGTAGTACAAATAGTAAGTTAATAAAATTTTATTACTGAGTCCACGAATAAAATATTTAAAGATTTTTACCTTATTGCTGGTATGTAATGGAAAAGAGGCTTGCTAATACCTCCGTAACGTTCTGATAGTGTCTGGCATAATTACCTCTCGTAATCCATTCAAGGTGGTACTTGATTTATAATAAAATTCAAATATCTCACTAAAACTAATACACTTGAATGTTTTCTGAACACAAAAATAAAATAAAAATGTCACATAGTCAAATTTGCTTCACCCTCGACATTCCACGATCATCTCAAATCATTCACACAGTTGAAGTGCCCGGAATAATTGCCACTCAATTACTCGTAAACTATTCAAAATATAAAGTCGATGCTTAATTTATAATATAATTCAAATATTTCCCTAAAACTTTCTCGCTTAAACATTTTTCGGGATACAAAAATAAAAGAATTGTCCCATAGTCAAATTCGCTTCTCCCTCCATGAGTTTTGTGTAATTGGTGATGATTGTAACATGAAATAAAAATATTTGTGTCAGCTTTTCTAAGGTTCTGTTTTAACCATCAGTAGGGCTGTGTGTAGATTATTTCTGCACTTCACTGGAATCCGACCAAGGGTTAATTAAAGGTTTCGAGTTTAATCATGCGGTGTATTTCTAGACGGAGTAAAAGCCGGGAATAGCCATACTTGGAAACGCGTGACGTCACGCACTCAAGTGCTGTGATTGGTCTATCCCGGAATACGCAATCTATATGGTTTACTGACTTTGGGTTTTTAAAACATTTCGCAAATAAAAAATCACAAAAGTAATTCCTCAACAGAACATTCATTCCAGTGCTCTACTGGCGGCCAGTACCCTTTAAGACACGTCCAATAATGGCTGCCACTAGGTCACGCGACCCGTTACTGGGTCATTCCGTATTTTAATTAAAATTTAACCTCACCATTTCAGATTTGGATGAAATTTTGTAGAGAGGTTATTTTCATGCATATTAAGAGAAATACAAACTTTTATTTAAATATTTCAATCCATTTTGAAAATACAGCCATGTAAAGTACTACAAAAATAACAAAAATCACATCAAAAACATATCTTTCAACTAATATAGCAACTCATCTAATTAACCTACAAAGATGGGGAGAGTGTCGTTTTTTAGCATTTTTTACAAGCTTTTCAATTACATGTAACACATAATAGTTCTAATGAAATTTCTTTTTCAAAATTCGAAGTGAAAATTTTGATTTTAATTTTTTTTAAAGTACATTTTTTAAAAATTTCAAAAATTCCTACGTTTAATATGAATTTTAATTTGACAGTTTGTAATACAGCAAGGATGTGTAATAATTAATTTTCAATTGTATTGAAATCAATTAGCATTTTAATACGCCTATGACTGAAAATGTAACCATGGTTACCTTGTGAAATGATCTGGGAAATTAAACGCACAAGGAACTACAATACATCTGTTTTAAAAGACCTATTGCCTTTAGACTTCTAGAATCAAGATACTGTAAAATGAGCTGAGCAGAGCACAGTCTGTGGTGGATTGTTGAGTTAAATTTCTCACGCCTTACAGCACATAAGCATTTTTTTAGGAGCACAGATTTTGAAGAGGAAACCTAAAAAGACTTTTTCTATCATTTGAAAGCCCAAAGATTCTCTTTCATAATACTGTACCATAAAATATTTACAAATTGTTTCAATATTTTTAATACCGTAATATGTCATTTTATGGAACAATCTTTTGTCAATATATCAAATTTAAATTTACTGTTCTCAACCTGTAGAATGTAATCACTGCTTCATCCCATACAGTCTAGAGATGAATATTTCTTGTAATTTACTTTGTGACTATTACAAGTATGGAACAACAACCTGTTACGTATAATAACAAATAACAAACTACCGAAGCTCCTGCCTAGGGTATCTTTTATTGTCTCATCGACACTGACGGTTTTTATAACCATGGGGGGGGGGGAGAGCCGAAATAAGACGCGAGAAAATAGTAATTTTAATGATCGAGGGAAATAAAGTTGTGCGAATGTTCCAAGAGCCGGAATCAGACGCGAGGAAATAGTAAATTTAATGATCGATGTAGAGAAGCAGAACACAAGCTTGGGGTTGTGAAAGCAGGTTTGCGAATTTAATACATTTTAATTTAGCAGTGAATAATTAAATACATTAGAATCATTCCTGTTTTGAGTGTTGGTACACTCACGCAACGGAAAACTGTAGTGGGATGCAGCAGTGTGAGACATACCAAAGACAACCAGTGTTCCATTCCATAATACGACAGCGGACTCCTAACCTAAAACTTGCATTACTTACTTGTGAAAAGAGATTTTCGATTCCTTTTGAAGGTGATTCGTGAAGTTTGTGGAGCACAAGAACACTCCATAATTTTAGTAATCACAGAAACACTATAAAACACACGATTTGAAATAAACTCAGTTAGATGGAATCAAATCCTAACCAGCCACGTGTTCCACGATATTCAAATGTAACCACAGTAAAGCAACGCACTACACCTATAAAACATCACATAATAACAAAATTATCTAACACGCTGTAACTTCTAAGTTTATATTTCGTAGCTGTAAAGCTGAAAATCAACCATAAGTATAACTGTTTATATTCAAAAGCCTACCACGTGTTAGTAATACCGTCCACAAGATGGCGATGCGCGACTTGTTCAATTTTTACCTCCGTAACAGCGCAGCAGGTGAGTCTAGAATATTGTCTTTGATTGACAAGTTTCATGATGGATCTATGAGGGTAATTAATATATAGCAAATTTATTATAAGTGTTCACCTTATTCCCTCACATTACTTAAAATTGCTTTAATAAATATAGCGCATAATTTAAAAGAGAACCAACGTTAAATTTTTTTATTTACTGTAAATAAAAAAAATAACGTTAATTCTCTTTTAAGCTATGCGCTGTATATATTAAAGCAATTTTAAGTAATATGAGGGAATAAGGTGAACACTTATTATACATTTGCTATACAATGTATTTTCTATTTTGAGATTATGCAAAACTTATAATAAAAAAAGGTATGTTTATACTGGTAAGATGTCTGGTCTTCAATATGGATCCTTTGTATTCTCGAAAGCACGACGAGAACCCGGGCTTCACGTTATGAAACGATCTATCACGTAATTGATTTTACTTTTGTCGATGTAACGATTCTCATTTTCCAATTTTAATTTTTAAGATTTTCTATTAGCCAACATAGCTCAAGGAGAAGTGTGAATAAAGTAGTAATCTGAGTGCAGAACTATCGCTAGAGATGGGGTCGGTAAACTTACCATTATTCAAATAAAAAACCTATAGGCCTATGGATGTTCCCTCCCAACCTTTACGTCACATGAGTATACGATGTACTGTATCATTATACTTTAAACCTATATGCCTACTCAACGAAAAGAGTTCCTTGGGAAGGTGTTAAAGCAATGGTGACCAGGTGAGACCAGGCCCACCCCCCAAAAATTGCGAATATTCCGGATAAAAATTTAAACGGTGTAATTTAAATTTGTTTTGCATTCTTTTGAGGGAAAACACTCGTAATTAAAAATAAACCCAGAATCCAGAGTAATGTTTACAAACTCCGCCAGGTTAAGTTAAATAAATAAATAAAATTTATACCGTGCATCTTGTATCTTTTTACTTTTGTTCGTATCAAATGTGTATTGTGTGGTTTTATTGTGTGCAATTAATTTAACGACGAAGCCATGGATATTGTACTATCGGCCAAGCACGAGGAAAGCTCTTAGCAGAACGAGGAGCGGTACGTGACGTCATACCATGCTACTATTCTCTAAGAAAGCACTGTCACCTTGCAGCTTGGAACACACTGCACACTGAAGGCTAATGTTTACAACTCGCTTACAACAGAGTGGCTCGTCTTTTCTCTGCCCAATCAGAACGCTAGTATCCACCTGCTTGTAAACCAACCCCTCTCACCGCACTCCGCTTACAGAGGTTTACTCGTGCTTGGCCGATAGTATAGGTAAGGTTAATAAATAAACAAACTGTAAGATCAGATGTAAAAATGCGTTGAAAAGTTTTTTTTTGTTTTTGTTTGGGTAGATTGTCGTTTCCAAACTCCCGATAGAAAAAGTCTGATTAACTGCAAGCCACTATTAAACTTTGTTTTCTTTAAGTGGAAAGCAATGAATAATTATTATTGACCATTACCGATTTACCGTTTAACGTGGTTTGGTGCTTGCGGTCGGACGGTCAAATCAGCATATCGTTGAAACACATTGTCTTTCCCATTTGTATAGCGCGAGGCATGAAGATATATCTTCCTTTAATATAATCCCTTCGTGATTGTGTTAACTACACAATATAAGACTTCCGGGAATGAGAGTTGAGTCAGGTAGGCTACTTTCAAAATCTCGTAATAGGCCTATCTGGGGCACCCAAACAATTAGTCTGGCCACGCCAGTGTTAAAGCAAATTGCGGAATTTGCACTCACATTCTGATTGGATGGCCACGGCAATTAAGCCGTGGCATCAGAATATGAGTCCTTGATGTTACCTGATAGTACAAATTTAGCCTAACATGTCTGGTATTTGCTCATATTCGTAGTTAATATAAACACAGATCCTTCGCTATTAAAAATATACAAAGGCTAATAGTTTATACCGGTATTTTCTTTTTTCAGAATTGCCCGAAGAAGTGCTTGAACGAAAAGAGCAACTATGTCGTGAATTACTACTCTTGTTGGCGAAATTGGGTGCCGGAGCATGTCGGATGAGAGGTAAGGATTACTATACGACAACGATCATAATGCTCATTCTTTTCTTCTTATTCTTCTTCTTCTCCTCCTCCATAAATTATAAGAAAGGTTCCTATTTTACGGTGAATAAAGAATGTACAAAAGTCATGTTAATCTCAGAGTTATTTCCCATAAAATAATAAATTTCGATGTTATTTCGCATTCAGATCGGGCCTACTCATTGCTCATATGGTGCAAAATATTACATATTTTTGACAAAAAAATCATGAAAGGAATGGTTAATTTGTTGTAGTTTTATAAGTTTTTATCACTTAGCTTCTCCTTGCTATGTATCAAATAGAGTAATAGACCTACAGCATATCAACTACTGGATACCAAAATACAGCTATTTATTGAAAGAAAATATAAAATAATTTCACAGAGAAATAGGGTTTAGTCCTAAACTAAAGTCAGCTATACAGCAAGAATCACTACTTACTACACACTACACACTACTTACTTATTTACTTACTTACTTACTTATTTAGTACTTACTCAATTGCAATAGAAAATTCCTAAATAAGCTAAAGGAATGTTATATATTTTATGGAACCCGGAGGTTCATTGCTCGCCATTCAACCCGATTCTTTGCTAACTTCATCCAACCACACCTCGCAAATCCTACTTCCCTTAATTCTTTCCTAATATTGTCCTCCCACCCATGTCTAGGTCTTCCAAGTGGTCTATTCCCTTCGGGTCTTCCAGTCAGTATTTTTTAGATGTTTTTCCTCCCCCATGCGCGCAACATGTCCAACCCATTTCATCCTCCGAGATTTAATTACCATTACTATATTCGGTGAAGAGTACAGGTTACGAAACTCGTCGTTATGCAGTTTTCTCCAGTCCCCATACTCTATACATAAGATTATTTAATTTGTAACTTTATTTGTTTTGTTTCTTACATTAACTTATATTATACCGACTGCCAACTCAACATTTACTTGGTTTACTTAATACTTATTGTATTAATTCACATAAGATAGGTCTATATTTATTTAAAAAACGTGTGGCTTAAGTGCGTTTAACAAAATGTGTGGAACGTGGCTTCATCGCTGCACTTTGGAGCAAATTATTCTCTTCTATTGCCCGCAACAGATCAGCACACATTGCTTCGTGACCAGCTTAGTCCTCCCTTTCTAGCTTTTGTGAGATTTGGAGATGGTGAGACCGTTTTCAAGGTACAGTGGAGAGCCATGCGTCACTGGGATTAACGTTTAGAAGTGCAGGGTAGTCACGTGGAATAAACTTTGGTGGATTATGTGTTACTATCTATTACGGTTTACACTCACTGTATTAGTTTGAATCTAGTATTTGTTTTTCACAAAAATAGGTCGAAACTTTATTATCAAGCTACATAAAAAAAGTCAGAGAAAATAAAGAAAAATTAGGTCCGGCATTGAGTTACTGCCAGCTGGAGGAAAACTAGCTCAAAATCCAGATTTTCAGGCGTAATGCTGGCTGGACATATGACCATCCCAGTACGGTTCAGATACAAGTTCTTCATGCATTTTTACTGTTCGATTTCAGAACGAAGTATGGAGATTGAAATATACTGGAAATTTAACGTACGAATTTAATTTTTACAGGATTACTTCTGTACGAGCTACATTGCACGCTAATGGAACTGTGGACGAGGTGGCTTGATAATAAGGAGAAAAAGGGCACCATTCCACATTTGGTCCAGGTGAGAAAGTTTATCATGCACAGAGAGCGTAATCAGTGAAGTGTTCACTATCAGAATTTAAGAGTTCGTTCAAACACAAGACCTACAAATAAGATGTGTTCAAAAGTTTTCATCGCAAAGGATACTTCCAACAAAAATTACCGTTTCATTAAAAATATAACACTGCTTAGAATTGAGAGATTACAGGTACTGATTATAATGATTTTCCTAACATTGTACACCTAACAAGAAAAGTTAAACTATGCAGCAATGGAAGATTAAAAATTCAATTCACAGGATTTTTATACTCTCTCGTATGAAAAACATTTCTCTCTCTCTCTCTCTCTCTCTCACACACACACACACACACACACACACACACTGTATTATATAGTACTTAAATAGACTTTGAAATTCTAGAATAAAGACATTTTACTGAGCACACGTCATTGCAGCAAGTAATTTATAGTATCAGTATACGCAATGTTAATTACATTACTTGTTTAAAAATGGTACAATTTCACATGACCTTATCCAAGATAAAGTTTATAATAGCTAAAATAATTATATTATTTTAATTATACTCACGGCCCCTAGTAATGTATGCTGAAGTATATGCAATACGATTACAGTAGTTGTTTAAAACATAAGAAGTCCAAAGAAAAACAATAACAATATTCCCTATGAAGGCTGTGAAAATAACTTAACGGGGTGCCACAAGTTCAAACTGCAGGATAATTGGCACTATTACCGATGGCGCCGATTGGATTCCACTGTAAGATTTGAGACTTTGCCTATATTTGAATGAAGTGCTTTATTGTTAACAAAAAAATAAAATAACTTTTTGCAGTATTCCTTATATGAGCCTTTAGGCTGTCTTTGCTATAACTGCGCACAAGCGAAAACATAAACATATAATTAAACCAAACACACAAGCAACTCAAAATACGCCAACGATCCAAAACATAAACATAAATTAAAACTAGCAAATATGCAGTCAAAATTATCCCTCAAACAAATATATTAAACACACCACCTTATTTATAGCTGACACCCGTGTAGCTACAACAAAATATCATCCCTTTAAATCCTCGGCTCCATTCCATCGCCTAGTGGAACAATTAAAAATTGATAATTTTTCACTATGTTCAAAATTTTGTAGACATTCCATTAAATGTGGAGGTGTGAGTATATTTATCAAAAGAGACTTACATTTCAGTGATATAGACACAAGTTCCTTCTGTAAAGAACAGGATTTTGAGTGTTGTTCAGCCAGATTGAATTTTGACAATGATACATTTGTAATACTAGCCATTTACAGGGCACCATCAGGTAATTTCAATTATTTTGTAAATCAGTTAGAAAGGGTTCTTAATTCACTGTATAGTACTAATGTAAATATTATCCTGTGTGGGGACTTTAATGTAGATTTCTCAATTGATAGTGAGAAGAAGATCAGACTGATATCTTTATTGGGTAGCTATAATCTAGATTTCATAGTAAACTTTCCAACGAGAATTCAGAACGACTCCCAAACAACAATAGATAATATATTCATAGATATAGAAAAACATTTTAATTTTAAAGTACTTCCAATATTAAATGGATTATCAGATCATGATGCACAAATGTTAGTGCTGAACAATATTAAAGTAAATTCGAACAGTAAACATGCTCATAGTAATATGACTAGAGTAATGAATGACGATTCAATTTTAAATTTCAAACAAGATCTTGCGAATGAAAACTGGGAATCTATGTTATCCTATGACAAAGTAGATAGTAAATTAAGTGAATTCCTAAACATAGTGTCACGACATTTTGAGGCAAATTTTCCAAAAAAGAAAACTGCTAATTTACCTAATTCAAGGAATAACACATGTTAACTGCTGGTATTAAAATATCATGTGCAAACAAAAGAGAGCTCTACCTAAAATATAGAACTAGTAACAACCAAGCTCATAAGGAATACTATAAAAAGTATTGCATCATACTGAAGAAAGTAATCAAAGAAGCAAAAAGTAGGCATTTTTCACAAGTAATTAATAAATCAAATAATAAAGTTAAGACTGTATGGAATATAATAAAAAACGAAACGGGGAGAACAAAGGGAAACAATGATTGTACATCATTAATATACCAAAACATAAAACTAGACAATTTATCAGACATTACAAATGCTTTTAATAGTCACTTTATAAATATTGCAGAGAAATGTATTCCTATAAATAATATTAACATTAAGGCAGTAGACCTACTAACAAAATCTACAGTTTGGAACCATAGATTTCAATTGAACCTGACTTCCCACATAGAAATTGAAAATATAATCAAGTCTCTCAAAAGTAAAAGCTCGTCTGGATGGGATGAGATAAGTAATAAGTTATTAAAAAGCTGCTCATCGGAACTCAGTAAACCTCTTAGTCACATATGCAATTGTTCATTAGAAAATGGAATATTTCCAGAAAGACTTAAGCATGCTATTGTTAAGCCCCTCTTTAAAAAAGGTGACAAAAATCTACCATCAAATTACAGACCTATATCACTCTTAACCTCATTTTCAAAAGTTTTTGAAAAAGTCATGTACAACCGCATAATACACTATCTTAATTTGAATGACATTCTTACTTCATCTCAGTTTGGATTTAGAAGTGGCATGTCCACTGAGAATGCTACATTTCAACTTACTACAGAAATATTGGAAGCGTTAGATAAAAAGAAATATGCTCTGGGAATTTTCTGCGACTTAGCTAAAGCATTTGACTGCATAAATCATGAAATATTACTTCAAAAATTGGATCATTATGGGTTCGATAATTTAACACTTAAGTGGTTCAAATCATATCTTTCTGATAGAACTCAAAAGGTAATAATAAATGGAAATGAATCTAACCTAGGGATTGTTAAGAATGGGGTACCTCAGGGATCAATACTGGGACCTTTGCTCTTTTTAATTTTCATTAATGACTTGCCCTATAACTTAAGTGACGAATCAAAGGTATTGCTCTTCGCAGATGATACTAGTGTACTTGTAACAGGAACGTCACAAGAACATTTATCAAGAATAGCTACAAAGGCTTTTCACGAGTTAAACACATGGTTTCTAGCTAATAAAATGACACTTAATATCGATAAGACCCATTTTATACAATTTAGGACAAAAACAGATGTATCTCAAATCTTGAAATTAATTATGGAACACAAATCATACAAGAAATTAGCAATGTAAAATTTTTAGGACTGCAAATTGACCAAAATCTTGACTGGAAAACACACATAGAAATGATAAGTCCAAAACTGAGTTCAGCATGCTTTGCTTTAAGAATTTTGAATAATATATTAAAACAGGATGCATTACTTATGGTATATTTTGCATATTTTCACTCGGTAATGAGGTACGGGATCATTTTCTGGGGCAACTCTACCCATAGGGAGAAAATATTTAGATTTCAAAAGCGGGCAATAAGAATAATATGTGGAAAGAAAAAAAGGGAATCTTGTAAACCGCTGTTTGAAAAATTAAGAGTCCTCACTCTTACAGGGGAGTATATATACTCTGTTATGTGTTTTGTAGTGAATAATATTGATAAATTTCAAACTAATTTTAGTGTACATGGACGTACTACCAGAAACATGAATGATCTACACAGACCAAATAACTCGTTAAAACTCTTTCAGAAGGGTGCGTATTATTCTGCAGTACAGATATATAACAAGCTTCCAAACAACATTAAATTATTATGTATTCAAAGAAAGATCAAACCTTTCAAAACAGCTGTCAAGGAATTTTTAATAACTCACACCTTCTACAATTTGGAGGAATATTTCCAGCTTGGATAAATTTGGCAGCTTGCAGTTTCTGTAGACCTATATTATTGTTATAACATGCATGTATTTTTTGATCTGACGTGTTCTATATCCTTGAGCCCCGCTCAACACAGGATCTACAGGACGAGATATCTACATCTACATCTACATAGTTCCATCCTCAGCTGTCTCTCTTTGAAGATACATTTTCTCAACCCTTCAAGAAATCTGGCGTCAGTCAAGATATAATATATTGCCAACTAACCCCTATACAATGGATTGAAAGCCTGTAATTTGAGGCCTTAAGAGGTTCACTTAAAAACAGTCAATATTTTAATCCACAGTGCTCGTTCCTAAAAAAAAAAATAATAAAAAATAATATTCGTTCATAAAAAGAAATAATATTTTAAAATCGGTGGGTTCAAAGGACAGTATTCCTAAGAACTGTGTGACACTCCTGCAAGTTTTGGATATCACGAGTTTCAACATTCAACGCAACAGCTTTACAAACTTTAAACTTCTCAATCAGAATGACACCATTTATATTTAAAAAATAAATATCATAAAACCGTACCGAATACACCATGTTATATTATAGAAATCAGTATTATGTTAAGGTTGTTCTTTATCAGTTTGACATCCTCGGATATAGTTTAGCCTATCTGGATATAGATTTAAAAACAATTAAAGGACAGCAAGGTGCTATATGACGTCAAGAGTATCAATAAATGAAATCTCTCTCTCTCCCCCCTCTCCTTGTCGTAGTTTTACCTCTCCCTTTAGGATTTAAGCGACCCAAGCCGCCCAGGCCTTACAGGGCCGCGACCTGTTGGGATCACATACATACCTTTTTGACCAGACAAGGACATGGAGGGCCTCCCCGAATGAATGATTAGCCCAATGCCGGTGCCACCTCCGAGACAACACGAACACATAGGACGATACACACCATTCACACACACATTCACTCAGAACAAGGCGAGGATGGGGATGAAGATGATAATGACGGTCAGATGATATCTGGTGACCACAAGGTCCTAAAGTTACCTGACATTTGTCTCAAAGGTGAGGGAAAGCCCCGGAAAAACCTCACCTAGGTAACTTGTCCCGACCAGGAATCGAACCCGGGCCCGCTGCGTGAGAGGATTGAACGCATCCCCTGAGCCACAGCGGTGTACCAAGAAATGAACCCATCATAGGCGCCGACTTGAAAATATTCTTGGGGAAAAATTATAATATTGGATTTTTAACAGTTACACATAAGCCTACGAACAAATAGAAATAAAAGTGGCAATAAATAAATAAATAAATAAATGTGAAGAAGTTTGCCTTAATTTTTGCTCCTAAGTTTGTTCTACCATATGAAGTGACCACATATGGCACAAAGGTTTTAAATATTGCGGAGCAGGCCTCTACTTCCAAATGATGGGGGCAGAAAGTACCTTGCACCCCCACTGCGCCTACGCTACCCACTCACAGTTTTGCCAGTACTTGATGGAGCCAATAACTTATTTATTAAAAAGAGCGTTTATCCCAATATCCCCGACCCCACGCGTTTGCCGTTTGCTGACATCTGCATGTTGCCGTCCGTCAAACTGGCACCAATACCCTCGGTCATGCTTCAGTTATTGTGGGTTACTTTAAAGGTGCGGTAACGGTAAATATACGGTAAATATACTTTATAACAAAGATTATTCATGGTACAGACTTAGAAAAATATATGATCGTGAAAAATGCGTAGAAGGTTCGTAAGATATCCTGGTATTCCTAACAAACAGAACCACTATACGTAAAGTTGTAAAATAAGTTTTTAGGAAACTGGTTCTGTGTCAAATACAAAGCAAATCCATGTGTGCTTACTGAGGAGAAGGTTAATAAAATAGGAGAGAGATTAGAACAGTATCAGCATAGAATTGTCTACAATAGAATTTGTGCGTGTAGACAAATACAAATTGTGGCATCCCGTGAGAGAGTGGGCTAAGCCAGAAATAACGGAATCGAGATATTTTGAGATTTGTGTTTGGCTTTCTAATGAGAAAAAAATTGCATTGATTTATTTCTTCAGAATTTACAAATTTCAAAGTGTTTACAAAAATTAACTTCAGACCACAGTGCCAACTCTTTATCACCTTCTTACGGTTTTTTGCACTTTTTCGATATTTTTAAAATTTTTCAAAACTTTGAAGTGCCATATCTCGGTACGTATTTGGTTTTAAAAACGATTAAACAATGCAAATGGTAGGAAATTTTCTTTAACTTTTGTGATGGAATATTTTAGGCTATAGCAGGTTGCTTAGGAGTTATAAGAAAAAAACTACAAACACCAACAAAATTCGAGGTTTTCGCTGCCCTGAAGTTCGCACAGGGTTCTCGAATTGTAAAACTTGGCTTTTACACCACAGCATACCCACATACAACATATTAAACAATTATTAACTTCGGACCTTTATCCAGGTAAAAGTACTGGACTATTACAGCGTATCAGCATATCACGTTACTAATGCTTCCGAGCTGGCTTAGCCCACTCTCTCATTGGAGAAACGCCATTCCCTTAATTTATGAAAAGTGTCTTTCAAGAATAGATAAGGAAGGAACGCACACACACCTATAATATTAGGTTTACAGTTACACTATATGTACTGCACAGAGATGACAATAACTCAAATTTGAAAATTTTTGGCTTAGCCCACTCTCTCACTGGATGTTACAGTTATCTAAGGTTGTCATGAATGCACGGCAATGGGGACAGCCCCTCTTATAACCGAGGTAAGCGGACTAATAATATACAAGTTTAATAAGTAATATTAGTATTTTGAGATTTAAAAAACCCACTCCTTTCCTCTACCGATTACATGGGCGCCGACTTGCCCAGAGATGCTGGCTGACAGATCTCCGGGGATCGGAGCTAATACTTACTCTCTATATTAAATGTTGATATGCTACAATATTTTACATGATGTAATACAGGATAAAGACTTCAAGCATTTCGTATTTTAACTCCTTTGTAAAAAAAAAATAGCTATCTCTAGATGTAAGATATCACGATTGTGAAACTTTTTAAAACCATTGATTCATATCTCTGTTTCAGGAGGCCTTCACCATTCTTCAAGAATCTCATGAAATTCTCAGTGAAGACATCACGGCACCCCTTGATCTGAGACACCGTATGAACGTGTGCAAAGAAGCTTTCGATAATCTCTAAATGAAGTTCATTATAGTCAATTTGAATGTTTTTTTTTTTCCTGTCTCCAGTTTTTGTATAATCTGACCATGTTAGTTAGGCTGGACACAGACGGACTACTAATGTCCTCTGGCCAGTGCAAACTCTGAATGTAATTAAATCACAAGGCTGATAATATGAAGAGCCAGTCTAGGGCGTTGCATTTGTAATAAAACACAGAACGCAACAGAACAAACAGTATTCCTTAAATGCACAAGGCGTTAACGGTAAGAAAACGTAAACTCTTATCCTGACTAGCACGAGTATTTTGAAATTATTGATTGCTGTAAAATATAATCTTTTTACATTATAGATTACCTTTGCTGTATTTTCTCCCGCACTATTAGGTTTCCTAGTGTTTATTCTTTTCACTGTAATCAGTAATCAGTACTTGCAATGATCTAAAAAGAAATTAGAAAGATATTACTTTTTGTCTAAAATAGGAAAATAATAGATTAAGATATGCATTCAAATATGAATACAGTTTGTGAACAGTCAATTCAGAGCTGATTAATTAGAATATGCAGTCAGTTCTTCTTCCATGGAATGATAATAACCGTTATAATGTAGTAAGTAGGCTATGAACCATAACAGTGAATCTCTTATTACTAAGTTATTAGGCCTACTTCTTTACAAAGAACGGCAACTCCAAATTCCGTCCTCGTAAATATGGTCATTAAAGTTAAGTGATAGAGTTCTGTCCCCATTTCACGTATGTGTGTCTATATATATTTACCGTTACCTGTACATAAGAAAGCAATGGAGTACCTGATGAAAATGCTTTCAAATAGGGATGTATGCATCGAATTTGCATATACTAATGCAAACAATATAAAATGTAAGCATCGATATAGCCAATTATTAGCAAAATTGTCAAAATAATAAAATCAGGTAGACTGATAGAACAAAGTGCCAGATGGAGTTAGTAGGCCATATTTAAGAAACTAAAGAGCTTTAGACCACGGTTTCTTGTAAAGTTTGATAAGCATATGTGACGGAATAAGTGGGATATCTAGAATATTAACCAAACGAATTTAAAACAAACTCCTCACTTTAACAATAGGCCTATTCCTTTATTTTTGTCAAAACATCTGAAGCCGTTCAAAGTTTCTTCTGGAAGGTACCATAGGCTAAAATCTATATACCTAAATCTACCAAACTTCTAGTTTCTAGCTCATCTAAAAATCAGTAATACGTGGATGATTAGACTGTCGTAGATGTGAGTGACGTCACGGCTATCTAGCCAGTTGTTCCACACTTATGGGACCGCTAGAAACACCAATTATGTGCCAATATTTCTGTCCAATATCAGATTCTATCTGTCCAATAAGTCTGTCAAAATTGACATAATGTGAGGAAATTATACAACATTTATTAAGTGCCAGTATGATACTTTATGAGATTGTGTGGGGGACGAAAAAATGTCTGTCTGTCTGTCCGTGTGCCTGTACGTACCATAACTCAAATACGCTTTTACGGATTTTCATGAAACTTGGAAAACACATTTATAATGCCCATGGGATGTACCCTTTTGATATTGAACCAAATTGGCTCAACGGTACCGGAGTAATGCCCAATTTAGTGCCTATTTTAATAGATTATATTAGAAAGGTACCATAGCTCAAACACGCTGTATCGGATTTCCATGAAACTTGGTATACGCATTTATGACGACCGTGAAAAGTACCCTATTGAATTTTAACCTAATCTGTTGGCCGGTACCGGAGTAAAACCCAATTTAGTGTCTATTTTAAAGGCACAATAACTCAAATACGCTTTATCGGATTTTTATGAAACTTCGTATGCGCATTTATAATTTCCATGGAAAGACGTCTATTGATATTCGACCAAATCGGTTGGCCAGTACCGGAATAATGCCCAACTCAAATATGCTTTATTGGATTTTCATGAAACTTTGTGTACCCATTTATAATGTACATGGAAAAACGTCTACTGATATTGGACCAAATCGGTAGACCGGTACCGGAGTAAAACCCAATTTAGTGTCTATTTTAAAGACGCGGTAACTCAAATACGCTTTACCGGATTTTTATGAAACTTGGTATACACATTTATAATGTCCATGGAAAGACGTCTATTGATATTGGATAAATTCGGTTGACCTGTTTCGGAGTAATGGTCAATTTAGTGCCTATTTTATGGTAATTAAAATACAGTTAGCTATGACAAATAACACTATTGCTTTACATGCGCTTATCCAACTAGACCGTTAAACTGACCCATGTGGCTGAGATGGTAACGTCTTGGCCTCACAATCTGGAGTTCCATGGTTCAACTCCCGAAACCGGCCAATTTGACTTTTTTTTGTATTCTACATATCATAACAGCAATCATAACTGATTACACAAAAACATACTGGCACTTTGTTACATCAGTTTACCTGATTTTATTTAAAATAAAAAATCTAACTCAATGTAGGTAAAGCAAATGAAGATAAAACAAAGTCATAGAACCACACTTGTAGACCTCTAAAAATCCGTTACTGATGGTGCAATCGGTTCTTGAACTATAAGCTTCCAAGAAGGTCTATACAGACGTAAACTTGCGTCAGCCATGATTTCGGGGGTAACATAATAAAAAAATTGGATAGACTATATTGGAATATTCCGTCCGTTACAAGCTATAAGCTATACATACGACAAATTTCAAGTTTCTGGCTCATCTGGAAGTAGGCAAACAATTATGTCAGTGAGTCAGCCATGCGGGTTCGTAGTATAATGATAATGTGCTATTTTTACTCTGGTACCGGACAATCGATTTGGTTCAAAATCAATAGCGTTTGTCCTATGGACATTATAAGTCCGTATACCAAGTTTCATGAAAATCTGATAAAGCGTTTTCTAGTTATCGCGCGTACAGACATACGGACAGATACACGGAAAAACATTTTCCTGTCCACCATACAATCTTAAAAGTACCATTCTGACCATCATTCAGAAAAGATGCTAAACTATTAGGTCTGCGTACAGTAGACCTCATGTCATAAATATCTAAGACGTCTCTTCTTCATTTAAAAATCTTGAAACGGAATAAAAAAAAATTAAGATCCTGACACATGTCGTTTTTTATTACTTCAAAGAATATTCATGAAAAATTGGAAGAAATTCGAACAACGAGTATGGTCGTGATAACGTAATAAATATGCACAGAAACTGGTGAAATACGGTAGAGTTACGTAAAAAATTCGTTCAAAGTAAGACATTGTTTCCAAGGGAACCAGTCCAAAATAAAATATTAAAAAATCTGCGCTTCTTCAGTTGCAATTTCCACCTTCTTGAAATGGAATGAAAAAGTTAAAAATTCATACACATGTATACATAGTTTTTAATGACTTCAAGCGACATTTAAGCCAAATTGGAAGAAAATCGAGCGAGTTTGGTCGTTACCGTGTAGCACACAGATTTATAAACAAACGAAATGACGACCGGTCGAGTTAAAACAGGACTTCGCTTCTCTAGGTCAGTAAGCAACATATTATATTGTTTGATATCGCAAATAGAAAGGGAGCAGTCTCTCGTGTTCAAGTTTTAATCTTTTCTCACTGAAGGTAGAGGAAAACTAAATCTGTCCTAGGCGGGAATCGAACTAGGTTTCTGAGCTTCGTAAGCTAACGCTTGGAGCGCTCGCCTCCTACAAGTCTTACCCAATCTCATTCCAAACATTCCTCTAGACCCGTAACAACCTACCGTAGACTTCGGCCCGGGTTTAAAAACAGAACGACGGATCCAGAAGCGAGCGAGCACGCTTCCTCTGCATCATTTCTAGGACGATGAGAATTCCACCACTTAATACCAGTGGCGGACGCAGAAAGTTTTTTCGGGGGGGGGGGGATTTGACTTTCAACTTACATATACAATTAGTTTATAAAACTGACCACTTAGAGTACATATATAGCCTTTTTTCAAATTTCGGGGGGGATCTAACCCCCCTATCCCCCCTCTGCGTCCGCCACTGCTTAATACTACTGATGGAGCACAATTCCCGCGCGAAACTCCACCAGAAAACTGATGCCGGGATGGAACTAGCAAAGCCTTGTCTGTACCTGGCCTTGATCGAAGAATGTCAGTATCTTATAATTAAAAAGTGAAGCATTTAACAGCTAATTGGAGATTGTGATTATTTCAAACATTATCCTGAATAGTGTTTTCCCTGCCACAGTATCATGTTTTTATTTATTCTAATTTGAATCAGCTAATTGATAAATTCTATCTAATTTTCCTTTTTATTTATAATTTTAAACGTAGGGCAACAATGTGAGTACCAGTAGTTATATTATGAATATGACAGAAATACTATTTCTATAATAATTGACGATGTTAAGGAAGTAACATTTCAATTTAAGACTGCTGGTAAGTAGTAAAGGTAATAGTTAACTTATTTCCTTGCTGGAACTCATCTCCATGTAAATATTTTACTTATTTATTGTCGATGCACATAACATTATACACCAAATAAATGAATTATTATACAGTAATTACATCATAATTTTAAAGCGATCTTCTTCAGTTCCACATTTCTATTCCTTCCAAATATTCCTTCTCTATAAAAATCCTGAGCACGGAGTCCTCCGGGGGAGAGGAACTTTAATCTGGGGACCCGTGTCGTAAATTTACGGCACGTAAAAGAACTCCCAAGCCTAAATTAGAGCTTCTGGACAAAATTCCTCGGCCCGTTCACGTCCAAGTACTACTTTAGTTTCGGGGGTGGGGGTTGTGAGGCGATGGACTTAGCACCTGTCATTCTGACCTCTATCGGGAAATAAGCGTAACAAAATTCAAATAGGACTCCACTTGGATGCCATAAGCTTCACCACTGGGAGCAATGCAAAATGTGCTGATATTCCTGACAAGTAACGCTCCAAATAAAATCATTAGCAAAATGTTTTTAATTGTATTATCTATGAGTTAAAGCTCCTTTTTGTTAACCTTGATAATATTTTTTGCTAAAGATATTTAATTTAATTTTAGCTAATTAGCCCCAGAAACCATTAATAATATAAATATCAACTTTTACTGAATTCAAAAAAATAATGAGCTGAGGCAGGGAGAAGGTCAGGTTTCAGATTTTACATTATGGCCAAGATTTCCACAGTACAATGTTGACAAATTTACATCATTGCACCCGGCGTTTCTCTAGGTCTAGATAATTCCATTATAGGACATTGCAAAACAAGTCGGGTAAGGGCATCATTTGACAATCGAGGAAAAATTTCATAAGACGAGCCGAGTCGTAGGCGAGTCTTTAAATATCTGAGATTCTCCAACGCATTTAACGCTTGAGTATAGCATACTCTTTTCTCTTTGATAGGAAGAATGTGTGAAAATACTGTACCTAGTGCCAAATCCCTATAATATAAAGCCACATGGCTAACTGACTGACTGATTGACTCACTCACTCACTCACTCACTCACTCACTGACATTAATGTTTGCTTACTTCCAGATGAGCTAGAAACTTTAAATTTGGTACACATATAGCATTTAGGCTGTAAACCACAGGAAATTTCCAAAAATGTTTATTTCTTTAATTTTTAGTCCTAAAAACCCCAGAAAATGGCTCGGTTTCCATGGCAACGGTATTATCAAACGGTGTTCACGTAGGGCTCTGAAAGTTTAGCAATAATTATTCCCGTAAACCTAACGGGGTGGTCGAGATAGTAACGTCTTGGACTTGCATTCTGAAGTCTCAGGTTCATAATAATTAAATCCAATTAACATATTTTTGTCCAGAACTAATAATATTTTCTTCTCTCTGTTAAAGAAATTTCATAATTTATATTCTTTAATCATAACTGTGGCTGAAAATGCCTCTAAAATTTACACTGAATCCACGACAAAGTTGAATATCTAGGTTAATGTTGTAATCTATAACTCAAATACGCTTTATTGGATTTTAATGAAACTTGGCATACGCGTTTATAATGTCCATGGAAAGAAGCCTATTGATATTGGACCAAATCGGTTGGCCGGTACCGGAAGTGCCTTTTTATGGTAATATATAACAAAAAGCGCGATAACTCAAATAAGTTTTATAGAATTTTCATGAAACTTGGTATACGCATTTATAACGCCCATGGCAAGAAGCCAATTTATTTTGGACCAAATTGGTTGACCGGTACCAGAGTAACGACTAATTAAAGGTCACATGTTTTTAAAAAATCATATGTAGACCAATATGCCGCATTTCTAACCATGAGGGCTTTGACTCCAATGCGTCAGATGTTTGTTTATTTCGTTGATCAAGTTTAACTTGAGAACAACATGAATACTGTTATATGCAGAAGGTATATTGCTGTGAAATAATTAGCGGAATTCTTTGCTATTGAATTTTGTGAAATGTTAACATATTTTAAGAATTTCAAGTTGCAATACATTTAGCTTTGACAAATAATACTATTCCTTCACATAGCCTATGGTTATCAAACTAGACCGTTAAACTGAGCCAGATTTCCGAAATGGTAACGTCTTGGACTCTTATCCTGGAGGTCCTTGGTTCAAATCACGGAACCGGCCAATTTGACAAGGATTTTATTTTTATTTTTATGTGAGTGTGCGATTGTTAAGATATCACAAATCTATAATTCTGGACGATTTTAATCTGATTTGAACAAAAAAATATATATTTTTCTGCCCATCATAATTGCAATTATAATAACAAAAGCATTCTGGAACATTGTTACATCAGTTTACCTTTATTATGATAATGAAAATTCAATTTTTGCTCCACGTGCGTAAAACTACGTAGTTAATTATATTATAGTTACTAGTAGTTTATAAATTTAAGTACTGCCTAACGTTATATGGTGAAAATTATTATACTATGTTTGAATAGTTAATTAATTGTTCATACTTTTAACTGATAAATTAGCTGTAGAACTTAAAACAATTAAAACTCGGCAATGGAATTATTCGAAATAACATACAAGTTACACTAACGCGAGACAATTGTTTTACATTACAACTTGAGGCTAGAGACTTACACTGCGAAACCGACTCGTGTAGCTTCGTCGGTCGATCGGCTACGCTTATCATTGTTAGTATCAGCTAGCCGCTAGCCTGCAATCGTATTTACATACTTATTTACAATATGTTTTCCCATTAAATGAGAATAGGATTCAAACAAAATGTAGATTTTAATAATATGGCAGCAATAATATGATATGATATGATGTAATAGCCTAATATATTGGATTTATTAAGACTATTCCATGAATAAAAATGTAACGGATTATACAAACAATAATCACTTTCTTACTTTGTTATATAATCAGCTGCGAGATCACGGTATTTTATGAATCAACCTCAATGAATCGCTTCGAGTTTCCATGTTGTAACCAATGCTACCAATAGTGCATAGTTAACCTAATTCAGGTAAGGTAACAGCATAACAAAATAAAAGCACACGAACTGGCTTGCACCGAATTGAAATTGTGTTTTTAATCAATGTACATTTATATTATTTCAATTTCCAAACAAGTTATGTTGTATAAAATAATGTGTTTTTATGTGTTCACTGGCAGCATGTGACATATTAGTCACTGCACGTTGATACCTACATTTTCAGTAGCGAGTTGACGTTTTGTCATATAAAATCACATCCCCGTAATAATAGCAAGCATTTTATAAGATTAACGATCGTGATTGGTCTATATCCGAGGACTTACTAAACGTTATTGGCCAATTTCAAACACGCGGCTTATGAGTGCTGTAATCGCCATAATGCTTCAGCAATTCTTTTTGTGATTAATTCATAATGATTGAAATAAAATCTTCTGCAGAAATGCCCTGATGTTTGCAAAACAGGACTATTCCTCTGGCAGTTTCCATTTCTCGGACCCACGAATCTATAGGCCTACTTAAAGCATCGTTCTTGTGTCTGCTTGCTTCAGACTTTAAGCTGTATTCTTGCTCACTGTTGCGGAGGTCTTTTCTGGAAAGCAAATCTATTCTGTTTAAGTCCCCACTGCCAATGTTAAATCTTACATGTTCCAATATTTTGTCAAGCGGAACGTTCATCGCGATTTGATCTGCTATTTCGTCTTTCTAGTCTTTCGACAACCTCAAGCGCTCTAAATGGGGATTGTGGCCAACATGAGTGTTACAAAACTCACATATTGTGGGTGCCACTTTGTAAAGACTTCTTTTCCAAGAACTGCTTCTACGCGCTGCCATTCTAATCCTCTTCGACTTGTCAATCAGTGAGTAGAAAGGTAATTAGCCGTATTCACACTTGTCTTCAGTCCATTACAATGTTGCAAAATACGTTACACAGCACTACTTCACTTGAGAAGTGGTGAATGACAGCGGCAACACTGGGGGAAATCCACGCGACTACAAGAACACCTGCTATTATATTCTTTTGTAGAAAGACAATGGTTTTGGACGATGTCTTTTTAAAATGGCACGAACAGTGCCTGCTCTCTCTTTGTATCCCTCTTCCAGATATTAAATTCTTCCTCATTCTGGAACTCTAGAGTTTCATTCTGAATCACAATATTATGTTGCGAAATGTAATGATGCACGATACCACTTCTCGTAGGCCGAGTTTCATTATAAAGAGAAACCTTTACGTATTTTTAAAATGATTTTTAACCCCCATGCTTTAGGCCTAATTCAATGTGGTGTTTTAAATAATATTTTCTGCTTGTGAAAAAGGCACAAATATCGCACTCATATTTCACATTACAATGTTTAGCAGTTATATGGAAATTTAAATTTCCTTTCTACTAAATACCTTATTTACAAATTTCTCACAGGAACTTATTATTCTACAACAAACAAGATGCACATGAATTACCCCGCACTCGCAAAACTACCGCGTGGGCACGTGCTTTACTTCGTGTGACAAAGACGGACAACGCGTGGATCAAATGTAGCCGACGTTTCACGACTCGAATCGAACACACACACAGCTGATATGTGTTGCTTAAATTATTTTTTTGTTCGACCATACTATAATACGCATATTACGTGTGACATAACGGTATCATAATGACACTTATTTCGATACAGGCTTTTATTTGGAAACTGGTGCGGTATAGATTATTATCGAACACGGAACGATCTTGAGATTAAAAGTAGGGGATGAAATATCTGTAATAATTGGCCTGTACTTAAAATAAAATCATTTCTGTTCGTGTTAATTTTAATATACTAAAATGCATTCATTACGTGGTGTAGAAATCCGTTGGTTTGAACAAAACAGGAAAAGAAAACTTCGATTTGACTGACGCCATAAACTGCCATCTGTCTTAGAAGACGTGAACTACGCAACCAGCTGGTGCGAAGGTCAGCTTGTTGAAGAGTAGCCGATTCGTAAACGTGTATCTAATCTTAAAATTTAAACGTTTAGACTAATTATGGTCGAACAAGAACAGTCGTATGCAACTTACCTATAATGGTAATTAAGATAGGCTACTCGTATGAAAATTATGAAACGAGGAACACGAATTTCATAAACATATTCGTATCTTAATAAAATCAGGTAAACTGATGTAACAAAGTGCCAGTATGTTTTTGTTTAATCAGTTATCATTGCAATTATGATATGCACAATATGTATTTTTTTAATTGATTTCCAAGTTAAGCTCCAGATTTATTCATTAAGCAGGGCTTACGGAAGAACAAAGGTCTAGTTTTTTTTTTTTAATCAGATTAAAATCGTCCAGCATCTGCTGTACTGTACAGATTTGTGATATCTTGACAATCGCACACTCACATAAAAATAAAAAAATAAAAAAGTCAAATTTGTCGGCTCGGGATTTGAACCATTGAACTGCAGATTGTGAGTCCAAGACGTTACCATCTTGTCCACCAGGGTCAGATTAACAGTCTAGTTGGATAAGCGTATGTAAAGCAACAATGTTATTTGTCATAGCCAACTGCATTTTAATCTCCAAATCCTTATAAGATCACAGTAAAACAATTGACTATGTTGTCATGATAACTGATTTGACTTTCATAAATTCTTTCGAATATGTATATTTACATAAAATAGGCACTAAATTGGGAATTACTCCGAAACCGTTCAACCGATTTTATCCAATATCAATAGACATGTTCCCATGGACATTATAAATGTATACACCAAGTTTCATGGAAATCCGGTAAAGCATGTTTGAGTTACCGCGTCTTTAAAATATACACTAAATTGGGTTTTACTCCGGTACCGGTCAACAGATTAGGTTCAAATTCAATAGGATACTTCTCTTGGACGTTATAAATGCGTATACGAAGTTTCATAAAAATCCGATACAGCGTATTTCAGTTATGGTGCCTTTCTAATATAATGATATTAAAATAGGCACTAAATTGGGCATTACTCCGGTACCGGTGAACCGATTTGGTTCAATAACAATAGGGTTCTTCCCATCAACATTATGAATTTTTATACAAAGTTTCATGAAAATCCGAAAAAGCGTACTTGAGTTATGGTGCGTACAGACGCACGGACAGACGGACAGACAGACAGACATTTTTTCGTCCCCCACACAATCTCATAAAGTACCATACTGGCACTTAATAAATGCCGTTATAGGCTTGTTGTATAATGTGCTAATTTTCTATTATAAAACAGCTTTTAAATAAGTTCCACATGGCACACATAAACCTCGGCGCTTACGCTTTCTCATAATAATAGTTAAATAAAGGAACTTAAAAGTACAACGTCCACAGGATTTCAATCCAATTAATATATCTTATCTACAAATAACAAAGTGTTTTCCTATCTTTATCAAATAAATCTGAAATCTTATATTTTACATTAATAATTCGTAGATGAAGTCTCGTGTTCTTTACTTCATTTGGCATATCTCTGTTTAATCGCCAGTTACTACATCAGCAATTGTTAGTCTTTTGTAATTTTTGTAATCGATCTCAGAGTTAAGCTCCGGATCGATTCATTAAGTATACCTCGTATTCACAAAACTACCGCGTAGGCACGTGCTTACTTCGCGTGAAGTTTCACGAATCGGGTCCGCAGTGTAAGTCTCTAGCCTCATGTTACAGTACGTGCCATTCTCCGAATTGATCCTTTTGTTGGACTGGTCCTGTTTTTTCGCACAACTGCAATATAAAAAATTAACTTAAATGGCCCGGCATCGCCACTTAACGTTACGCAGAGCAGGGAATCATCGCTTCATGAATTCATGATGGCGGCTGGTTGCCGAACTAAGCCGAACGGATACGATTGTGAATGACGGTGTTTGGCGGGTGTTTTCAAGTTCATTCATCAGTGCTATCGTGATTTATTTTAAAATAAGAAAACGCCATTTTCACTTGAACCCCTAACATAGGTAATAAAGATTCGAAATCGAATACCTGTTTTGAATTCTCCTGAATCCAATAATATTTTATATCAGATGAAATAGAACGACGAGTCACGGTAAGTAAATATCCAAACGGCCCATTTGACTGGAGAAACCACAAATAAAAAATTATAAAGTAAACCGGCGACAGGACTTAAACATTGGACCTCCCTTCTGCGAGCCCAAGACGCTACCATCTAGCTCAGAAAACCAATTTTGTAAGATTAAAATAATTTAAAATCAAATAGACAATGTAATTTAAAATAAAATTAACAACATAATTGCATGGGCTACTCTTCAATATGCAAATAAGTTTTCATTTTAGCCTCTTGGACCAATAACAACAATAATACGCTTAATTTTATAAAATGTTGCATTTTAACATCAAAAACAATGTTCTGTATACATTTTACAGCCGTACACGCAGAGATCTCAATGCACCACAGTTTAGAAAATTTTACAATACCGTGCATTAATCTTGTTTATAAAACTTGGGCGCCTATGCAAATTTTACAATACCGTGGATTAATCTTGTTTATAAAACTTGGGCGCCTATGCAAATCTTGTTTTAGGTCATCTCTGAAGCGGTTCACCCCCTTTGAATTTGGGAAATGCCACTATTAAGGTTCACTCTGTATAAGTATAATGTTTTTATGCTGTACTTACATTTGCTGAGCTTCTTTGAACCTGCCTCGGGATAGTCAGTCGAGCTACAAGATTTAAACTCTTACGTTTCTACAGGGTAAAATATGGGTCTGGTGAATGACAATACTAATTATAGTAATTAGATATCAAACTAATTAATACTGGTATGAGTAGATTTATTAACCAATTAATATCAAGTCCAATTAATATGTATGCTAATCTACTCGTGGTGGATACTGTATATAATGTCTCGATTGTAGAACGTAGCCACAAAAGTTTATCAGTAATTACTCCTTCCTCTTCGTTATCACGTGATGATATAATGACTCCCCTTGGAGTCATTATAATAATGTTAATTCGTCGACCAAGTACTTACTGCGATCCACTGAATTTAAATCGGTAATAGCCGTAACTTAGCTATTACCACAAATCGCGTTTACTGGGTATCTTACTATAAAAGATTACTTATCCAAGTTGGGTAACTGCCCAACGTGAATATAAAATGCGAGTGGGATACAATGGTATCCACTCGGAAGAATTAAGCTGACAAGGAATATGCGTCCGACCGGTGACGGGTCCGGCAGAACACTGTACTCTTAACATTGGCAAAGTTCTACATCCGTGGCACTCACAGAAATCTCCCCACTTCTTATATTAACGAATCAAATTCTATGTTACAGTAATTTAACTATATTTTAGCTAGTAGCTTCTTTTTGATTGGCCCTTTAGACCCAAGCTTAAAGACGCTACGAGATACAACTCTCAAGTTTCCACTGTCTCCTGTTCTCGCTATTACTTCAATTTTCTGAGAATGTTCACTCTGTGCTCTTTTCCCAAGTCCTATTCCCAGTATATTCTTTTGACTAGGCTCTCATCGCCTTTGTGTCACTTTTCACATAAAGAAAGCACTGCATGTTAACAAAGACCGTCGCCGGCCACCCGTCGTGAATGAATGGTACAAGCGAGCTAGTCTTTGTGACATACTCGGAATCTTGTCTGGTACTTTCTACACCCCGTAATATTCTTAGATTTAAT
The DNA here is from genome assembly GCA_964059195.1 of Ectobius pallidus. Lineage (NCBI taxonomy): Eukaryota > Metazoa > Arthropoda > Insecta > Blattodea > Ectobiidae > Ectobius > Ectobius pallidus. The sequence continues at coordinate 22,407,035 of CAXKWD010000010.1, read as the reverse complement.
ATTAACTTATTTTATCTTTAATCTATATTCTTCATTTAATAATTGTATGTTAAGCATGATTTAATAGGGTATCATTTGAGATTCACTTTGATATAAAATACTAATAGGTCCCATCATTTTAAGGTTTTATATTTAATACTAATTTAGCTTGCTATTTATCATGATTATAGTTTTATATTTAATACTAGAATCAGGATTCCCTCATATGCCCAAAAGTTCTCTTGAAAAAATGTGAGTTTTGTAAAAAGTTGCTATTTTTAAAGAGTGCTTTTCTGCTCCTTAAATACCTCGTGACTATACTGAATGTATAGGTGACAGTGCAATGACTTGATTTGTTTTGGTCGTAGCTTTGACCTAGTTACCTTTCACAATGTTTACATTCGCCACATGGCTTGCTACCTGTGAGTGAGTGACCTCGTGACATGGTACCGCTATCAATCCCTTCATCTATACACACTACAATTATTACTCATGCATACAACATCCACGAAAGAATTTTACTATGCATCCTTATCATCCAATGCAGTAATAGGCTATTGGACCTATTTAACATATAATATAAACAAACAAATAATATACTGACAGAAATTAAATCTAACTCACTGCATTGAACAATATAGAATATGAAGATACATTTACTGAAATTACTATTCCTACTTATTACTAGATAAATCGCCGATAGGATTTTTGTCTCGGACGTCCTTTTTATAAAAATAGATAACAATGAATAAAATAATCGACTGATCTGTTATCGAAGTTCACTTATAAATATATAACAGAGATATATTTTCGCTGGCTGATTTATTACCACTCGTTCATATCTTACCCTAAAACTTGCACTGGTATTAAATATATCACACGCAATTTCAGTCGCGGTCATACATACAATACAGTAGTTATTACATTCTTTACGGTACCAATTATTGAAACACCGTAACCCTAATTCATACTGTTTTTACCCTTCTAAGGTTCCTGATAAGGCCTAATAAAAGATAGATTCTACCACCTTATAATTCTATTTTTAGTTATGTCAACTACCTTAAAACAAACACCATTGAAGATTTTGTAATAGAAAATGAACTGCTGTAAAGGAGCTCGAGGCGCTGCACTCTTATTATTTTATTATTATCGTAGTTCTGCAATAGCTAGCTTTCTATAGTGATAGACATGTAAGTTATCCATGGTTATGGCATGTTCGTATTATATGGCAACAATTTGGGGATTCAATATATATCCACATGTTTTTAATAAGCACATCTGACAGCTTGTATTTCTATTCAATATCTAGGGTCGTGATGCTGTCCACTTTACTCTTATGATTTTTAAACTGCCTAAGTTTTTAATCGTTTATATTCCCTTCACTTCCGTATTCGTCATAGCAATTTTCTTGATCACTATATTTGTTCCCAATTATTAATCTCGCAATTATCCAACTTATAATCCTCCTCAAAATAAGTGTTTTCATATTCGTCTACATCGACGCTCAATTCATAATAGAAGATGGGTCCCCCTTAGACCTTCACCTTCAACATAATAATCTTTCATACGAAGATGAGTCCTTTGACCTCAGCTTCAACATAATTATCTTTCCTACGAAGATGAGTCCTTTTTGACCTCAGCTTCAACATAAACTCACTTATTTCCTTCACAACTATAATCTGGTATTTATTTTTACTCAGACTGTCAACAATAACATATTCATTCCGGATTGCGATTTAGTTATCTGAACAACTACATGATCCCTCAAATCATTAATTGGAAATGGAACTTCTATGACATATTTTTGATTAACTCTTAAGCATTGTTCTTAAAATTTCAATATTCCTTCGTATTTCAACAGCGTGTCACAACCTAGTAAAATGATGTGTTAATCTTTTAACAATATAACATATATCTATGCTTCCCAATTGCCATTATTTAATTATACCATGATCTATTTGTCTACTGTATATTTTTAGCCTCACTGATTGCTATAGTACGATAAATTTCCAATCTGAACCTCTATTTGCAGCGGATTCAAAATTTCTATTTCTTTCACTTCCATAGTCTTAAAAAAATCAACTATGCTACTTATAATTACTTATATGGAGCCTCTGTTCCGAAATCACGGCTCCCTCATTATGCATATTATGAGTATCTAATGCATTTTATTTAGTTTGGATTTCCCATAGGCCTATCGTCATTTTCACGCATAGTTAAGTCATCTCTGTCGTCCTGAAATTCATTAGCTTCGGGATTTAACTGTTGACCAGATTCTTGGCTATTTACTTGGTTGGGATCCCCGTTATCTGAGAATCTTACATACCTTCCGTTATGAATTCCTCCGAGCTGTCTATTCTGATTTACGCTTCCGCCTTCTGTTTCCGGGAAAGCCATATGATTTATTGTCACCGCAGGCCTTGACCCCGTTCTATCATAATCATTATTACCCCGTGTTGCGTTATTTTGCTGATTCCCACGGTAATTATTGCCTTCACTTCTATTCCTGGCATAGTTCTGGTTATTATTGTTCTGACCATTCCTTACGTAATTATTTCTGTTATCGCGATTAGCGGTGTACCCGTTATTAGGCCTAGTAGTATTCCCATTTTGATTTCCATCGCGCCATACATTATCATTGCTAGTGTTTCGATCCGGCTGATCTGGGTTCCTACTTCTTTCTATAGTTCTTTCATTTCGGTCCCCTTCCTCGAATTCTGTCAATAAGCTCAACATGTCAGCATATGTAGTTGGTTTTGCTACTACTAAATGTTTTCTTATTTCCGGACTGTACTGCTTAATTGCCAATTGGAGCACGTCTCGCTCTCCAAGGGAAGATCCTAGGGATTTTGCTACCTTGATTAAATGCATAAAGTGCCCAGACATAGTAACATGTCCCTTTTCATTGAATTTTCCAGAATATAATTCTGTCAGAGCTTTGCTTTGCCTACTTAAACTCCAATACCTCTCCATAAAAAGCTTCTTAAATTCAGCATAGCCTACGCCCTCAGATAGAATGAAACTGCACCAATCTCTACATTTACCTATGAAACCCTTCTGCACCACCATCATTTTATATTTATCAGGGATTCCCTTCACTTCAAAATAGGTTTCTATTTCGCTTATAAAAAGATGGGGATCAGACCGATTTTCATCATTAAAACTAGTGATCGACCAGTCAATTCCAAGCATCTGAGTAATATTAACAGGGAGTTGATGAACTACGGGTAAGACAGTATGAGTTTCTAGGCTTACGTTGCTTCGTATAGTGTCTGTGTCATTGCAGATACTGTGGGTTTGTTGATCTCCATTTATAGAATTATTTACCGGCAAATGGGCCGTGTTTACACAATTGACATTTGGAGAATACACCACGTTATTTTCTGCATTGTCACGCACACTACGAGCGTCACTCGACCTTTTATCAGTTAAGTCGTTTACTTCCTTTGTAATATTATTTTGCACTAGAACCACTTTATTTATTTCTTCACTAAGCTTAACTTCAATCTCTTTCACCTGACCTTGGATTTTGTTGGTTAATTCCCCAATCTCACTAGAAAAAGTTGCAACTAACTGCCCTTCTAAACTTTTATTTTTTTCTGATATTTCTTTCTGTAAAGAACAATGACCTGTCTTTATCTTATCGTCAATAGCTTTTACCGTGTTAACTAACCTCAAATTAATTTCCTTATCTTTGCTTTGAAGTTTTTCATCTACATCTTTCTTGGCTATTTCAAGTCCTAGCTCTACGTCTTTCTTTGTTTTCTCAATTTGTAGTTCTACATTCTTGACCCTTTTGTCTCGGGATAGTCAGTCGAGCTACAAGATTTAAACTCTTACGTTTCTACAGGGTAAAATATGGGTCTGGTGAATGGCAATACTAATTATAGTAATTAGATATCAAACTAATTAATACTGGTATGAGTAGATTTATTAACCAATTAATATCAAGTCCAATTAATATGTATGCTAATCTACTCGTGGTGGATACTGTATATAATGTCTCGATTGTAGAACGTAGCCACAAAAGTTTATCAGTTATTACTCCTTCCTATTCGTTATCACGTGATGATATAATGACTCCCCTTGGAGTCATTATAATAATGTTAATTCGTCGACCAAGTACTTACTGCGATCCACTGAATTTAAATCGGTAATAGCCGTAACTTAGCTATTACCACAAATCGCGTTTACTGGGTATCTTACTATAAAAGATTACTTATCCAAGTTGGGTAACTGCCCAACGTGAATATAAAATGCGAGTGGGATACAATGGTATCCACTCGGAAGAATTAAGCTGACAAGGAATATGCGTCCGACCGGTGACGGGTCCGGCAGAACACTGTACTCTTAACATTGGCAAAGTTCTACATCCGTGGCACTCACAGAAATCTCCCCACTTCTTATATTAACGAATCAAATTCTATGTTACAGTAATTTAACTATATTTTAGCTAGTAGCTTCTTTTTGATTGGCCCTTTAGACCCAAGCTTAAAGACGCTACGAGATACAACTCTCAAGTTTCCACTGTCTCCTGTTCTCGCTATTACTTCAATTTTCTGAGAATGTTCACTCTGTGCTCTTTTCCCAAGTCCTATTCCCAGTATATTCTTTTGACTAGGCTCTCATCGCCTTTGTGTCACTTTTCACATAAAGAAAGCACTGCATGTTAACAAAGACCGTCGCCGGCCACCCGTCGTGAATGAATGGTACAAGCGAGCTAGTCTTTGTGACATACTCGGAATCTTGTCTGGTACTTTCTACACCCCGTAATATTCTTAGATTTAATATTAACTTATTTTATCTTTAATCTATATTCTTCATTTAATAATTGTATGTTAAGCATGATTTAATAGGGTATCATTTGAGATTCACTTTGATATAAAATACTAATAGGTCCCATCATTTTAAGGTTTTATATTTAATACTAATTTAGCTTGCTATTTATCATGATTATAGTTTTATATTTAATACTAGAATCAGGATTCTCTCATCTCTTTATAAAACGCCTCTGTTATGATATTTCACCTTTATCACAATGTAATGGAATTTAGGAGACGATAATCTTTAGTCAATTCTGCTCTTATATCTCGTGATTCTTTGTTATCACTTTGAATTTTTCACCTGTACACACAAGCAGGTTTGTAGTAAGCACTACAAGTTCCCCTTCTGCTCGGCGTGGCCACTTCCCCGCCTGGCCGCTACCCCTCACGCCCTGGCCACTAGACCCTTGCACCTCCACATATTTCACAATTATAAAAACGACACTTGCAACAAAATAGGCTATTTCCAGGGGTGCCCACAGGGGGGGTTAAGACGCAGACTGCGTCATTGAAATTTCTGGGGGGGGGGCAAAATATTATCATTTTATGAATTTTCTTGGGGGGGGTTAAAAATTGTTGCAAAATTAGCGTTTTATATGTTAAAAATAAAAACGGTCAAGTTTGATAACTTGAAAAGGTCTCTTCTAATTCTTTAGAAGTGAATAGTCAACAAATTAGCGAAACGCATTTCCTTGTAAACAACTGCCGCGAAACGAAATTGATCACTCTGTGCCGATAGCAGCGACTGCGAACTGTACCATTGTTAGTATAGTGGAGGTATTCATTGCGTGGCCAGGAGGCTTTAAAGAAATAAACCATTAGGTCGGTGTTTCTTTATGTTAATGGATCTGACTAAATCAGTCCTGGCTTCCGCTTTCCAAAACAAAAGCAACGTTGCAATATTCTCTCATTGTTATCGCTGACCTCAGTTCTTCCTTCGCTTGTTGGTATTTGGAGTATTAGTTCTTACTGGGTTATTACAGTCTTTGTACAATGCCGCCTGCAAGAATAATATTATTCTCGGAAGTGATTTTACTGCACTCAAAAGCACGTGCCACCTTATAATAACGGGAGGGAAGGTGTGGAAAAATCTGTCTATAAATAATGCTGCATTCTTAATTTGAAACTTGAGGTTATGGCTACTGGTTTCAGTCCATCTCGGTATCCCGAAAATGCAAAAAAAAAAAAAAAAAAAAAAAAAAAAAAAAAAAAACAGCAATCTAAATATAAGTGTTTAGAATTATTGTGCAATGCCATTATTAGGCATGACAAAATATGGCAAGAAAGAAACATCCGTATACACTGAAACATAATTTAGACATAAAATAGAAGTTTACTGAAAGTAAAAGCAGTGGCGAAGATAAATGGAAACCGTATATTGATGTAAATCCCAAGCAGATTCTTCAAGATAAAGATGAAGAATTTCGACAGCCATGGGCTCCCATACCCAGGGGCGGGGGGGGGGAGGAGGTGCAAGGAAAAAAATGTATATTAATCATTATTATAGTCAGGTGTTTTTCTTTTATGACAATTATTTTAAAGTCAGTTAAGACATAAAAAGTTTCCAGAAGTTTTACCAAATCGACAACATGGAAGCAGAATCCACAGTGGATTAGGAAAGGGGGTCCAGGGGGTTTGGACCCCAAAAGTCAAAACCTAAAATTCTATATTTGTATTTAAAATAAATATTTATTTAATTAAACAAGATTTGTTGGTGTGTCAAATATGATACAGCAGTTATTTTCTTTTCATAACATAATGAGTAGGCCTATTATGTCCACTGTTCCATGTGTTATTCAACTTTTCTTATAAATGATAATAAGTATTATAACTTAGGTAACAATTTCATTTTTAAGTTGCCATGTCTTAGAGTATAGTAAACGAATTTGCTAACGTAAAATGTGATTTTCATTAGTTCAATTAAAAATTTCCCGGGGTGGACAACCGACTTAGGTAACATTTTCTTGTTTACATTGGCATGTCTTAGAGTACGGTGAACAAATTTCCTAACTAGTTTTTGAGTGCTAAAATAGCGTAAAATGTGATTTTCATTAGTTTAATATTTAAAAATTTTCCGGGGGTGGAGCCCCCACTTAAGTAATGATTTCTTGTTTACATTGGCATGTCTTAGAGTACGGTAAACAAATTTCGTAACTAGTTTTTTAGAGCTAAAATAGACTAAAATGTGATTTTCGTTAGTCCAATATTTAAAAATTTCCCGGGGTGGACACCCGACTTAGGTAACATTTTCTTGTTTACATTGCCATGTCTTAGAGTATGGTAAACGGATTTCCTAACTAGTTTTTGAGTGCTAAAATAGCGTAAAATGTGATTTTCATTAGTTAAATATTTTAAAAATTTCCGGGGGTGGACCCCCAATTAGGTAGGCCTAATGATTTCTTATTTGCAATGGCATGTCTTAGAGTATGGTAAACAAATTTCCTAACTAGTTTTTCAGTGCTAAAATAGAGTAAAATGTGATTTTCTTTAGTTCAATATTTAAAAATTTTCTGGGGGTGGACCCCCGACCCCCTTTTTGAGGGGTAATCCAACCCACCCGTCACTTTCGACCCTCTTCGCAATTATTTTCTGGCTAAATCATTGTTGCACTTATATTTTTATATTATTAATATAATGTTACAAAAGTGGCCCAAGAAGTTAAAGCGACAAAAAATAAATTAATTTAAAAATTGCCCCCCCCCCTAGAAAATATCATATGGGCGCCCTTGTCGACACTCACTCAGGTTGGGGGGGTGAGCAATGAAGTTTGGGGGGGTGAGCAATGAAGTTTGGGGGTGAGCAATGAAGTTTGGGGGGTGAGCAATGAAGTTTGGGGGGGGGTGCGTCATGAAGTTTGGGGGGGGTGGGCACCCCTGCTATTTCACAATAAAAAAAGTCGTATTATTACATAAAATATGGCTTAATTGGTGCAGGAAAATTCCCTTGCACCAATACTTTCCTCACTGCTAGTACAAATGCCGCCGCCAAGTGTCTCCCCACCCAAAACCCCTACTTTCCTGGCGGGTCCTGTTAGAGAGTTGGAGTAGGGAACTCGGTTTTGGCGCTTACTACTATTTTCCCTTTTGTAGTCATACTTTTGGGTGAATAATGCAGTCCATATTCATTATTATTAAGTTGAAAAAAGAATGAATTTTTAGCTCGCTTAAATAATTAAGAACCGACAAAAGCAATTCAGCTCTGTGCAAAGCCAAGTCCCCTGACGTCAGCGGAACTTCGAGGAGTGGGGGTAGTATTCCCGCCTGAGTAAATTCCGCCGTGGTCTCCAGTTCGTTCTCTGGCGTTGTTAGTTCGCGTTGTGTTAGTGGCAAATAAGTGTAAAAACTATTTTGTGTCTGTGCGTTACATGGAGACTGTGAAATTATTTACTCAATGTGAGTGAATTGAAGAAGTTTTCGTGTTCTGAGTGTGGGAAGAGGTATGACAACAATAAAAACTTAAGACAGCACGTTTCCAAAGCACATCCCGACAAATTAAACATTATTGCGCCTCCTTTAAAATGTTTGCAATCCTACGCCTATAAGTGTGAAATTTATAACCAAATTTTCGATTATGACTGCAATCTTAAACGCCATCAACGGGATTTTCACGGTGAGGGATCAGCTGCAAAGAAGGTCCTAAAATGCACAGTGCAATTGTGACGCAAGCTCAGAACAGGGTTTATTTGAGCATTTAGAATCTGTACATGACATTCCAGTAAAAATAAGCACCTGCAGTCTCCGACGTTTCAAGAATTCAAAAAATAGAAAGAAGAAACTGAGGAGACAACAAGATCGCTATTCATAAAAAAACATAGTTCCTATACCGCTGCCAATAATACAACACGGCATTATTATGAATGCCACCGTTCAGGACAATTTGTTTCTAGAAGTAAAGGCATGAGACACCTAACAATTCAAGGAAGCAACAAAATCGATGGAATATGTCCTGCGAAAATAAGAGTAATTCAAAATGAAAACGGAATATGCCGAGTCAACTTTGTACCCACACATATCGGTCATAAACATGACTCAAGTCACTTGGGATTGACTGAAAAGGAAAGGGACCTTGTGGCCGCAGATATCGCTAATAAAATCCCATTCCAAGCGATTCTGAACAAAATTCGGGATTCAGTTTCTGATTCAAAGTTAGAAAGAATTCATCTCTTAAAGAGACAGGACTTATACAATATAGAAAGGTGTTATAATCTGTGCTTCGCATCAGTCAGACATCAAAATGATGGAACTAGTGTTGAGGCTTGGGTACTTGAAGAGAACTCGAGTGACAACCCTTGCGTATTGTTTTATAAACCGCAGGACGTGATCAGTGAATCTCATCCGGAATTAAAAAGCACTGATTTTGTTTTAATCATTATGAACAATGCACAGAGTGAGCTGCTAAAGATGTATGGAAATGACTGTAGTAGTTAGGTGCCATTTTCAAAGCCCGGTAGGGGAAATGGGGTGGGGCGTGGTGACGTCATAGTGGTGGGGGTGATGACGTCATCACTTCCCCTCCAAGATGGCGGCACTTCCTGTTCCGGAACAAAATGGCGGATCTTCCTGTTCCGGAACAATATGGCGGATCTTCCTGTTCCGGAACAATATGGCGGATCTTCCTGTTCCGGAACAAAATGGCGGATCTTCCTGTTCCGGAACAATATGGCGGATCTTCCTGTTCCGGAACAAGATGGTGGCTGGCGCCAAATTCAAAATATAAAAAATGCAAGAGTGGGCTAAGTCTAAATTTTATTTTAAATGTAAAAGTGGGCTAAGTCGAAATTTGATTTTTAAAATGGCGGATAGGGCGGGATATATGAAATTGTATACTTTCGAAATTGGCGGAAATTCAAGAATGACACAACATGGCGGCATTGCGTGAAGGCAGGTCTCAAAATGGCGGATATGGCGGGATATATGAAATATGCATTTTTCAAAATGTACGGAAATTAGGGATCAAGATGGCGGTAATCAGGAAACAGGAGTATTCAATAATGTTTAAACAGAACAATAAAATATTGTCTTTTAAATTAGATTTCAGGATAAAAGGGCCTTAAAAAATACTAGACACCATTAGACCTAATTGCATGGTGGATAGGGAGTATTTGTAAATATACTGCTTTTTTTAACAATGTTTAAACAGAACAATAAAATATTGTCTTTAAATTAGATTTCAGGATAAAAGGTCATTAAAAAAATACTAGACACCATTAGACCTAATTGCATGGTGGATAGGGAGTATTTGTAAATATACTGCTTTTTTTAACAATGTTTAAACACAACAATAAATTATTGTCTGTAAATTAGATTTCAGGATAAAAGGGCATTAAAAAAAATACTAGACACCATTAGACCTAATTGCATGGTGGATAGGGAATATTTGCAAATATACTGCTTTTTTTAATAATGTTTAAACACAACAATAAAATATTGTCTTTAAATTAGATTTCAGGATAAAATGGCATTAAATAATACTAGACGCCATTAGACCTTATTGCATATTTTAGCCTTTAGGATAGGAGTTGATGATGAAAGGCTGAAATAAAACTTACATTATTCAGAAAAATAATTATTTATTTTCACACGAAATATTATGGTACCAGTATGAGAAGGTCCCCTTGCAATTATATACAGAAAGAATTCTATTATAGATAACATCTATGCAAACATCCTGGTCTAGTTTATTTTCATAACACCTCTAGCAATAACAATCAGCCGACACAATATAAATAGTACAAGAATATGTAGGTCATCTCACTTTCACCACATCCGTTAACATCCGTATTGAACTTGTGTTTAAGTCCGCATTGATGACACAGATCTTAAAACTATTCTAGAACATAACCAAATTAACACAAGGAAGTGATTGCAACACACACACACACAAACACCCTGGATGCTAATTGTAACTCCTCAACAGGACATGTTCCTCAGGGTATAATTGAGATGCGTTTTTGGCAAACGTTCTCACATACTGTGTATAATCGTAAGTGGCTGTATCTCTACAACTGATTGAAACTGTTAGTGCATCAAAGGCTTCTTCTTCCAGAAAAAAAACATCTGTATCTAAGGTAAGATTTTTATTTATGTTGTTTAACTACAATTGTGTTTTTAAAAACCCGTATTGTATATTATCAATGATCCATGATTTTAAACTTAAAACAATTTGATATGCGCATTTTGCTTCAAGAAAATTATGAAATTTACAGACAGTAACTCGTTTAGGGAGAATATTTAAATTTGGACAATTGAAAACATAGAGATCGTAGATTTCAACAGACGGAATAATGGTTTGTAGAAACTGTTTCTTTTGCAATCCTTTCACAAATACATGATCACAATTGTTGAAAACATTTTTTAAAATATCTTCTAACTAAATTTAATCTATAAAGCCTTGTTCGTAATTTAATCCGTGATGAAAATGTTCTAGATAATGTTTTGTCATCTCGTTTACAACACTGTCTTCAGGACTTTTGAATAACAGATGTACACTGTTTTCACCTTTCAAATCACAAGAAAAAATTCTTTTACAAAAAATAGACCTGTTGACTGTTCGACATAACCTTGTACGTCTGCAACTCGACCACCCCTACGATCAAAAGAAAATAATATATTACTAACATAATTCACACGCTTACGGGCCCATATAAGTTGGCGCCTCTGAAACTACCCTTGCATAGGGCAAGATTCAATCCATAACCTTCGGATTGCCAGTCCTATGCTCCATCCACTGAGCTAAGAGCTCAACAAAATGCAACCCTACAGTATGCATACAGAACTTTGAAATACCATAATCTACAAATCCATGATCGTATTTTAATCCATGATAAAAATGTTCTAAGTAATGTTTTGTCATCTCGTTTACAACACGGTCTTCAGGGCTGTTGAATAATAGATGTACACTGTTTTCACCTTTCAAATCACAAGAAAAAAATTCTTTTACAAAAAATTGACCGGTTGATTGTTCGACAAAACCCTGTACGTCTGCAACTCGGCCACCCCTACGATCAAAAGAAAACAATATATCACTAACATAATTCATACGGTTTGGTCAGTATAAAGTACATAAATCATAACCATTTGTTCTTTTTCTTTAACATCTAAAGTAATATTCAACACTACTAGTTGTGAGATTGAAACACACCTTGCCCCATAAGTAGTGTTATTGAATATCTCAATTATAGATTCCATCTGAAAAGAAAAAAGGTATTTAATATAACATTTTTATGCACTATGTCAACAATAAACTCTAGCTGATGATGACTAACAACTAAGTAACAAAATAGTAAAACATCGAAACTGATAGGAATAGGAAAACAAACAAACAAACATGACGTTACTTACTTCGTTAGATGTAGGAGAAAAGACAAAGACTATGTTAGAAGAACAGATACAAATGCTGCCGACAAGTTTGTTGTCTACAGTATTCACAGAACGAACGATGAAACAGTGTTTAATGATGGGGGACAGTAAAGTCAACCTTTTTATAGCGATATTAAGTAACTGGTTCCCCCTCTTTGAACTTACATTCGTTTCTTGCTTCAAATAGATAGACTTAGATGCAGGAAGGGGATTTCCTAGGATAGCGTCATAACATATTTTCTCTAACCATTTCATCATATACTATAATTAGATTTAACCCTCTTTCTCTTCAGAATAACAATATAACTCAGTCGACAAATGGTGAAACTATGTTATATTCTCCTCTCATACCCTACAGCTATCTATAAATATAATAGTGAAAGTACTTACTATCTTCAAGTGATCTTCGAAACCCATGTAGATCAACATGTACCAAATTAATTTGAAAATGTCGACATGTATACTTAAGTTGCTATGAAAACTAAATGATTTATACAAATCATGGTTGAAAACGGACAAAGCATGCCTTTTCATACTGTATAAAACACAACTTGTGATTAAAAACTATACTATTATTACTAACATGTACCAAATTAATTTAAAAATGTCGACATGTAAACTTAAGTCGCTATGAAAACTAAATTATTCATACAAATGTCTTACATGTACAGTACAACTGCTATGAAAACTAAAATATTTATACAGCTCTTGGTTGAAAACTGACAATACGTGCCATTTCATACTGTATAAAACACAACTTGTGATTAAAACAAAAACTGTTTTCTTTTTAGGATGTTGTAACAATGACCTTGAGAGGACGTCGACATAACATATTTTCTCTAATCATTTCATCATATACTATAAATAGATTTAACCCGCTTTCTTTTCATAATAGCAATATAACTCATACTTACATGGTGGTTAATGTATACCACAATATGTTGACGTGTTCACGGAAAGAACGTTTGTAAATAATCCCCAAAAACTATTTATTATTATATTATAAGACACGAGGAAGGTCGACAAATGGTGAAACTATGTTATATTCTCGTCTCATAGCCTGGAGCTATCTATAAATATAATAGTGAAAGTACTTGCTAACTTCAAATGATCTTCGAAACCCATGTAGTTCAACATGTATCAAATTAATTTGAAAAGTCGACATGTATACTTAAGTCGGTATGAAAACTAAATGATTTATACAAGTTTTGGTTGAAAACTGACAAAGCATGCCTTTTCATACTGTATAAAACACAACTTGTGATTTAAAAAAACTGTATAATATTAAATAATCGTAGAAAATATTACTAATATGTACCAAATTAATTTGAAAATATCGATATGTATACTTAAATCGCTATGAAAACTAAATTATTTATACAAGTCATGGTTGAAAACTAACAAAGCATTCCTTTTCATAATGTATAAAACACAACATGTGATTAAAAAAACTGTATAATATTATTTCAATGCAGAAATTATTACTAACATGTACCAAATTAATTTAAAAATGTCTTACTTGTACATTACAGTTGATATGAAAACTAAAATAGTTATACAAGTCAAGGTTGAAAACGACAAAGCGTACCTTTTCATAGAGTATAAAACATATCTTGTGATTGAAAACGTACAATTTATTCGGATGTAGAATATATTACTGCTTTTACAACACAACCTGTGATTAAAAAAACCGTATAATATTATTTAAATGTAGAAATGATTCCTAACATGAACCAAATTAATTTGAAAATGTCTTACTTGTACTACAGTTGCTATGAAAACTAAAATATTTATACAAGTCATGGTTGGAAACTGACAATCCGTGCCATTTCATACTGCATAAAACACAACTTGTGACTAAAAACAACTGTTTTCCCTTTAGGATGTTGTAACAAAGACCTTGAGTTAACGTTAAGTAAGTAAACAAGTGTGACAAACAGCAAATACGTTACGACATAGGATATTTCCCTTGCTACATACTTTCTAAGAACATTTCCACAGCTACTAGAAGGTGTTAAATTAGACCCGAACAAATAGTGAAAAAACGCTGGAAAAAGACCATCAGCAAGCTATGTTTGAACTCGTTCTGGGGGAAACTCAGAATTTAAATGTAGAAATTATTACTAACACGTACCGAATTAATTTGAAAATGTCGTCCTTATACACTTAAGTCGCTGTGAAAACGAAATTATTTATACAAGTCATAGTTGAAAATTGACAAAACATGTCATTTCATATTGTATAAAACAGTACCTGTACACTAAAGTCGCTATGAAACTAAATTATTTACACAAGTCACGGTTGAAAACTGACAAAGCATGCCTTTTCATACTGTATAAAACACAACTTGTGTTTAAAAACTGTATAAAGTATTAAAATGTAGAAATTATTACTAACATGTACCAAATTAATTTGAAAATTTCGTCTTTGTACACTTAAGTCGTTATGAAAACTAAATTATTTATACAAGTCAAGGTTGAAAACTGACAAAGCATATCTTTTCATACTGTATAAAACACAAGTCACGGTGGGAAAACTGGCATAGCATGCCTTTTCATACTGTATAAAACACAACTTGTGATTAAAAAAGTGTATAAAGTATTTAATTGTAGAAATTATTACTAACATGTACCAAATTAATTTGAAAATGCCTCACTTGCACATTACAGTTGCTATGAAAACTAAAATATTTATACAACTCATGGTTGAAAACGACAAAGCGTGTCTTTTCATAGTACACAACTTGTGATTAAAAACTGTAAAAAGTATTTAAATGTAGAAATTATCGCTAACATGTACCAAATTAATTTGAAAATGTCGTCCTTGTACACTTAAGTCGCTGTGAAAACTAAATTATTTATACAAGTCATAGTTGAAAATTGACAAAGCATGTCATTTCATATTGTATAAAACAGTACCTGTACACTTAAGTCGCAATGAAACTAAATTATTTACACAAGTCACGGTTGAAAACTGACAAAGCATGCCTTTTCATACTGTATAAAACACAACTTGTGTTTAAAAACTGTATAAAGAATTAAAATGTAGAAATTATTACTAACATGTACCAAATTAATTTGAAAATTTCGTCCTTGTACACTTAAGTCGTTATGAAAACTAAATTATTTATACAAGTCAAGGTTGAAAACTGACATAGCATATCTTTTCATACTGTATAAAACACAAGTCACGGTGGAAAACTGACAAAGCATGCATGCCTGATACATGTTGAACTACATGGGTTTCGAAGATCATTTGAAGTTAGCAAGTACTTTCACTATTATATTTATAGATAGCTCCAGGCTATGAGACGAGAATATAACATAGTTTCACCATTTGTCGACCTTCCTCGTGTCTTATAATATAATAATAAATAGTTTTTGGGGATTATTTACAAACGTTCTTTCCGTGAACACGTCAACATATTGTGGTATACATTAACCACCATGTAAGTATGAGTTATATTGCTATTATGAAAAGAAAGCGGGTTAAATCTATTTATAGTATATGATGAAATGATTAGAGAAAATATGTTATGTCGACGTCCTCTCAAGGTCATTGTTACAACATCCTAAAAAGAAAACAGTTTTTGTTTTAATCACAAGTTGTGTTTTATACAGTATGAAATGGCACGTATTGTCAGTTTTCAACCAAGAGCTGTATAAATATTTTAGTTTTCATAGCAGTTGTACTGTACATGTAAGACATTTGTATAAATAATTTAGTTTTCATAGCGACTTACGTTTACATGTCGACATTTTTAAATTAATTTGGTACATGTTAGTAATAATAGTATAGTTTTAAACCACAAGTTGTGTTTTATACAGTATGAAAAGGCATGCTTTGTCCGTTTTCAACCATGATTTGTATAAATCATTTAGTTTTCATAGCAACTTAAGTATACATGTCGACATTTTCAAATTAACTTGGTACATGTTGATCTACATGGGTTTCGAAGATCACTTGAAGATAGTAAGTACTTTCACTATTATATTTATAGATAGCTGTAGGGTATGAGAGGAGAATATAACATAGTTTCACCATTTGTCGACTGAGTTATATTGTTATTCTGAAGAGAAAGAGGGTTAAATCTAATTATAGTATATGATGAAATGGTTAGAGAAAATATGTTATGACGCTATCCTAGGAAATCCCCTTCCTGCATCTAAGTCTATCTATTTGAAGCAAGAAACGAATGTAAGTTCAAAGAGGGGGAACCAGTTACTTAATATCGCTATAAAAAGGTTGACTTTATTGTCCCATCATTAAACACTGTTTCATCGTTCGTTCTGTGAATACTGTAGACTACAAACTTGTCGGCAGCATCAGTATCTGTTCTTCTAACATAGTCTTTGTCTTTTCTCCTACATCTAACGAAGTAAGTAACGTCATGTTTGTTTGTTTGTTTTCCTATTCCTATCAGTTTCGATGTTTTACTATTTTGTTACTTAGTTGTTAGTCATCATCAGCTAGAGTTTATTGTTGACATAGTGCATAAAAATGTCATATTAAATACCTTTTTTCTTTTCAGATGGAATCTATAATTGAGATATTCAATAACACTACTTATGGGGCAAGGTGTGTTTCAATCTCACAACTAGTAGTGTTGAATATTACTTTAGATGTTAAAGAAAAAGAACAAATGGTTATGATTTATGTACTTTATACTGACCAAACCGTATGAATTATGTTAGTGATATATTGGTTTCTTTTGATCGTAGGGGTGGCCGAGTTGCAGACGTACAGGGTTTTGTCGAACAATCAACAGGTCAATATTTTGAAAAAGAATTTTTTTCTTGTGATTTGAAAGGTGAAAACAGTGTACATCTATTATTCAACAGCCCTGAAGACCGTGTTGTAAACGAGATGACAAAACATTACTTAGAACATTTTCATCATGGATTAAAATACGATCATGGATTTGTAGATTATGGTATTTCAAAGTTCTGTATGCATATTGTAGGGTTGCATTTTGTTGAGCTCTTAGCTCAGTGGATGGAGCATAGGACTGGCAATCCGAAGGTTATGGATTGAATCTTGCCCTATGCAAGGGTAGTTTCAGAGGCGCCAACTTATATGGGCCCGAAAGCGTGTGAATTATGTTAGTAATATATTATTTTCTTTTGATCGTAGGGGTGGTCGAGTTGCAGACGTACAAGGTTATGTCGAACAGTCAACAGGTCTATTTTTTGTAAAAGAATTTTTTCTTGTGATTTGAAAGGTGAAAACAGTGTACATCTGTTATTCAAAAGTCCTGAAGACAGTGTTGTAAACGAGATGACAAAACATTATCTAGAACATTTTCATCACGGATTAAATTACGAACAAGGCTTTATAGATTAAATTTAGTTAGAAGATATTTTAAAAAATGTTTTCAACAATTGTGATCATGTATTTGTGAAAGGATTGCAAAAGAAACTGTTTCTACAAACCATTATTCCGTCTGTTGAAATCTACGATCTCTATGCTTTCAATTGTCCAAATTTAAATATTCTCCCTAAACGAGTTACTGTCTGTAAATTTCATAATTTTCTTGAAGCAAAATGCGCATATCAAATTGTTTTAAGTTTAAAATCATGGATCATTGATAATATACAATACGGGATTTTAAAAACACAATTGTAGTTAAACAACATAAATAAAAATCTTACCTTAGATACAGATGTTTTTTCTGGAAGAAGAAGCCTTTGATGCACTAACAGTTTCAATCAGTTGTAGAGATACAGCCACTTACGATTATACACAGTATATGAGAACGTTTGCCAAAAACGCATCTCAATTATACCCTGAGGAACATGTCCTGTTGAGGAGTTACAATTAGCATCCAGGGTGTTTGTGTGTGTGTGTGTTGCAATCACTTCCTTGTGTTAATTTGGTTATGTTCTAGAATAGTTTTAAGATCTGTGTCATCAATGCGGACTTAAACACAAGTTCAATACGGATGTTAACGGATGTGGTGAAAGTGAGATGACCTACATATTCTTGTACTATTTATATTGTGTCGGCTGATTGTTATTGCTAGAGGTGTTATGAAAATAAACTAGACCAGGATGTTTGCATAGATGTTATCTATAATAGAATTCTTTCTGTATATAATTGCAAGGGGACCTTCCCATACTGGTACCATAATATTTCGTGTGAAAATAAATAATTATTTTTCTGAAAAATGTAAGTTTTATTTCAGCCTTTCATCATCAACTCCTATCCTAAACGCTAAAATATGCAATAAGGTCTAATGGTGTCTAGTATTATTTAATGCCATTTTATCCTGAAATCTAATTTAAAGACAATATTTTATTGTTGTGTTTAAACATTATTAAAAAAGCAGTATATTTGCAAATATTCCCTATCCACCATGCAATTAGGTCTAATGGTGTCTAGTATTTTTTAATGCCCTTTTATCCTGAAATCTAATTTACAGACAATATTTTGTTCTGTTTAAACATTGTTAAAAAAAGCAGTATATTTACAAATACTCCCTATCCACCATGCAATTAGGTCTAATGGTGTCTAGTATTTTTTTAATGCCCTTTTATCCTGAAATCTAATTTAAAGACAATATTTTATTGTTCTGTTTAAACATTGTTAAAAAAAAGCAGTATATTTACAAATACTCCCTATCCACCATGCAATTAGGTCTAATGGTGTCTAGTATTTTTTAAGGCCCTTTTATCCTGAAATCTAATTTAAAAGACAATATTTTATTGTTCTGTTTAAACATTATTGAATACTCCTGTTTCCTGATTACCGCCATCTTGATCCCTAATTTCCGTACATTTTGAAAAATGCATATTTCATATATCCCGCCATATCCGCCATTTTGAGACCTGCCTTCACGCAATGCCGCCATGTTGTGTCATTCTTGAATTTCCGCCAATTTCGAAAGTATACAATTTCATATATCCCGCCCTATCCGCCATTTTAAAAATCAAATTTCGACTTAGCCCACTTTTACATTTAAAATAAAATTTAGACTTAGCCCACTCTTGCATTTTTTATATTTTGAATTTGGCGCCAGCCACCATCTTGTTCCGGAACAGGAAGATCCGCCATATTGTTCCGGAACAGGAAGATCCGCCATTTTGTTCCGGAACAGGAAGATCCGCCATATTGTTCCGGAACAGGAAGATCCGCCATATTGTTCCGGAACAGGAAGATCCGCCATATTGTTCCGGAACAGGAAGATCCGCCATTTTGTTCCGGAACAGGAAGTGCCGCCATCTTGTAGGGGAAGTGATGACGTCATCACCCCCCACCACTATGACGTCACCACCCCCCCACCCCTTTTTCCCTACCGGGCTTTAAAAATGGCACCTAACTACTGACTGTGTTTGTATCGATGGAACACATGGACTCAACAGTTATGATTTCGAACTTACAACATTGCTTGTACTAGATGACATGAGGCAAGGGTTTCCCTGTGCCTTCCTCATATCCAACAGGAACGACAGTCGGGTACTATCAATATGTTTCCAGTATGTACAATCAAAAGTAGGAAATATTGCTCCAAAGGTTTTCATGTCTGACTTGGCAGATTCCTTTTTCAATGCGTGGAATTTAATAATGGACGCCCTATCAATGAGACTGTACTGCACATGGCATGTGGACAAAGCCTGGAGAAAAAATATAAGCAGTAAAGTTAGAGGCCAGGAAAAACAGGCAGAAGTGTATAATTTTATAAGGACTTTAATGCAAGAGACTTATCCCGCTGCTTTTGATAATATGCTTCCTGTTGCAAAACAGATGTTGAAATATGACCCTGACACGTTGGAATTTGCCAGCTACTTTCAGGACAATTAACTCAATAACGTGAAGTCCTGGGCTTACTGTCATCGGCTGCACGCTGGACTGAATACGAACATGCATATAGAGCGAATGCATCACACGCTCAAGTATATCTACTTGCATGGTGAGAACGTGAAACGCTTAGATAAAGCAATATTCGCGTTGATGTCTTTTGTTAAAGACAAGCTTTTTGATAGGCTGATTGTGCTTACGAAAGGCAAGGTCACAAGCAAACTTAAGGATGTACGTCGTAGACACAAATCAAGCCTAGAAATAAACAAAGACCTGATTATCAAGGAAGGCGATGTTTGGAAAATACCCTCTTCGTCGAAAGTGGCCGAACTATATTCTGTACGTGAAAACTTAGTTCAGTGTACCTGCAAATTGATGAATGCAGTGTGATGAATGCAAAATATGCATACACAGATATTCCTGCACGTGTTTTGACTCCAGCATAAAGTGGAATATGTGTGAACACATACAACCGACGCCGCCCCCAGCGTCGCGACGCCATGACGTCATGGGTATCATATGAAAGCGCGCGTTGTGCCCGTTCGTCCTATGGTGTTCCGACGCCGCCCCCGACGCCCTAGTTGTGCCCTTTTGGCAAAATGACGTCATGGGTATCATATGAAAGCCCGCGTTGTGCCCTTTCGTCCTAAGGGGTTCCGACGCCGCCCCCCGACGCCCTAGTTGTGCCCTTTTGGCAAAAAGACGTCATGGGTGTCAGATGAAAGCGTGCGATGTGCCCTTTCGTCATATGGTGTTCCGACGCCGCCCCCGACGCCCTAGTTGTGCCCTTTTGGCAAAAAGACGTCATAGGTGTCATATGAAAGCGTGCGATGTGCCCTTTCGTACTATGGTGTTCCGACGCCGCCCCCGACGCCCTAGTTGTGCCCTTTTGGCAAAAAGACGTCATGGGTCGTTTCGAACAATTGAGTTACGCCTTTTAACACTGTTATCCATATTCATCCTAAATGTTGTAATTAGGCCCTTTGGACCAAGGAGAGGTTAAAGACGTTATGGTAATCGATTCGAACAATTGAGTTACGCCTTTTAACACTATGGAATCCATATTCATCCCAAATGTTGTGATTAGGCCCTTTGGACCAAGGAGAGGTTAAAGACGTCATGATAGTCGATTCGAACAATTGAGTTACGCCATTTAACACTATGCTATCCCCGAATCATCCCGACGCCTGTAATTAGGCCCTTTGGACTAAGGAAAGGTTATAGATATCATGGTAGTCGTTTCGAACAATTGAGTTACGCCTTTTAACACTATGTTATCCATATTCATCCCAAATGTTGTAATTAGGCCCTTTGGACCAAGGAGGGGTTATTGACGTCATGGTAGTCGATTCGAACAATTGAGTTACGCCTTTTACCACTCTGCTATCCCCCATTCATCCTGACAGCTGTAACTAAGCCCTTTGGATCAAGTAGACTTTAAGGACGTCATGGTAGTCGTTTCGAACAATTTAGTTACGTCCTTTCGCACTATGTTATCCATATTCATCCCAAATGTTGTAATTAGGCCCTTTGGACCAAGGAGGGGTTATTGACGTCATGGTAGTCGATTCGAACAATTGAGTTACGCCTTTTACCACTCTGCTATCCCCCATTCATCCTGACAGCTGTAACTAAGCCCTTTGGATCAAGTAGACTTTAAGGACGTCATGGTAGTCGTTTCGAACAATTTAGTTACGTCCTTTCGCACTATGTTATCCATATTCATCCCAAAGGCTGTAATTAGGCCCTATGGACCAAGGAAACGTTCTTCACGTCATGGGAGTCGTTTCGAACAATGTAATTATGCCCTTTCGCACTATGCTATCCAAATTCATCCCTACGGTTGTAATTAAGCCCTCATGACCAAAGGGAATGTTGTCAGGTCACGGGAATCGTTTCTAACAAAAAAAAAGTTACGCTCTTTCGCACTATGCTATTCCCCGATTCATTCATTCATACACCTTTTACCATTTAAGCTCTTTGGTAGAAAATGTGTACGCATAGAGGCGCTGTTATGCAATTAAAAGGCAGGAGGTAAATAACAAGTGTTCCTACTATACTTACAGATACTGTAAGAGGGACCTATGAAAACAATTACGTACAACATGCCTGTAGAGCGCATTCCCTAACAATGTTTTGTTATTAAAAGATAAATAAGTTTATACTTACATAACCTTTTATATTTCATCTTCTATACAGCATCTATTCTCCTTCCAGATGAACAGTGTTATTATTAACTATATGTAAATGACTGTGTGTGAGGATTAGGAAAACGGTTAAGGTTAAATTTCATTTCAGACCGTCACAACCTTTTTATTGTGTATCATAAGATTGTCACGCTCCTGTGAAATAATGTGTATAAACAAAGGGCTTCACAGTAGTAGTGCTGCATGGTTTATTTCAACATACTGGGTTTACAAACACGATGACAGAATGGAATTTCATCACAAGGAAGTGATTGAAACACACACACACATCCGCGTCAGTACTTGTTATGTGTAATCAATACGACATGTATAAAAGAGTTTTAACATGTGATCTCATACACTCTATATTTCCTAAGTGTCTATAGCTCTACGTGTGATTGAAAGTGATAGTGATTCAACTGCTTCTCCTTCCAGAAAAAAAAACCATTAGCATCAGAGGTATGTTTTATTTAAATTCAGGTTTGTTTAAAAACACGTAATGAATATTGTCTATGATCCATGACTTTAAACTTAAAACAATTTGTTGTGCACATTTTGCTTCAGGAAAAGTATGGAATTTACAGACAGTAATACATTTAGGTAGAATATTTAAATTTGGACAATTGAAATCAAATAGATCGTAGACCTCAACAGACGGAATAATGTTGTGTAGAAATTGTTTCTTCTGACAACCTTTCACAAATACATGATCACAATTGTTGAAAATGTTTCTTACAATATTTTCCATGTGACCATAATCTACAAATCCATGATCGTATTTTAATCCATGATGAAAATGTTCTAAGTAATGTTTTGTCATATCGTTTACAACACGGTCTTCAGGGCTGTTGAATAATAGATGTACACTGTTTTCACATTTCAAATCACAAGAAAAAATTATTTTACAAAAAATTGACCTGTTGATTGTTCGACAAAACCCTGTACGTCTGAAACTCGGCCACCCTCTACGATCAAAAGAAAACAATATATCACTAACATAATTCATACGGTTTGGTCAGTATAAAGTACATAAATCATAACCTTTTGTTCTTTTTCTTTAACATCTAAAGTAATATTGAACACTACTGGTTGTGAGATTGAAACACACCTTGCCCCATAAGTAGTGTTATTGAATTTCTCAATTATAGATACCATCTGAAAAGAAAAAAGGTATTTAATATAACATTTTTATACACTATGTCAACAATAAACTCTAGCTGATGATGACTAACAACTTAGTAACAAAATAGTAAAACATCGAAACTGATAGAAATAGGAAAACAAACAAAAATGACGTTACTTACTTCGTTAATTGTAAAAGAAAAGACAAAGTCTATGTTAGAAGAACAGATACTGATGCTGCCGACAAGTATGTAGTCTACAGTATTCACAGAACGAACGATGAAACAGTGTTTAATGATGGGACAATAAAGTCAACCTTTTTATAGCGATATTAAGTAACTGGTTCCCCCTCTTTGAACTTACATTCGTTTCTTGTTTGAAATAGATAGACTTAGATGCAGGAATGCGATTTCCTAGGATAGCGTCATAACATATTTTCTCTAACCATTTCATCATATACTAGAAATAGATTTAACCCTCTTTCTCTTCAGAATAACAATATAACTCAGTCGTCAAATGGTGAAACTATGTTATATTCTCCTCTCATACCCTACAGCTATCTATAAATATAATAGTGAAAGTACTTACTATCTTCAAGTGATCTTCGAAACCCATGTAGATCAACATGTACCAAGTTAATTTGAAAATGTCGACATGTATACTTAAGTTGCTATGAAAACTAAATGATTTATACAAATCATGGTTGAAAACGGACAAAGCATGCCTTTTCATACTGTATAAAACACAACTTGTGGTTTAAAACTATACTATTATTACTAACATGTACCAAATTAATTTAAAAATGTCGACATGTAAACTTAAGTCGCTATGAAAACTAAATTATTTATACAAATGTCTTACATGTACAGTACAACTGCTATGAAAACTAAAATATTTATACAGCTCTTGGTTGAAAATCTGACAATAAAGTAATCTTCGAAACCCATGTAGATCAACATGTACAAAATTAATTTGAAAATGTCGACATGTATACTTAAGTCGCTATGAAAACTAAATGATTTATACAAACCATGGTTGAAAACGGACAAAGCATGCCTTTTCATACTGTATAAAACACAACTTGTGATTAAAAACTATACTATTATTACTAACATGTACCAAATTAATTTTAAAATATCGACATGTAAACTTAAGTCGCTATGAAAACTAAATTATTTATACAAATGTCTTACATGTACAGTACAACTGCTATGAAAACTAAAATATTTATACAGCTCTTGGTTGAAAATCTGACAATACGTGCCATTTCATACTGTATAAAACACAACTTTTGATTAAACAAAAACTGTTTTCCCTTTAGGATGTTGTAACAAAGACCTTGAGATGTCGTTAAGTAAGTAAGTAGACAAGTATGACAAACACAGCAAATACGTTACGACATTGTACACGTAAGTCGTTATGAAAACTAAATTATTTATACAAGTCATGGTTGAAAGCTGACAAAGCGTGTCTTTTCATACTGTATAAAACAAATCTTGTGTTAAAAAACAGTATAAAGTATTTAAATGTAGAAAATATTACTAACATGTACCAAATGATTTTTGAAAATGTCGTCCTTGTACACGTAATTCGCTATGAAAACGAACTTATTTATACAACTCCTGGTTGAAAACCGAGGCAAACGATTCTGCATTACCTTTGTTATTCACATAGTTTGGAGAATGACATTACACATCGTTATGAAACTAACTTATTTATACAAGTCATGGATGAAAACCGACAAAGCGTACCTTTTCATACTGTTTAAAACACAACTGGTGATTGAAAATGTACAACTTTATTCAGATGTAGAAAATATTAGTGCTTTCACAGCACAACTTGTGATTAAAAAACTCAAGCGCGTCTTTTCGTAGTGTATAAAACACAACTTGTGATTGAAAAGTACAATTGTATTCACATGTCAGAAATAATAATGTTATAACAACACAACATGTCCTAGATTAATTGAAAATGGCATACATGTACACATCACTTGCTATGAAAACTAAAATAATTATACAACTCAAGGTTGAAAACTGATTGAAAAGGTACAACTTTATTCAGATGTAGAAAATATTAGTGCTTTCTCAACACAACGTGTGATAAAAAAACTTTACAATATTATTAAATGTACCAAATTAATTTTGAAAATGTCTACCTTCTACACTTCCATCGTTATGAAACTAACTTATTTATACAAGTCATGGATGAAAACCGACAAAGCGTACCTTTTCATACTGTTTAAAACACAACTGGTGATTGAAAATGTACAACTTTATTCAGATGTAGAAAATATTAGTGCTTTCACAGCACAACTTGTGATTAAAAAACTCAAGCGCGTCTTTTCGTAGTGTATAAAACACAACTTGTGATTGAAAAGTACAATTGTATTCACATGTCAGAAATAATAATGTTATAACAACACAACATGTCCTAGATTAATTGAAAATGGCATACATGTACACATCACTTGCTATGAAAACTAAAATAATTATACAACTCAAGGTTGAAAACTGATTGAAAAGGTACAACTTTATTCAGATGTAGAAAATATTAGTGCTTTCTCAACACAACGTGTGATAAAAAACTTTACAATATTATTAAATGTACCAAATTAATTTTGAAAATGTCTACCTTCTACACTTCCATCGTTATGAAATTAACTTATTTATACAAGTCATGGATGAAAACCGACAAAGCGTACCTTTTCATACTGTATAAAACACAACTGGTGATTGAAAATGTACAACTTTATTCAGATGTAGAAAATATTAGTGCTTTCACAGCACAACTTGTGATTAAAAAACTCAAGCGTGTCTTTTCGTAGTGTATAAAACACAACTTGTGATTGAAAACGTACAATTGTATTCAGATGTCAGAAATAATAATGTTATAACA
The DNA here is from genome assembly GCA_964059195.1 of Ectobius pallidus. NCBI lineage: Eukaryota > Metazoa > Arthropoda > Insecta > Blattodea > Ectobiidae > Ectobius > Ectobius pallidus. The sequence goes on along the minus strand of CAXKWD010000010.1, from coordinate 22,380,872 downwards.
ACACAACATGTGCCAAATTACTTTGAAAATGTCATATATTTACACTTCACTTGCTATGAAAACTATAATATTTATACAACTCACGGTTGAAAACTTACAATGCTTGGGTTTTCATCTGTATAAAACACAACTTGTGATTATAAATCGCTATGAAAACTATAATATTTATACAAGAACTGACAAAGCGTGTCTTTTCATACTGTATAAAACACAACTTGTGATTCAAAACGTACAATTGTATTCAGATGTTGTAAATACTAATGTTATTTCAACCCAACATGTGCTAAATTACTTTGAAAATGTCATACATTTACACTTCACTTGTTATGAAAACTAAAATATTTATACAACTCACGGTTGAAAACTTACAATGCTCGGCTTTTCATCTGTATAAAACACGCGCGCGACGAGTTTTTAATTTCCTCAACCGAGATAACCTAACCTAACATACCGTAACCTAACCTAACTTAACCTTTCCTAACCTAACCTAACATGCCGAACCTAACCTAACCTTTTCAAACCTAACCTAACTTAACCAAAGCGGTGATCCTAACTAACCTAACCTTTCCTAACCTAACCAAACATACCGTAACATAAACTAACCTTTCCTAACCTAACCTAACCAAAGCGGTGATATAATAAATCGTACACTATAAGTTGGGTTATGCGATGAGTTTTTTTTCTTTCCTCCGAGATAATCTAACATACCGTAACCTAACATATCGTAACCTAACATTTCTTAACCTATCCTAACCTAACCAAAGCTGTGAACATACCCTAACCTAACCTATCCTAACATAACATAGCCTAACCAAAGCTGTGATATAATAAATCTTACGCTCTAAGTTTGGTTCACGCTTTAAGTGTATCTGAGCCATCTGTTTTCTGTAGTTTCTCGTTATAAAATAAAATTGTACATTTTCAATTCCAAGTTGTGTGTTTATACATTATGAAAAGACACGCTTTGTCAATTCTTGTATAAACATTATAGTTTTCATAGCGATTTTAATCACAAGTTGTGTTTTATACAGATGAAAAGCCGAGCATTGTAAGTTTTCAACCGTGAGTTGTATAAATATTTTAGTTTTCATAACAAGTGAAGTGTAAATGTATGACATTTTCAAAGTAATTTAGCACATGTTGGGTTGAAATAACATTAGTATTTACAACATCTGAATACAATTGTACGTTTTGAATCACAAGTTGTGTTTTATACAGTATGAAAAGACACGCTTTGTCAGTTCTTGTATAAATATTATAGTTTTCATAGCGATTTATAATCACAAGTTGTGTTTTATACAGATGAAAACCCAAGCATTGTAAGTTTTCAACCGTGAGTTGTATAAATATTATAGTTTTCATAGCAAGTGAAGTGTAAATATATGACATTTTCAAAGTAATTTGGCACATGTTGTGTTGTTATAACATTATTATTTCTGACATCTGAATACAATTGTACGTTTTCAATCACAAGTTGTGTTTTATACACTACGAAAAGACACGCTTGAGATTTTTAATCACAAGTTGTGCTGTGAAAGCACTAATATTTTCTACATCTGAATAAAGTTGTACATTTTCAATCACCAGTTGTGTTTTATACAGTATGAAAAGGTACGCTTTGTCGGTTTTCATCCATGACTTGTATAAATAAGTTAGTTTCATAACGATGGAAGTGTAGAAGGTAGACATTTTCAAAATTAATTTGGTACATTTAATAATATTGTAAAGTTTTTTATCACACGTTGTGTTGAGAAAGCACTAATATTTTCTACATCTGAATAAAGTTGTACCTTTTCAATCAGTTTTCAACCTTGAGTTGTATAATTATTTTAGTTTTCATAGCAAGTGATGTGTACATGTATGCCATTTTCAATTAATCTAGGACATGTTGTGTTGTTATAACATTATTATTTCTGACATGTGAATACAATTGTACTTTTCAATCACAAGTTGTGTTTTATACACTACGAAAAGACGCGCTTGAGTTTTTTAATCACAAGTTGTGCTGTGAAAGCAAAAATATTTTCTACATCTGAATAAAGTTGTACATTTTCAATCACCAGTTGTGTTTTATACAGTATGAAAAGGTACGCTTTGTCGGTTTTCATCCATGACTTGTATAAATAAGTTAGTTTCATAACGATGGAAGTGTAGAAGGTAGGCATTTTCAAAATTAATTTGGTACATTTAATAATATTGTAAAGTTTTTTATCACACGTTGTGTTGAGAAAGCACTAATATTTTCTACATCTGAATAAAGTTGTACCTTTTCAATCAGTTTTCAACCTTGAGTTGTATAATTATTTTAGTTTTCATAGCAAGTGATGTGTACATGTATGCAATTTTCAATTAATCTAGGACATGTTGTGTTGTTATAACATTATTATTTCTGACATGTGAATACAATTGTACTTTTCAATCACAAGTTGTGTTTTATACACTACGAAAAGACGCGCTTGAGTTTTTTAATCACAAGTTGTGCTGTGAAAGCACTAATATTTTCTACATCTGAATAAAGTTGTACATTTTCAATCACCAGTTGTGTTTTAAACAGTATGAAAAGGTACGCTTTGTCGGTTTTCATCCATGACTTGTATAAATAAGTTAGTTTCATAACGATGTGTAATGTCATTCTCCAAACTATGTGAATAACAAAGGTAATGCAGAATCGTTTGCCTCGGTTTTCAACCAGGAGTTGTATAAATAAGTTCGTTTTCATAGCGAATTACGTGTACAAGGACGACATTTTCAAAAATCATTTGGTACATGTTAGTAATATTTTCTACATTTAAATACTTTATACTGTTTTTTTTAACACAAGATTTGTTTTATACAGTATGAAAAGACACGCTTTGTCAGCTTTCAACCATGACTTGTATAAATAATTTAGTTTTCATAACGACTTACGTGTACAATGTCGTAACGTATTTGCTGTGTTTGTCATACTTGTCTACTTACTTACTTAACGACATCTCAAGGTCTTTGTTACAACATCCTAAAGGGAAAACAGTTTTTGTTTAATCACAAGTTGTGTTTTATACAGTATGAAATGGCACGTATTGTCAGATTTTCAACCAAGAGCTGTATAAATATTTTAGTTTTCATAGCAGTTGTACTGTACATGTAAGACATTTGTATAAATAATTTAGTTTTCATAGCGACTTAAGTTTACATGTAGATATTTTAAAATTAATTTGGTACATGTTAGTAATAATAGTATAGTTTTTAATCACAAGCTGTGTTTTATACAGTATGAAAAGGCATGCTTTGTCCGTTTTCAACCATGATTTGTATAAATCATTTAGTTTTCATAGCGACATAAGTATACATGTCGACATTTTCAAATTAATTTTGTACATGTTGATCTACATGGGTTTCGAAGATTACTTTATTGTCAGATTTTCAACCAAGAGCTGTATAAATATTTTAGTTTTCATAGCAGTTGTACTGTACATGTAAGACATTTGTATAAATAATTTAGTTTTCATAGCGACTTAAGTTTACATGTCGATATTTTAAAATTAATTTGGTACATGTTAGTAATAATAGTATAATTTTTAATCACAAGTTGTGTTTTATACAGTATGAAAAGGCATGCTTTGTCCGTTTTCAACCATGATTTGTATAAAGCATTTAGTTTTCATAGCGACTTAAGTATACATGTCGACATTTTCAAATTAATTTTGTACATGTTGATCTACATGGGTTTCGAAGATTACTTTAAGATAGCAAATACTTTCACTATTATATTTATAGATAGCTGTAGGGTATGAGAGGAGAATATAACATAGTTTCACCATTTGACGACTGAGTTATATTGTTATTCTGAAGAGAAAGAGGGTTAAATCTATTTCTAGTATATGATGAAATGGTTAGAGAAAATATGTTATGACGCTATCCTCGGAAATCGCATTCCTGCATCTAAGTCTATCTATTTCAAACAAGAAACGAATGTAAGTTCAAAGAGGGGGAACCAGTTACTTAATATCGCTATAAAAAGGTTGACTTTATTGTCCCATCATTAAACACTGTTTCATCGTTCGTTCTGTGAATACTGTAGACTACATACTTGTCGGCAGCATCAGTATCTGTTCTTCTAACATAGACTTTGTCTTTTCTTTTACAATTAACGAAGTAAGTAACGTCATGTTTGTTTGTTTTCCTATTTCTATCAGTTTCGATGTTTTACTATTTTGTTACTAAGTTGTTAGTCATCATCAGCTAGAGTTTATTGTTGACATAGTGTATAAAAATGTTATATTAAATACCTTTTTTCTTTTCAGATGGTATCTATAATTGAGAAATTCAATAACACTACTTATGGGGCAAGGTGTGTTTCAATCTCACAACCAGTAGTGTTCAATATTACTTTAGATGTTAAAGAAAAAGAACAAAAGGTTATGATTTATGTACTTTATACTGACCAAACCGTATGAATTATGTTAGTGATATATTGTTTTCTTTTGATCGTAGAGGGTGGCCGAGTTTCAGACGTACAGGGTTTTGTCGAACAATCAACAGGTCAATTTTTTGTAAAATAATTTTTTCTTGTGATTTGAAATGTGAAAACAGTGTACATCTATTATTCAACAGCCCTGAAGACCGTGTTGTAAACGATATGACAAAACATTACTTAGAACATTTTCATCATGGATTAAAATACGATCATGGATTTGTAGATTATGGTCACATGGAAAATATTGTAAGAAACATTTTCAACAATTGTGATCATGTATTTGTGAAAGGTTGTCAGAAGAAACAATTTCTACACAACATTATTCCGTCTGTTGAGGTCTACGATCTATTTGATTTCAATTGTCCAAATTTAAATATTCTACCTAAATGTATTACTGTCTGTAAATTCCATACTTTTCCTGAAGCAAAATGTGCACAACAAATTGTTTTAAGTTTAAAGTCATGGATCATAGACAATATTCATTACGTGTTTTTAAACAAACCTGAATTTAAATAAAACATACCTCTGATGCTAATGGTTTTTTTTTTCTGGAAGGAGAAGCAGTTGAATCACTATCACTTTCAATCACACGTAGAGCTATAGACACTTAGGAAATATAGAGTGTATGAGATCACATGTTAAAACTCTTTTATACATGTCGTATTGATTGCACATAACAAGTACTTACGCGGATGTGTGTGTGTGTTTCAATCACTTCCTTGTGATGAAATTCCATTCTGTCATCGTGTTCGTAAACCCAGTATGTTGAAATAAACCATGCAGCACTACTACTGTGAAGCCCTTTGTTTATACACATTATTTCACAGGAGCGTGACAATCTTATGATACACAATAAAAAGGTTGTGACGGTCTGAAATGAAATTTAACCTTAACCGTTTTCCTAATCCTCACACACAGTCATTTACATATAGTTAATAATAACACTGTTCATCTGGAAGGAGAATAGATGCTGTATAGAAGATGAAATATAAAAGGTTATGTAAGTATAAACTTATTTATCTTTTAATAACAAAACATTGTTAGGGAATGCGCTCTACAGGCATGTTGTACGTAATTGTTTTCATAGGTCCCTCTTACAGTATCTGTAAGTATAGTAGGAACACTTGTTATTTACCTCCTGCCTTTTAATTGCATAACAGCGCCATTATGCGTACACATTTTCTACCAAAGAGCTTAAATGGTAAAAGGTGTATGAATGAATGAATCGGGGAATAGCATAGTGCGAAAGAGCGTAACTTTTTTTTTGTTAGAAACGATTCCCGTGACCTGACAACATTCCCTTTGGTCATGAGGGCTTAATTACAACCGTAGGGATGAATTTGGATAGCATAGTGCGAAAGGGCATAATTACATTGTTCGAATCGACTCCCATGACGTGAAGAACGTTTCCTTGGTCCATAGGGCCTAATTACAGCCTTTGGGATGAATATGGATAACATAGTGCGAAAGGACGTAACTAAATTGTTCGAAACGACTACCATGACGTCCTTAAAGTCTACTTGATCCAAAGGGCTTAGTTACAGCTGTCAGGATGAATGGGGGATAGCAGAGTGGTAAAAGGCGTTACTCAATTGTTCGAATCGACTACCATGACGTCAATAACCCCTCCTTGGTCCAAAGGGCCTAATTACAACATTTGGGATGAATATGGATAACATAGTGTTAAAAGGCGTAACTCAATTGTTCGAAACGACTACCATGATATCTATAACCTTTCCTTAGTCCAAAGGGCCTAATTACAGGCGTCGGGATGATTCGGGGATAGCATAGTGTTAAATGGCGTAACTCAATTGTTCGAATCGACTACCATGACGTCTTTAACCTCTCCTTGGTCCAAAGGGCCTAATTACAACATTTGGGATGAATATGGATTCCATAGTGTTAAAAGGCGTAACTCAATTGTTCGAATCGATTACCATAACGTCTTTAACCTCTCCTTGGTCCAAAGGGCCTAATTACAACATTTAGGATGAATATGGATAACATAGTGTTAAAAGGCGTAACTCAATTGTTCGAAACGACCCATGACGTCTTTTTGCCAAAAGGGCACAACTAGGGCGTCGGGGGCGGCGTCGGAACACCATAGTACGAAAGGGCACATCGCACGCTTTCATATGACACCTATGACGTCTTTTTGCCAAAAGGGCACAACTAGGGCGTCGGGGGCGGCGTCGGAACACCATATGACGAAAGGGCACATCGCACGCTTTCATATGACACCCATGACGTCTTTTTGCCAAAAGGGCACAACTAGGGCGTCGGGGGGCGGCGTCGGAACCCCTTAGGACGAAAGGGCACAACGCGGGCTTTCATATGATACCCATGACGTCTTTTTGCCAAAAGGGCACAACTAGGGCGTCGGGGGCGGCGTCGGAACACCATAGGACGAAAGGGCACAACGCGCGCTTTCATATGATACCCATGACGTCATGGCGTCGCGACGCTGGGGGCGGCGTCGGTTGGCGGCCATTTTGCTTTATATCTAGCTAGTTACTACTAACTCATACACGCAGTATGTCAAATTGAAACGTCCTGCAGATCCCGAAGAAAGGTCTACCAGCGAATTAATAATAGACGATGAGGATAGTTGTGCTGCCATTGAAAAAACAGAAATACTAGCACAAGTTAGTAAACAAGAAGGCACCAAGAGTCCTGGGTCCTTATCGAGGCAAAAAGACATAATTACTGCAGAAATACTAGATTTAATTAAAGGCATTTGGACATAAAAGGAACTTCAAATTCTAAAACAACACAAAGCATCCTTAAAAGCGACATTAGCTGCTGTTCAAAATCAACAATTAGGCCTGGACTATCACAAAACAAAAGAGATGATAAAAATTCGAAAAATCTTACAACAAAGAAGACTCTTTTCAACAACAAAAAAGAAGACTAGCCGCAGCACTTCTATTGCAAAGCCTGACCTAACAGAAGCGCATACAATTGCAATATCTTTGTTGCAAGAAAGCAGATTTTGAAATCATTATTTTTATATACCATAATGTGATTTTCTTTGGAAATGCATATGACAGTTACATATTTAATTCATTACGAGCTTGGATTCTTCTTCAAAAAATTAAATATCATTAACCGAAACAAAAAGAACTTATTTATAGACGTGCGATTCTATTAGCACAAAAGTGAGGCATAGGGATGAGTCTATAAGGTCATTTATTTAATGTGTATCAATCACCGTGTGCCTTACGCTATGAAAGACAATTTCTTCTGTGAAGAACACTGACTTTTTTTTTGTGCCCACCCTTACCCCCGAAGTGCCAAGCAATTAAGCCTAAACCTCCGGTCAGACCAAATTTTGGTAACCATATGTGATGTGTGTATACCTATTGAGCCCTTATGTACATCCGTAGGGGATGTTGATGGTGTGACGTGTTTGGGCTGAGTACTTGTGTCTTTGTACTTTGGCGCAGGATAGATCTAAGTGCGGATAGGTCTTATGTGCAATATCTCCCCGAGTGTGTTTTTTTTTTAGTGACATGTAGTTATGTATTCTAGAGATTTGTAGTGCGTGTATCTGTTTGAGGGGATTATTGACCAGTCCGGCATTCGCCTAAGAACGAGGGAAACCCCTCAAAAACCTCGTTCGGACTGGAGCAGTGGCCAAATGACCGTCTACTTTGGTGTGTTAATTTACTATAGACTTTTTCGAGAAGTGCTGTTTTTGCAAAGGTTTTAAGTGCTGGGAAGGTGTTTTTACGTGTCCAGAACGTGAGGTCCGGTGCCCAGGCTTCCTCTTCTGCCCTAGCGGCTTCGTGGAGGAGTAGTCGAGCTTCTCGATATCGAGGACAAGTGTACAGCATATGATACATAGTGTCTGGTTCGCTGTCCTCACAAGCGCATAGATCGTCGTCTGTGAGATTGAAACGGATTAAGTTAGCGGCAAAGTTGCCGTGGCCAGCTAATACTTGTGTGACGAAGTGGTCCAATTTAATCCAAGGCATTTTAAGTCTATTTCTGATATTTGGGAAAAAGTCACGAGTGACTGACTGTGTTACAACATTGAACCAGCTTCGGTGACTTAAGGTCCGTTACACACATGGCGTTTTTTTTCTGTCGCGGAGAATTTGCCGTCGCCGTCCAAAGACAGTAGTACATTGAAGTGAATTAGAGCTTGCACACGAGGCGGGAAAAAAAGATCGGTAAAATTTCCGTCGGCGGCAGTTTTGCAGCCGCCTGGTGCCACTGGAGCCCGACGGATTTTTTTCCGTCGCTTTGAAGTAGTGGTCCACGTGAGCATATGCACATTTACACACACAGCGTTTTTTCTGCCGTCGAAGTTATATGCTAAAAATTGTATTGTCTTTACGGAATATTTTATTTCCCATATTTGTGTTACCACACAACCGTTTTGGGGTTGAAATGAAAAATAAATTCAATGTCGCTTTCATACACGCCTTCCCAAAAGCGTGGGACTTAATGTAATGCGCGCATAGGACTAAAATGTTCCATCCTATTTTGTCTCCTTGGGGCCTACGATAAAGATCCCTATTTTTAAACTAATACAAAGCCTACAGCTACGAATAACGTATCAGTGGATAGGATTTTTTACAGACTTCTGATATAGCATACTCGTTGGCACACACTTAAGCTGTCCCTGCAATACGACCTCTTATTCTACATCAAAATGTGAAGTGAGAAAATGTTATTCTCCATGTCCAGGGGGTAGAGAAAGTTATGTGACTGCATTACGTTGTGCTTTATTTTCGTGGATTTCATTCATTATTTATTTACACCATGTATTACATTGATAGCCTCAGAATTTGTTAAGCCCCAGTATTAAGTAGTTCCCAAAGATCTATGTGAAGACTGTAAACAATATAGCCTACTGTTGTCTTGAGAACTGAATTGCATTTTATAAATATTCAGTACGGCAAAGGGGGATATTTTCAGTTATTACTAGATGAGGAGACGTTTAGCTATGTCAATAATAATGTAAATTATATTTGCTTTAAACCGTAAAACACCATTGCTTCCTGTAAGAAAATATTAGAATCACTAGTAATTTAGTCACAATTGTTGGCAGCATAAATCCAGCAGTTTTGTTCCAATTCCGCTGCAGCGTGACGTCATCGATTGCCACCGGCCCGCTGTAAAAGCGCTGAGAAAAGGAATACGCTGTTTTGAGACGAGTGATTCAGTGCTAGCAGCGTGTGGCTTGTGAATGTTTGTGGAAGTATGAATTCGGTGGACAGCTTGCTAAGGACGCCATTTTCTTCCAGGCAATTGGAGGAAAAAGTAGTCATAAAAAACTACCTACTCTTATGAAATGGTATTTGCAGCACACTCTTGTTTTGAGCCACGAGCCGCTACTGTAGCAGGGCACTTAACGCCAAACCTCAACAACCCCAAAGACCTGTAGTACAGCCTACTATTACTACCTGAGAAATTAAAATGCCCTTACGTGCAACATGTTAGCATGACTTAACGTAACGTTTCGGGGAGGGCTGCAGCCCCCTCAGCCCCCTCTCTGAATACGCCCTTGAGGCACGTGTCCAGGACATGTGACCTTTTTTTTTTATATACCAGTAATAAACTCTCTTCTCCCATTCTTTGCATGATATACAATATAAATGCTTCCATTTTTTGTTTACATCAATTACAGATTGGTGAATAGAGCTGAATCAGAGACTTTAAAAAGAAAGTCAAATAGAAGTAGGTCTACCATTATTATGAATTTCATAGAAAACAAAATTCCGGAGACTAATAAAAAGTTACTTTATTATACACGTATTCACCACAAAATCGCAATCATACAGTTGCTAAGTTTATTACTGCGTTAAGCATCAAAAACAGATTTTAAAAAAATCATTATTTTCCAGTGAGGGGACGTAGCTTTCTTGCCTGCTATAGATGTGAAATAATCATACGTTTTCTCAAGCTAGAGTCTACACGCCAGAACAGTATGCTCAGGAAAACTTTACTGTTAAATACCTAGGTACAGATAGGGAAAAAAATCGGACCGACTAAAATATCTAAGTTGCCGATATGAGCCACTGCGCATGCCTAGCAGCATTCACAGGATAGCAGGGAATGTATTGACATTTGTTCTAGTGTCGATAAATTACTTGAATTGAGAAATAATTTCACGTAATTTGCATTGCTTGTGGAAACAAACGTTCACGTTACATCTCTTACATTTATTTACGTATCACAAGACTCTGAAATCAGCTACAAGAGTCGGTCCGCTTTTTCCCCCTACCTGTACATTGAAATATCTGAAAAGTTATTGGATTATAAAAACAGGTGACCTAACTATTTTAAGAAAACATCTTTATCAGTTGAATCATTAGGGAAAAGAGTGCGGGCCCGCAATCACCGCGTTGCCGACCACATGTCTAGGCCTTAAGTAAAAGGAAAATGGTTAAAATGACCCGCTGTTGTAGAGTTTCCTTGAAAGCAGGCCTTGCGAACTAGTATGATGTTTGAGATTAACAGTTGTCCAGTACGATACAATACAATACAATACAATACAATACAATATGGCATGGCTTCTCTGCAGGCATAATACGTGACAGCAGGCTTAAACAAAACATGAGTGTCTTTTTGAAACGTTGTGCGTAACTGTGACGAAACTGCGGCAGCAGGTTTTCATTTATTCTAGGGAAGGCTGCGGCATGTATTCCTCTAAACCAGGTTAATAATTTGTTTCTTCTTCTTGTAGATTTAGTTTTCAATCAACAAATTAGTATTTACTGTAACTTAGCCTATATAGACCGTACTATAATCATATTACACAAACATACGAGAAAATGTTTCCAATAAGTTCAGGCAACTGTGATGGGGTATACGATGAAACTGAAGTAATAATTCTTGAAGCTGTCTATTTTAATGGTTTTTACAGGGAAATTAAACAATCAGAGGACGTAGACACATTGCAATTCGACTTTGATAAAGTATATGATTGAGCTGGGCTAGTAAGACAAAAATAAATTTGTAAACAAGCTCAGCAATTAGCTTCACACACAAAAATGGGGGCTAGACAACTTTAATGGGTAATAAAAAAATTAATAAAGGATCCTCTTTCATTTTTATCTCCCTATTTTCAGGGCACAAAATAAATAATGTAACAAATTCCATTAGTTAGTTCTTCGGAATTACTTTCAGTAGTGACCTAGAGTGAGGAAAGCAAGTTACAAGCAAAGCACGGAGGGAGCTTCTTTTTATCACGAAAGTACTGAAATAGGAAATAAATATTGTAAGGAAATGGCATATAGTGCATTAGACCAATTAACAGTGTGCAGCTGCTTGTCGGGTTTAATATTTAGAGTGGGAAAAATTCAGGCATTAGATAGGATTCAAAATAGGACTAAAATATTTAAGGATTATAGGGAGGAAAATTAATAAATGGAGTAATGTTTGAGATCGGATATGCAGTGCTGGAATGTGGGTAATGTATCAGGCGTATGTAGGAAAGAAGCTTGAATTAAACAAATTCAAGCTAAATATTCGAGAAAAACAGAAAAGGGCGAATGTCAGAAAATACTTTTCCGTAAATAGGACAATAAATGAATGGAAAAATTCATTTGCAAAGGTGATAGAAAGTCTACTTCCATGTCTTTTGCATACAATTAAACGCGGGGAGGGGGGTTGAATTAAAAATTACTAAATAATTTTAATTGAGCTATTGTGTTAAGTCTTGTTTTACATGATGTAAGTTACTGTGCTTGCTGTGTAGTATACCAAGTTACAGTAAATTCATATTCACAATATTATATTTATATTTTTGAGAAATTTAGATATTATAGTGTATGAATAGCACTGTAGTGAATACAGGCCTATGACAAGTTGTTGCACACACACACACACACTGTTTTTGCATATGGAGGTGACGACCCACGCCGCCCGGGCCTTACAGGGTCGCGACCTGTCTGGAGAGGATCACATACATAGTTTTTTGGTCATACAAGGATATGGGGGCCTCCCTGGATGAGTGATCAGCCTAATGCCGGGGCCAGCATCGAGACAACATGAAGACATTCAGAGGGTGGATTGAAGATTATAATGACGGCCAGGCGATATCCGGGGACCACAAGGACCTTAAGAGACATTTGTCTCATAGATGAGGAAAAACCCTGGAAAACCCTAGCTAGGTAACTTGTCCCGACCACGATTCGAACCCGGGCCAACTCCTCTCACGCATCCCCTACGTTATAGCAGTGGACATGACAGAATTTATAAGGCAAAATTTAAAATTAATACTACAGCTAGGTTAGTCCTGTCTGCAGATTATGTGCAATTAAATATAGGCCTATTAGAAAGTAGCTACGGCTTTCTTTACCGCTGAGTTGGTGCGTCAGGGATGCGTACGCTCTCTTCATGCAGCGGGTTCGGGTTCAATTCTCGGTCGAGACAAATTTCTGGGTGGAGTTTTACCGGGGTTATAAGGCGAAGGTCAGAAAACTTTAGGCCCCTGTAGTCCCCGGATATAATCTGGCCATTGTTATCACCATCACATCCGCCTTTTTCGGAGTGAATGATCCCTAACCACATCGGACATCGGTGGGACGATTCATCCGAGGAAGCTCTCCATGTCCTTGTCTGGTATTTAAAAAAAAAAAAAAAAAAAAAAAAAAAAAAAAACTGTGATCAACTGGCTAATCCTTCTCCCGTCCTGTAAAGGCGAGTACAGCATAAACTTTTCCTCAACGGAAGAGGTAAAACTGACAGAAGGGGAATGATGATTTTAGATGCAATTTATTATGTAAATCAGTGTTTGCCTTACTATCATGACAGAAGATCTATTTTGCAAAAATTCACCTGGCTTGTGACGGAGACATGGAATTGTGCCATGGTCGCCTCATCACTCTCCGACCTAGTACCAGATGCACCACTACGTAAGGCTGAAGAAGTTTACGTAATTGTCTAAGCAAAAATGATCATTTAATTTCCTATTTTATAAGGTTTAGGATTGGTTACGAAATTGCAAAGGGATTGATCAAAATGGTTGGTTAATGCTTGTCGACAGTATTGGTTAAAGGGCATTTTGGTTTAGTTTTTGAAGTAAAACTTCTTTTCTCGCGGTTGGGGTAAATCTGGAAAATCAGTCACACTAAAACGAAATCAGTCACAAAATCAGTCACACTCAAAACTACGTGTTTCGGAGCGGACTGCACAGAAAACAATCAACTCAATGATTGGGAGAAATCAAAGGAAATTTTTCAGACCTTAATTCCTCAATGGCAATAGACAATAATTCCTAAGCAATCTAAAGGTATATTATCAATTTTATGGAACCCGAAGGTTCATTACCGCGCAAATCCAACATTAAAAATCCAAAATTAAAAAATACAAATTTCCAAAATTTAAAAAAACAAAATTAAAAATTAAAACATCCAAAAATCCAAAATTTAATAAATAATAAATTCCAAAATTAAAAAATTAAAAAATTAAAAACTAAAAATCGAAAATACCAAAATTGAAAAAATCTAAAAATCCAAAATTAAAAAACTAAAATACAAAATTTAAAAATCCAAAAAATACAAAATTTAAAGAATCAAAATTGAAAAAATCCAAAATTAAAAAATTCAAAGATCCAAAATTAAAAAATCAAAAAATCCAAAATTAAAAAAATTAAAAATCCAAAATTAAAAAACACAAATTTCCAAAATTAAAAATTATAACATCCAAAAATCCAAAATTTAATAAATAATAAACTTAAAAATAAAAAAATCCAAAAATAAAAAAATAAAAAATAAACAACTCAAAGATCGAAAATTTAAAAAATCCAAAATTAAAAATTGAAAGAACCAAAAGGAAAAGTCCAAAATCCAAAATTTAAAAAGTCCAAAAACCCAATATTAAAAAGTACAATATTGCAAAATTGAAAATATCCAAGAATAAAAAGTTGAAAAAATAAAATAAAGTTTTACTCCTGTCGCGTGGCCTTCCACGCACTCTTTTTTTTCTTAAGATTTAAAAAAGTTAAATTTGCTCTTTATTTTGATTCCAGTTTGTCACAGACTTGATGGATTCTTCTTATTGCTTCGAATATTTATTTACAAATGTAGAGATTTGAAATTCTAATAGCCAATAGGCCAGGGTTCAACTAATGTTTTAATGATGAGTGTTTCAGTAAAAACCCAATAATCATAATACCTAATGAAGTAATGAACCAATGTGTTGAGAAGCTATGATAAAAAAAAACAAAAGCTGAATGTTTAATGGAAAGATTCTACAGTGTTCTCCGTTCCTTTCTTCTCTTTACGGTTTACATATGCCCAAATGGGTGGAGGAAACTTGGAGAGGAGAAATACTGTTATAGAGTTGTAATTCCAAAGAAAAGCATCTGTCTTCAATCAGTATAAACGGAACTCCTAAACAGCTATGATTTAATTAACACACTTACTACAATCACAGGCGCCATTGCACAGTTTGATAGTGCATTTTGAGGCCATTTGACTAGTGTCATGGTGGCGATGGAATGTTTACCACAGTACATTTGAGGATTAAAACCACAAACTACACCTGGACTACACTCGCTAGTGATCTACTACAGAGTAAGCGGAAGATAAGCTGCTTCAAAACAACAAATCTCAGAGTTTAAAACAAAAAACATCCATTAATTTGTAAGATTAAAAAAAGTAGTTGTGTTTAAGGGAAAATAACAAACCTGGACAAACGTTATTGCCGATATAAATGGGTTCTCTTTTTTTAATGTGGAAAACTTGTTGTTATTTTGTTTTAGTACAACGTGCGGAGTGCCAAGTAATCCCTTTACTCATGGGCGTAATTTCAGCTTTTTAACTGGGGTGGCAAGGTCTGCCGGGGGGTCTGGAAATGTTTTAAAATTTGGCATTAAAATGATGTAGTTTAAGAATTTAAAAACTTTTTGGGGGTGGCAAAAAGAGGGGTTTGGGAATTCTGGGGTGGCAACTGCCACTCCTTGCCACCCCGTAATTACGCCACTGCCCTTACTTGAGTTTTACAATATTGATGTGTCTCTTGATATCATCGTTTCGATATCGGCTTCCAGTATCCTATCATAATAATGTTGGCATTGCATGGATCATGGTGACCGATTCGGCTTACGATAAAATCACAAAGGAATGGCTAGATGTCAGCTAGAAGACTGAAAAGCCTGGTTCTTTACCGCTTAGGACAAATTTTCTTCTATAGTAGGCCTACTTAACTTATACTTATTGTTTTATACTGTAGAATATTACTTTTTACAGTGGTTTGATTCGTATGGTCGGCATTTGTCCCTTTCACCACCTAAAGGACAAAGTAAACACAAGCAAAGGGCATAGATAAGAGAGTGCAATAATTAAAACTGAACGAAAACATTACTGCAAAGCAACGTTGTCGATATGCAAGTCACGAGTTTCTGTTCTCAGGGAGTAATTACAAATCGCATTTTCTACGTAAAGCCCTCCGAAACTAGCCTATGTTGTTTTGACCGTCGCCCTCTGCTGTAGGTTATTAATACAATTCCTACCTTCAATGCAGCAATCCTGATACCGTAGCACTAGCCAACGTCTCCCGGTAGCTTCCCTTCAGCACAACACATTTCAAAATATAAGCACTTATTCACCTGAATCACTGTATTAACACGCACACAAGAGACACGACCGCCAGTTTGCATCGGGTAAGACGAAACTGAATCACCTGATCGTGTTTTCGTTTTACCAGTTGCATCATAGAAGACGTCATCATAACCAATGAACAGACATGAGTTCCGCAATCCGCATCTCCCCACTAGAGTCGCATTATTCGATTTTTGAAATTATTACTATTACTTTTATTATAACATCAGTGATTTTTTGTGTGTTTCTACAATATCCTTCCCCAGTGTACGGTATTGTTCAATGTGCGGTGGAAATCCGGTCACAAAATCACTACAAACTAGCATGCCTCATAGAAATATGTTATCTATATTCTTTCTGGGAAGTAAAATCACAGGAGAAAGATTGCATCTGCCACAGCGTTCCAAACTTTATCTCAGTCGGCAGAACGTCGGCATGGACTTAAACTTTCCTTAATCAGAAAAAAAAAACACTTTATAACGACAATTCCAAATTCTATGGGTTTCAAAAGTTATGACGATCTAATGAATTCGCAACTATGGCAGTGATTGGGACTTCCTAACAGATCTCGTAGATGTTACTCGTGGGCGTCGACATGGGGACAGATGCCCCCCTCTAAAATGCCTCATGGTTTCATTAATTTTTTGGTAGGCCTAATGGTTGTCTCTGTCAACCTGCAGTTGTTGTAGGGAGAGTAAAAAGTATAAATATTTTATACTGAGTTTAGCACGTATACAATCATAACAGTATATTAATGTACTAATCTTTCACTAAGATGATCAGAACAACATAATCTGTTAATTTAAAAACTGTTCAGCCTGTTCGAATTCAGCTGGCGGGAAACTATGGAGTATTAATGTATTTAGTTATTTTAAATTTATTTTCAGTTGACAAAGGAAAAAATAGTGATACCTGCTCCATAAACTATCACTTTAATTCACAGTACAGGTGTTTAATTTACTTTCGCATTATCACTATTATTGTTCACAATAGTAAATTAATTTGTAATATTACAGAGTACTGTATAGTTTAGCCTAATAAGTAAGAATCGTTTTGTTTGGTATTATGTTTGAGTTTGTCCCCCTTAAAAAAATTCCTGGCGACGCCACTGGTTTCACTGCATTTGATCTGTGCCACGAACTATGGTTAAGGTCGTTGCAATCGATCGTGATGACGTTTGATCACCACTAGTAGGCTATAAGTTTATTATTATTATTATTATTATTATTATTATTTTGGATTGGAAAGTAGAAGGAAAAAGAAGAAGAGGGAAGCCCAAAGAGTGCTGGATGGATGGGGTGAAAAGGAGTATGGCGAGAAAAGGATTAAGTGAAGAAGATGCTATGGACAGGGACTTATGGAGGCAAAAGATTGTTGCGGGATGAAGGAAAACCATTGTATTGTGGAATATTCCTTAATAAAAAAATATATTATTATTATTGTTATTTTATTAGCAGTAATATTGCGTTGAAGTGGGAACTGCCCTTGACTGTACAACATGTGTTTGGGATCATTAAAATGACTCGTGTCTCATTAAGAATAAGTAGCTACTGTCGCGATGTTAGGTATATGATACAGTAGTTGTTATTCTGATAACTGCTGCAGTTATTTCAAAATTTTGTTATTTCAAATTTATTTATACACCAACAGTGAGATCATATCATGTATTAAATTCTGTAGGTATGTCAGTAGGACAAATTATTATTGATATACTTTGTTGGTGTTATGGCTTCTATAAATGTAACTTATATTCAAATTTTTCTTTTTACTATGACATAGGATGATATAAAGGTCAGATAATTAAATATCCAATCCAGCGTTTGGCTTTACGATTGAGAAAACCATTACAAAAAACCAAGTCAAAATGACCAGCCACGAGGTTTAAACATGGGACCTCACAATGGCTATAGCGCTTGAGCCATATCCCGCTCGATCTTTCTTAACTAACCGAAAGGGAGAAAATGGTCCTGATATTAAATTTGACCCATGCAAAGAGAAACAAATAGCTAAATCAAATACAATATTATTATAGTTCGCACATACATGTCATAGCCCATGCGAGAAAAATAATTTTCTACGGTTATTATTTGTCGCCGGTATAAATCAGTATATTTAAGTTTAATATTAATATTGTGTCCACCGCTGTGGCTCAGGGGATGCGTCCAATCCTCTCACGCAGCGGGCCCGGGTTCGATTCCTGGTCGGGACAAGTTACCTAGGTGAGGTTTTTTCCGGGGTTTTCCCTCACCTATGAGACAAATGTCAGGTAACTTTAGGCCCTTGTGGTCCCCGGATATCATCTGGCCGTCATTATCATCTTCATCCTCATCCTCGCCTTGTTCTGAGTGAGTGTGTGTGTGAATGGTGTGTATCGTCCTATGTGTTCGTGTTGTCTCGGAGGTGGCCCCGGCATTGGGCTGATCACTCATCCGGGGAGGCCCTCCATGTCCTTGTCTGGTCAAAAAAGTATGTATGTGATCCAAAGGTAATCCCTCTCCCGACAGGTCGCGGCCCTGTAAGGCCCGGGCGGCTTGGGTCGCTTAAATCCTAAAAGGGAGAGGTAAAACTACGAAAAAGAAAGAAAGAAAGAATATTAATATTGCCAGTATCCCTGTTCAAGCTCCCCAATTCCGCCTAATTAGGTACTGAACGTTAAATTCTATTCTTGAAATTGGTTTTGCCCTCTACAACAAACAATTGGCCTACAACGAGGGTCCGCCACATCTCCTTTAAATTTTGAGGTCCCCACCAGTACCGGTACGTATCTAATTCGGACAACTTTCATCATAAATCGGAACAAAAGCCTTGAAGTTTCAGAATCCTGATGTAATTAAATTTCAACGATTTTTAATTCCTGGATTCTCTTAATCACCGAAAGAAAGACGGAAACTAGCAGCACGATTATATAATCTCAATTCATTTACGGCAAGTAGTAGCTTTCCCTTACCAACACAAGTGACAACTGTTTGGTATCTAATTTCTGTTCTGGTTTGCTTAGGATGAGTCATTCTGCTGTTTCGCTCTCACATTTCTCCTCTCTGCGTTTTCTAGAATTGTTTTGAGACTTTCTTTAAGCTTCTTAGAGTAATCTTTATTTTTTGTGAATTATCAACGATTGTGTACAACAATAAATAACAGAATACTGGAGTTCTCTGTATCACTGAAAACTTAAGGAACATTAATTGTAAACGTAAGTAGCTTTCTATTTCAAATTCAAACATACTTAAATTTATGAAGAAAAAATAATAGTCAAATCTTCATTAAAATGTATTTCAGTCTTGAATAGAAACTAACAATTAATATTGCCGACAAGAAGGGAAATATATTTACATATGTTTATGGGTGCAAATTAGTGACGTAGCCTACATTATCTACATAGCATCCTCAGTAATTGAGTAGTTAGGATGCTTATCACGCCCACGATTAGAAAAGGGTTTTTGTTCTTCGGGCGTAAAAACAGCCAGAATCCTTCCAATGGAAGTAAAACCAGTGGTCCTATATTGTGGATTTACTGCTGGTTAAAGAACCCCCATATCCCGAAAATGGGTTCTTGGGGAAAATCTTCGGTTGTTACACGCCTAGTATGCTCCTTCCTTCCCTTCCAGAGGCGATCCCTGTAAGCCTTGAAGGAATGGGCAGTATAAATCACTATAGTTAAACAGGCCTTAAAAGAGCCCTGACAGAAAACGACATAATTAGTCTACATAAGCTGTAGGTAAGATACTAACGCATGCTTTATCAACATATTTTTGGTAATTTGGAATTTTACGCGTATTATGTATAATCAAATAAAATAATGAATTATAGCCAAGTAATAAAGAATAAGACACATCACATGTAAAAATATGGCATAAATCACATAAATTTCTAGGATTTCCTCGTCCAATATGTATATAAATGCAAATGAAGAATATAGATACGCCATTGGCATGTCAAGTTGATCACTGATTCATTTCTATAAATAATTAAAAATATAAAAAATAGCGTAAAGTAAAAATTAAATCTCTATTCTTCAAAATATAATTAGGTTAATTGGATAGAATTGTATTCTGTGGAAATTGAATTTGTAAATTCAGGGAAAGAACATATCCTTTAGTATTCAATATTATCTTACTTATTTCTTAATACTATATTAAACAATTCCAAACAAGGGTAAAACTTTCCTTTCCACTCTCGTATATCAATCTTGGTCAAGTCATTTTTATTGAAAGACATTAATACAAGTACATTTTGACAATTTAAAATGACTTCCTTCATCTTTTTTGAGAGGCTAGAGCTCAAATATTTATAGTCTTTAAATTCTGAAAGAAAATTGTATTGGTAGCCTACTGTGATGGTCTGTCAGATTTTCCCGCAATTGAAAAAAAAGTTATCAGTATATCATTATACGCTCCTACAGGTTTCCATCATCATTATAACCATTATCCAAGTTTGCCAAGTTTTCTATTTCCCATATGGAGCCAATATTCTAAAAATATTTTGTAGCCTACTCTAAATTTCATTAACAACGCATTGCAATAATAATAACAACATTATTGAAAACCTATTTGGCACTTTGTGATAAAGTACATGGTATAAGAGACAATTAGGTTATTATTCCCATAGAATTCAATGGCACACTGCCAGGTTGCTCATACAGAGGAAGTGGCCTTGTCTATAACTTTTACAAAACATACAGAAACACTAAAGGAAGACACTTGACTAGACATTGCCACAC
The DNA here is from genome assembly GCA_964059195.1 of Ectobius pallidus. Lineage (NCBI taxonomy): Eukaryota > Metazoa > Arthropoda > Insecta > Blattodea > Ectobiidae > Ectobius > Ectobius pallidus. The sequence continues at coordinate 22,360,141 of CAXKWD010000010.1, read as the reverse complement.
TGCACAGAATATGTGAACCACATACTGTATTCACATTTATTGTTGAGTGCATTGGGTTACATTACAATGTTGCATGTTGATTTCACCTGTGGGCATTTTATCAACATGCATTGAGTATTACATCATTCTGAATTTCTATATAATTATACATATATCATATCACTTTGATAAATGTGTAATTTCTGTTTGCAGAATTTTCATTCAACTTAACTTCTAGCTCACATTTCAGTTCTCACCTCAGCACTTAATTCTTATCATTTTTAATTAAAAAACACCACAGAATTATATATAAAAATATATATATGCTATACTTGGGAAAAATAAAATAATTTCTTTATCATGATATCCTTATTCTTATTTGATTTGACAGAGCTGGGGTGAGATAGGTAGATTATAAATCCCGGGAATGATAACCGGCATAAAGGTTCCAATAAATGTAGGGCATACCCATAAAGAAAATTGTCTTCCATTTCATTACTATACATCACATCACATATTTATGTAGAAATTTTCACTGCTATTTTGTTGCACTGCTTAAAATGTTGTTGTTGCCAATGCTTATGGAACTTGGATTTCCTCCATTCTCCTACGGGCGTCCCAGTAATAGTTTGTAAGCTGGGAAGGTATATCAGCATTGATCTTCTTAATCGCTGGACACTTCAGCAAGTGGTCTTTATTCATAGTGGAATTCACATCCAGGCAGAGAGTACAATGTGGTGAGGTTAAGATACCGATCCTATGTAGGTGTGAGGCCAGGCAATCATGCCCTGTAATGAGTCGAAATACTGCTTAAAATACATTTATTTGTCCCAATTAAAGGATTGGAGATTTTTTTATACTCCCTTTACTACCCTCTGTAATTTCCTACACTTCCTTGCTAGCTCTTTTAACCAATGCCCATCACTCGGAGTTGTAAGGGTTTTGGAACAGCTTCTTATGACCCTTGGGTCACTCCTTTTGTTACTTTTTAACCATATTCTGATGTCTTCCTTAGCTTGTTGGTTGTGACTTCTGTGGTGTGGTTTCCTGTCATTTGTATAATGCTGCCAGATGATGATATGTGATCCACATAATAAAATAATCTTTGCATTCAATTTGAGCGAAAACTACTAGCTTCATTAAATATCTGCAAAGCAAAAATTTATTCCTTATTTTATCTTCTGCTGATGTAAGAAAGTTAGAACAGTATGGATAAACTTATTGAGTAAAGCATATTAAAGTTAAGGGACAATTTTATCCCCTGAGAAATGAAATCACATGAGACAAATATGACAATGACAATATTTTTTTTGTTTTTACCAAATGAATGAAATGTTAAAATCTGCACTGCTATATCCTTTTACTATGTATGTTATCAGTTCAAATAGTATGGAGATTTAAAATTGAGTTACATTTTAAACCTGTATTATATGCTTGTAGATTTTTTCTAATGGCTTTGATTTTGACACCTTTTGTGTACAGTACAAAATTTATATGTCTACTTTTATGTACTCAGATCTCTATGTTCTGCATAATTTTATCCAGTCTTTAGATCCAGATTACTTTTCCAATATGCTCAACACTTTAGATGGTGAGAGCAATTGTCCTTGGGATCCATTGGATGGAGTGCATCGCATATACCTAGGAGCTGCACTAATAATTCTAGGTAAACAACATTACTACCACTATACACACATAAATATCCTTCATTATGCCTGAAAAAAATATTTATGTTAAGTCTTCATAACCTGAATTCATCAGATTGTTGAATATGAGAAAACAGAAAAATTCAATGAAAATAATAGTTCTGTATAATTATGAAGATGTAAATAAGTCTCAAAATTCTACAGCAAATATATATATATTTTTTTAATTACTAAACAATGTACTGTACTAATAAGATTATTTTTTCTCCTAATGTGTTCTTATACACCCGTAGGCCTACATTAAAATATTGTTATTCATCTGGTAAGAAAAACCCATTTACATATTTACATTAGATATAGCTTTATTCACATCTTTACTTTATGTCCAGATGGGACCAATTGAACATTTTTATAGAACTGCATCTTCAAAGTAAGTTTCTTTACTCTTAATTTTTGCATTTATAGCCTCAAAAGTACTGGTATTTAAGTATTTGTGGAAAATTCTTCACTTTTTTACTAACACTAAATTTGTACATAAATATATTTATATTTGAAGACTTTCATAGTAAACACATGCACATTTTTTAACTTTATTTTTTACATGTTGCAAGTTAAAATTTATTTTAAATTATGACCGTAATATTATGTTATATTATGTTGTACTTTACATTATTTACAAGTGAGGAAAATGTCTTGTTTGTGTTCATCCTGACCTGTTCCCCGCAGTGGTACTGGTAACCACAAAGGTGTGATCCTCTACAACAAGCTTCCTCAGGATATGAAAGAACTTAAATTTCCTTTTAAAAAGTACATCAAGTGTCTCCTACTTAACACTAGAGAACCAAGGGGCTAAATTGGCACCTTTCAAAAACTTCTGCATTTGGCCCAACTGGTTAATCCAAATGAATTTAATATTCTATTACCTTTCATCAATTTGATGAATATTATTATTATAATTATTATTATCATCATTACCATTATTATTATTATTATTATTATTGTTATTATTATTATTATTATCATCATTACCATTATTATTATTATTATTATTATTATTATTATCTTTATATTTATTATTATTTTGAACTCAAAATTAACAGCTCAGTTTTTGAAAGGGATTTTAGGTGTATCAGCAAATGGCTGGTTGGCAAGTACCTTCCTGATGAGTCCCTTGCTCACCATCAGAACATATCTGCTACTGCTTAACCTAATTCTGACATGCCTTGGGCGAGGACTGCTAGCAGGATTTCCATTTTCTGCATCATCAATGTTATCAGGCAGGTTTGTACAATTTGTGGAATTCATGCATTACGCTCTGAGCATTTGAAAATTTGGCTCAATTACATTTTTCATAATTTTACATTTTTATGTAATGATATTATAAATTTTGTATTTGCATTGTTAAGTTAACATAATAATTCATTAATGTTTATATTGTATATTTTGTAAATAAATTTTCACATTGTACATATTCTCCATGACGGTAAATTTATATTCTTACTTGTATGTTGACGTGTCCCATAACATGCAATACGGTCCAATGCAGAATAGAATAAAATAAAATAAATGTTTTTTATTAAGAACATTTCATTTATAGGTGGCTATTTGGTGAACACTGCTGCCAGTTTTTTGCATTTCTCCACCACTTTTTTGGTATGTCTCAGATGGCTACACTCACAATGCTGGCAGTAGAACGTGTTATTGTTGTTCGTCAATTATATTCTGGTATGTATTCAACCATACTGGCAGTAACCTAAAGTGAAGGCATTAACTTATGTGGGTCCTAATGGCTTGAACCCACCAAATTATTTGCTATAATATTACTGTTGTTTATTACATTTCTCCACATCACATATGGGTAGTAACAGGGCACGGGATGCACCAAGTGCCTCACAATAATATAAAACATTTACATATAATTGTAATACAAGAGTTCAATTAATGTCATCATTCTTGCGACAGGAATGATCGCACAATGTTGCATGTAGATAGGATGACAGAATGCTGTTGTTTATTATTACTGTTGTTTATTATTATTATTATTCTTATTCTTATTATTATTTACTTTTTATTTAGCTCCTCCTCCAACTGCATACTCCCACAGAGTATCTAAATGGTAGATAAATTGTTGTGCATAACTAGATACACTATAGCTTTGTGTAAACTTGTGGATAACTTCAAACAAGTCTATATTGAAACAGTTGCTGAAGTGCAACAGAAAATTGTTCTTGTCCACAAGCAGTATACTAGGCCTATTTAAATTCGACACTACATGTAAATGGTTTTACCATTTTGATTATTTCTCTTTCAGATAGATACTTATCACTTCGATTGTACATAATAGGGATTATCTCAAGTTGGGCATCTGCAGCTGCTTGGGCTATGCCACCACTACTAAGCTGGGGCAGGTAAGCACCACCCTCTCCTCTTAAAAAAATTAGGTAACGAAGGAAGAAAGCTTATGAGGAAAGTAATCAGGGAAAAGTGTGGCAGCTGGTATACTTATTTGAATCTGGGTGATTAGAAATCTATTTTAGCAGGGATACTTAGACCGGAAACGGTATTTGGCACGAAGGAAGTTTTTCCTAGTTTAGTTCATAATTTTTAGCATCCAAGGCTAGATTTTTTAGAATTATGGGCATACTCAAAATATAAGACAGCCTTTTGACAAAGCTTAACCATGAACTACAGTTATGAAGTTCTAGGCACCAGAGCATTTTTTTCTTTCTTTCTTTCTTTCTTCCTTTCTTTCTTTCTTTCTTTCTTTTTACCTCTTCATTAGGTTTAACTATGAGGCTATCTCATTTTCCGTGTCTATACTGTGAGTTAAACACAGAATACATTAGCCGGTGTGGGCTTTTCTTATGCTAGGTTAAATTATCCGAACTTTGAACAGAAACTTGAAAAGTATATGCTTGACGAGATTTCAAGTGACATGTTAGACAATGAATTTTCTGAGGACAGACGATATATTCAGACCGCCGGCATGGTTTTGTGGTTAGCGTTGCTGACTACAGAACCGTCGGTCCAGGTTCGATCCTCCGTACCTCCTCGGATTTTTTTGAGGTATGGAGGTCTGGAACAGGGTGCACTCAGCCTCGTGATTCAAATTTAGGAGCTACTTGATAAAGAAGTAGCGGCTCCGATCATGGAAGCCACCATTAACAGCCATGGGTGTTGGCATGCTGACCACTTGCCCCCAATCCTGCCTTCTGCCTATGGTAGATGACACAGCAGTTGGGTGGAAGCCTTGTCCCTTCAGGGATGTAGGGCCACAGAGTTTAGTTAGAGAATATATTCAAAGTAATCATGACGTGTCAATTGATTGACATCTGCAGATTTCTTATTTATGATGCCCATGATTTTCAAATATATTAAACAATAACTTAACACTAAATTTACATTGAATACCTGTTTGGAAGTACTCAGTTAAGAGAAATATTGGTTTAGTAAATTTGTTTTCCTTAAACTCAGTCTAAAACAAAATTCTTTTTTTTTTTTAGTAAAAAAAAATGTTTCACTCCCAAATTAAATAAAATCAGGTAAACTGATGTAACAAAGTGCCAGTATGTTTTTGTTTAATCAGTTATGACTGCAATTATGATATGCAGAATATGTTTTTTTTTTAAAATTGATTTCCAAGTTAAGCTCCAGATTTATTCATTAAGCAGGGCTTACGGAAGAAGAAAGGTCTACCATCTCGGCCACCTGGGTCATTTTAACAGTCTAGTTGGATAAGCGCATGTAAATCAATAGTGTTTTTTGTCAAAGCTACCTGTATTTTAATTTCCAAGGCCTTATAAGATCACAGTAAAACAATAGGCTATGTTGTCAAGATAACTGATTTTCATTTTTTTAAATAAATTCTTTCGAATACGTATATTACCATAAAATAGGCACTAAATTGAGCATTACTCCGAAACAGGTCAACCGATTTTATCCATTATGAATAGACGTCTTCCTATGGACATTATAAATGTTTATACAAAGTTTCATAAAAATCCGGTAAAGCGTATTTGAGTTACTGCGTCCTTAAAATATACACTAAATTGGGTTTTACTCCGGTACCGGTCTACCGATTTTGTCCAATATCAGTAGACGTCTTTCCACGTACATTATAAATGGGTATACAAAATTTCAGGAAAATCCAATAAAGCATATTTGAGTAATCGCGACTTCTTATATATTAACATAAAAACACTAAATTGGGCATTATTCCGGTACTGGCCAACCGATTTGGTCCAATATCAATAAACGTCTTCCCGTGGACATTATAAATGCGTATACGGAGTTTCATAAATATCCGATAAAGCGTATTTGAGTTATTGCGCCTTTAAAGTAGACACTAAATTGGGTTTTACTCCGGTACCGGTCAACAGATTAGGTTCAAATTCAATAGGGCACTTCTCATGGACGTCATAAATGGGTATACCAAGTTTCATGGAAATCCGATACAATCTATTAAAATAGGCACTAAATTGGGCATTACTCCGGTACCGGTGAACCGATTTGGTTCAATATCAATAGGGTTCTTCCCATTGACATTATAAATGTGTTTTCCAAGTTTGATGAAAATCCGAAAAAGCGTATTTGAGTTATGGCGCGTACAGACACACGGACGGACAGACAGACGGACAGACATTTTTCGTCCCCACACACAATCTCATAAAGTACCATACTGGCACTTAATAATTGTGTTCAGTGAATAACAAGGCAAACAACGTGACTAAATTCACGTCATTTAAAATCAGTGCTGAAGTACCGTATTTTACGGACCATAAGATGCACTTTTTTACCTTGAAAACAGTGCCTTGAAAGTTGGGTGCGTCTAATGGTCCGAAGTACAATAGAAATTAAAATTATAGTAAATACTGCTTGAATACCATAGTTATAAACAAGATGTTGGCAGTGGTCAAATAGCTACAAATTTTGGCACAGACTTTACATCAGTGCACTTGTCACAATCGTAAAAAAAGGGTAGCTGGAATGCAAAAAGAAATGAATGTTGAGTTCTTTTATACAATAGGAGTTGTCACCGCTGGGTGGTTTAAATGAAGGTAATGACCTCTAAACACCCTTTTCCCATTTACCGTATGCCCAATGAGGGTTCATGAGAAATCAGTTCAGTTGTTAAAATTTACGCAACACCACCTGTTCAGAAGAGATCTTCGTACAAGGCACGTTTTAAGTTAGAAGTGATTTACACTGATTCCATTGTACAAGGTTATAATTTGTTTATCCAATGAAGTATATTGTTCCCTTTAAAATGTTCTGTTTAAAATCAAATTATTTTCTTTTCCTTTAAATTTCCATCCTAAAATCAAGGTGCGTCTTATGTTCCGGGGCGTCTTATAGTCCGTAAAATACGGTACTTACGAGGGGGATCCAGGAAATAACGACCGTTTTGTTGTAGTAATTTAAAAAATCATATTTATTTGAAAAATCAAAGTCTGTTACATAACTGAAGCTTCCTTTACTTCTCTACATAATCACCACCCACATTTAAACATTTGTCGTATCTGTTCACTAGCTTTAGAATTCCCGTGTTATACTCCTCTGCCGCCAGTTCATTAAGCCAGGTGTTCACTGTCTTTTGGGATCGCAAAGGTGTTCTTTTGCTGGATTTCATGCCAAAAGGCACTACGATCAATGCAAATCGTTATTGTGAGACTTTACGAAAACTACGGCGAGCCATCCAAAACAGGAGGCGAGGAATGCTTTCGAGAGGAGTTGTGCTTCACTCGAGAATTGCTGGATCAATCTTTGATCATCCGCCCTATAGTCCAGACCTTGCTCCTAGCGATTTTCTGAAAGACTTTCTGGGTGGTACGCGTTTTGGAAGTGATGAAGAGTTGAAGAAGACAGTGAACACCTGGCTTAATGAACTGGCGGCAGAGGAGTATAACACGGGAATTCTAAAGCTAGTGAACAGATACGACAAATGTTTAAATGTGGGTGGTGATTATGTAGAGAAGTAAAGGAAGCTTCAGTTATGTAACAGACTTTGTTTTTTCAAATAAATATGATTTTTTTAATTACTACAACAAAACGGTCGTTATTTCCTGGATCCCCTCGTATATTCCGTTTTTTCCTTAGAGATCCTATGGACCGCATGCTGTCCTTATCAGTGTAAGCACATAGGTCATGATTTATAATTATTGCTAAGCATGTCATTAGCAGCTGGAATTAACTGGTGGTTAATATTCAAAGCTTATGTAAGACAGGCCAGAAGTCTCATCACACTGGTACACTGCGTTAAATTTCAGAACATTCCCACTGAAAATTGGATGGGTGGCAGCCCTACGTGTTTATAAAATTATGCTTTTATATGATTTTTTGTTCTCCAGCTATGCTGTTTACATACATACACACAGAAGTGTTTCTGAAAATTACATTTTGGGTTCAGAGGACCTCATTTTGTACTAATGCAGAAAACTTGACATTGAATTTCAGGGTTGAACACAATAACAGCACTTCTTCTAAACTCTAGTACCAGTACCTATGAAAGAATTAGAGAAAGTAATACCATAATCAAAACCTACATTGATAATTTTTGGCTACTGTATTTCCAGGTATAATTGTGATCCTACAGGTCTCTCATGCAGTCTAGACTGGACACCAGATAACAGTCATACTCACTTTGGATACAATATGTCCCTTCTCATTCTTGGTGGAATGCTTCCTGGAATTGTAACGTAAGTTTGATAATACATTATTTGCATTGCATATTGATATTCATAATTTCACAATGGAATTCAATACAAACAATACAGCATAGGAAGTGCAGACAAAATTATCAATAATGTGATCAGAAGGCAATTCAGCAAATATTTGCAATTTTGCAATATTGATAGTACTAAACTGCATGAAAAATTATTTTTAATTTATTACAAGTTTATTACAAATTAAAAAATACAAATTGATACAAAATTATTACAAATACAAATAATATACACACAATTTGTACAATTTGAAAAGAGTATTATTTGCCCCGCATGAGCATAGCTCGTGTTCGGGGTCAGTTCAGTCATACTAAAATTATATTTTTAAAATTATATATAAAAAAAAAATACATATTATAGTTTTAGGTAAAAAATAAGAATAAAAATAAATAAGATTGCTTATATGAAATAAATGCATGAACAAAGATACGAAAAAATAAATTACAGTAACATAACAGAGTTACCAACAAAATACCCATTGTTAAAAATAAAAAAATTTACAGTTGAGAATGATTAACATAAAAAAGTGGTAAAAGTACAATTACAAGTTAGATTTAATCAAATCGAGTACTCTTTTTTTAAACAATTTATTGTTTAGTGGTATCATATTAGGGTTTCTTCTAGTAAAATTGTTGTACAGCCTTGGTCCGAAATTTATACTATGCCTTAGACCTACTTCTGTAGCACACTTTGGTTCGAAAAGAGGACAAGAGATATTATACCTCCTTGTATTATAGTAGTGATTTCGTGTTAAGAACTTTTCATGATGTTTATGGAAATAATTTAATAAAGTGTAGGAGTATAATTGTTTAATATTCAATACGTCAAAATCTTTATATACACTTTCAGATGGATAGTCCATTGATTTTTTTAAACATATCTTGATTATTCTTTTCTGCAACAACGACAATGGGCGAAGTGCAGTCTGACATATCCCACCCCATCCTATTATTCCATATTGTATAACTGATTGGACTAAACTTAGATATATTAGTCTTAAAGTACTCTGGGGCATAATGTTTCTTAATATAACAAATTTATATATAGTTTTCCGTAGTTTAAGACACAGATATTGAACATGTTTTTCCCACCGTAAATTTTGATCAATGATAACACCTAAGTATTTTACTTGTGTTGATGAACTTAATTTTGGACATTTACAATTAAAAGGGATAGAACAAGAGATTTCATGTAAGATTATATTGTGTTGTGCACTTATCGAGGAAAGTCCTTTAGAGTTTAGTGAAAATGGTAAATATGTTGTTTTATCAATGTTTAAAGATAGAAGGTTTTCATCGAGCCATTTTCATCGAGCCAATTAATACAATGAATAATATAAACTTTACATAATATAAAATCAAGTAATGGCCATACTAATTGAAAAATAATAAGAACAAGAAAGACTGAATGGGCTCCCTCCTGAAATGGTAGATGCAGATTTTCCATTCGCTTGGAGACACATGACTTTCTTCATGCAGAATGACTTGTATTTGACCAACATTCTGTGCTCAGTAGCTTTTGGGATTTTAAGAAGTACAAAAATGTAAAAATATTAATATAAAATTCTGAGGTGAACTCAGACAGACTTACAAAACAAACAGGCAAATTCTAAGAAAACAGGAGTAAAGCGAAAACAGGAGTAAAGCGAAAACAGACACTATGAAGAGGATCAGCAAAATCAAAACTGATCTGAAACTGGCAGGAATAACACCAGAAGACGTTCATAACCGGGAAATCTTCAGGACCAAAATTTACAAATGGCAAGTTGACCAAAAGGAAAAACCAAAGAAGAAGACTGGAAAAACATTGTCTAAAGAGAGAAAGGAAGCCCACAGTGAAAGGATGAAAGAGAAGGAAGACAAATGCACACCTCTAAGTATTTTGCATAGTCCTAATGGGCTTAGTCACATATATATAAAAAATTCTAAGGGGAAATATTTTTCCAATAACTTTTTTCACTGTATTCTGGTCCAACTAAACATTTGCTGATACTGAAGCCATATAACATAAATCTCCTGATCATCTGTGTTAATTGAGACCAAGACATGTACGAGTAATTAAAAAATACAGATAATCCGAACATGTTGAAATTATTACTATTCTAGCAATGTTGTTAAGGCTACGCATATTTTAATCCAATGTGATCTTAATAGGTTGTAAATACTATTAAATTTGCCTTAATGCTCATTTTATTGGGAGTTTTCTTTAACAAAAAAGAGTGTACATATAAATTTTAACACAATGCGAGAGGAATATGGATATAACCAGCTATGAGAATTTGAATTTCCCACACTAAATTTTTAATTTCCCACTTCTCTGGAAGCTGTATAATTGACCATGCATTCTTTTCTAAAGCGAACCCACAAAGTGCTTCAGCTTCTTTGCAGCAAATAGCCATGACAGTCTACACAATAAAACTCATAAAGCAAGATCTGAGATCGCTTCGCCACTGCTGCAGGAATCACAAAGCAAACCTACAGCAGCTTTATGTTTGCTTTAAAAGAAGAAAAAAGGATTCTCTTTGCACAATAAGACAAGTTAAAGTACAGAAAATTAAAAATCTTGCACCTGGTTATATCCATATTCCACTTGCAAAGGGTTAGAAAGGGAGGAAGATTCTTGCAGGGATAATCAAGAGTTTGCGGTATACAATACATTATGTATGTACTTCACTACTAATTTTTTTATTTTTTATACTTACAAACTTATGTTATTACTGGCACTTAAACGTGTTTTCTAAGGATCAAATCTCTCTCCTTAAAGGAGATAAAACTATAATAATTGATTCCTTACTTATTTCATAGGTTACTCACATGATTTCTTGAATAGAATAATAATAATAATAATAATAATAATAATAATTATTATTATTATTATTATTATTATTATTAATATTATTATAACAATAACAACAACAAAGATCAGGATGATGATGATAATGATGACAATTATGATGGATTATTATTAGTATTATCGCTATTATTATTATTAATACCATTATTGTCATGAATGTAATTATCATTAATATTATTCAATATTATTCATTATTATTGTTATTATTATGATTATTATTATTATTATGATTATTATTATTATTAACACTAACATTAATATTTTTATATGATAATGATGCAGGCAAGCTACTGAAGAATAGATTATAAACAAATTACTAACTATTCAAGCATTTAACACTCAAGTAAAATGAAACTAACTATGCTCTGTATTTCAGCTGTGTGTGTATCTGGTGTGCTGTTGGTGCTGAGGGAACAAACAAATCTCCGAGCTCTAATTTAGATATTAATCGTGCAGCTCAACGTGCCTTAACTAAAGTAGGTTCACAGAAATAAATACAGATGTTTAGAAAAATGTAAGAGGCGCAAATTTAAAGTAAGTTTCCCTGTTGCTGTTTTCAGAAACAAAACACAATTTCAAGGAAATATTTCTTGCAACAGACACAGCCAGAATTTAGCTATTTGTCAACATATTCCCCACCGGAATTGAAAGAATTGTCTTACCGTGGCACCAACTTTTGAATACCTGTGTCATAGAAATGTGCCGCCCGGGATTTGACCACCATGTGAAAACCACCTTCACCTCTCTGTCATTCTCTGGTATTCTTTGTCATTTTGTGGGGTGTAGGAAATGATGGAAATCACTGGGAGCGAAGTCCAGGCTGTAGGGTGGATGTTTAAACACCTCCAAGCAAGTCTCCTGCAGAAGTTTGGCTGGGAGGTGTTTAAACATTCACCCTAAAGCCCAGATCTCGCTCCCAGTGATTTCCATCTTTTCCTACACCTCACAAAATGACAAAGAATGACAGAGAACGACAGAGAGGTGAAGGTGGTTGTCACACGGTGGTCAAATCTCAGGCGGCACACTTCTAAGACACATGTATTCAAAAGTTGGTGCCACGGTAAGACAATTGTTTCAATTCCGGTGGTGAATATGTTGACAAATAGCGGAACACTGGCTGTGTCTGTTGCAATAATTATTTCCTTTATATTGTGTTGTGTTTCTGTAAACAGCCCCAGGGAAACTTACTTTATGGATAAGCCTTGTGTTTCACTTTCATTATATGAAGCTCTACCAAGCAATCAGTTGACTACAAGCAGTGGTGCAGCGCTGCCAGAGCTTCGTCGGAACAGTGTTCCGACATATCTGAATAATCAACATCACTTCTACCTATTCATTGAGTGCACACTCCTGTTCATTAATTTTTCTTGGTTACACATGCATAGCCTACTTAAGAAAAAGGTATTATTTGTTTTTAAGCAAAAGGATATGGGTCATTATTACTGTCATATTTGTCATCTATTATTGTAAATTATATTTTAATTCAATTAAAGTAAAGTTGAAATTCATATGATTATTTTTTTAGGTATGTTGTGTAGTATTACGTTGTTTTTCTCCTGTGAAAGTTTCATGATGGAATCTTTTAAAAGTATAAATATTATCTACATTAGAAAGAAACAACTCACAATTTACTGTATACCCTTTCATTCTACTGATAACACTGTTAGGTATACGCACCTGTTTTTTGTAAATGTTTTATAGTCTTTTTGGTATATTTTTTACTACTTTTGATTAATTTTGTCAATTTTGCCAGTAAAAATTAATTTTGACTGATGTGGCCTGGCTTTGTTTGCAAAATGCAAGTGAACTCTTGTTTTCTGTATATATCGATAGGTTGTGAATTCTGATGAACATCAATTTTCAATTTTATCGTTATATTTCTCCTACAGTGACTGAATAGCAGTTGTTACCATCTAAGGTTGCAATCTTCAAATTGGTTCCAAAGTAATTCTCACAACTTCTTCAATTATTTCCAGAATTTGCCAAACTAAATAATTTCTGCATTTTCTGTGATTTCTCATAAAAATGCATCATTACTTCCCCAGCAGTGTGCAGCTGGATTCCAGACCATCTCTGAGAAGAATTTCTTTGAGGACTTCTGATTAACTAGAGAGATTTAACTTCATGCTGTGTAGTACTGTTGAGCTCGATCAATAAATAATAACATAAACCAACCACTCAAGAGGTTGTTATTTAACTAGAGGGAATTTTAACTGCAATTTTGTTGTCATTAACAGGAATTAATGCTATGAAAGTTGCATGTTCCTGCTAAGGTCTTCTGTTTCACCTTTCATTGCTTGATACATGTGGTTCATTAGTAGAGCCTGGATTTATAAGCAAAATAACAGTAAAATGATAAAGCAAATAAGCACGAAAAATGCAAGAAATAAGCACCAAAATGAACAAAAACAAACTATACGAAAATCAAATAAATTACTAGTTTCCCAGAAATCTTATCTTATTCACACCATTACAGTGTGTAAGGAAGATCATCCACAGATTTTCTTGTCTGAACTCCTTCGTCAGTCAGTGTAGAATGATTTTTAAAGTTGAAATGTTCTTTCAACATTACAAGTGCATGTGAAAACCAACACAGTTCTTCTTGGATTAATTCTCCTTCTTCTTCTTCTTCTTCTTAATTCTACATCGGAAAACTTGTTATAAATCTGACAGTGTTTTATAAGCTGGATTTTTCAGTAATTGTATTAGGAACAAAAGAAAGGAAACCGGTGATAATGATGTCTAGGAGTAAAATAAGCACTTTTAATGTGACAGTTTTGAGTAAAATGTGCTATTTTAATTCAAAATCATAAAATAAGGTGGCAAAATCTTTTTCACTCAGAATAAGCAAAATAAGCACTATCAAATTAAGTTAAAATCGCTTGTCAAGGAGTGTCTTGTAAAATATAATATTTCTGCTTATATTTAGCAGTCTGAAAATAAATATGCATTTTGCTTAGAAATCTGGGCTCAAAGAATCAGGCACATCTAGTGTTTGTTTGACTTGCTGGCATATAAACATTTAACTACATAAACAGAAAAAATTGTATTTTGCGTATTAGAAACACGAACATTATTAATTTGAAAATATAAAATAAAATTGAATCAAGAAATATCAACAATAATTGGTTTTAATGATATCGAATTGCTGATACTTCTGTTCATTATTCTGTTGGTAAAATGTTGGTACTCGAGATTATTGAAACTTTCCTAAGCACTTGATACATAATTTAACTAAACTATACATCAGGTTACCACATACAATCCTGCATCCGCTAGCATGACCTTTGAGAAGCAGATGTTTCATGAGTTCATGACAGTGCCACAATACTCTGACCCTTGGGCATAAATACATGTAATGTTTATGAAGGTGTACCTTCAATGTTAATTAAGATTCCATCATGAGACTTGAACAAATGTTTAACCATGAACCTAACCAAAGACTAACAAAAATAACTAAAGATATGCCCGATTACATAACACTCTTTTAAGACTTCTTTCAATTTTGTCATGCAGAGCTTAAGTTTTAGTGCTAAGAGAATCAGTATGAGTTGAAAGTCTGGTATTGATTCCATACAATGGTTAACATATCCTTTTATTTTTTTGAAGCATTTAGATTTAATAATAAATTTAACTAAAGCACCGTAAGATGGGCTGGGGGACGCTGTAGTGTAGTGGTTGAGGTGCTGCACTACAAACCAGAAGGTCGTGGGTTCGATTCCCAATAAGGTCGTTGGAGTTTTTCAATTGACCTAATTCTTCTGGTGGCACTACGGCCCTGGGGTCAACTCAGCCTCTAACAGAAATGAGTACCAGGAGCAATCCTGGGGGTAAAGGCGGCCGATTCGTAAGTCTGACAACCTTACCACCTTCATGTGCCAAATGTCCAAAATCTGGGAGCCTCAACTTCCTGGAACCCTCTGGGCCTCCATGGCCTGTATAGGGATCACTTTACCTTTATTTACCTTTGACTGTAAGATTGGCTAGTGTCAGTTATTTCTCCCTCTTTAGAAGCCAAACCATGGATGGTATGGTACAAGCTATATATTATATAGATAAATGTTAAGTTATTCATATTCTAAAAACTGAAACAGTATGAAAATCAAAATTACAAAACTTAATATTTCACATAGATTTACCCTAGTATTAACACTTTGAAGTCTATTTAGATAATCATGTGTACCAAAAAATACTGGATGTAGCCAAAGACATTTGCTTCTTTCCACATGTGAATAATTTGTCTCATACGGTATAATCTACTGGAAAGCAGAAGATTTTATGAAAAGCTGCTTTGTTCAATGGCTCTGTCACAAAAGAAAAAAATATAAATTCCAGCTTAATGAAACTCAACTTCTGAGATGATTTAAATCAATGTAATAGGATTCTCATTTTTATTTTAAACTTCCTTTGGACTTCTGTGGATCATGTTTAGTTTATGCTCCTCTGTTTCCTGTCCCATTTTCAAAACCTTTTCAACTTCTGACTTCTGGACTCCCTTTTCTGATCTTTAAGTGTCCTCTACTGTTTCTCAGGTTTCCTGAGTTCTTTGTATGTGTTCCTTTTACTATGAAGTCAAAAATAATATGCAAGATTTCCAGTGTATAATGTTTTATGTTTTCAGACTGTGGGAGTGTTAGTGCCAGCTCTCTACCTCATGTGGTTGCCACAAATGCTGCTCACTTGCTGGACCATTACAAGACTTCCTGTTCCAACAGCTCTTGTGGTTTTTGCGCCAATTAGTTCTGAGGTTAGAACTTCTCTTGCCTATTGTAGCTGACTAAGTAGTTATTTTGCTGTGTCCCCTAATAAAAAGCCCCCTCTTATTTTATCACCACTTCTTCTTACTACTTTTCTTTCTAAATTCTCAACATTTAAAACTAAGAAACATGGCAAAATATTTTGAATACTTTGAATGTGGACTGAAGGTATTGTAGTGAATGGATATTTTTAAACATGATACTTTTCAATACATATCCTAAAATAAATAGGCACAATCATGGAAGCTTCAATGTGAAGATATTACATGCAAATATTATCCACTAAACTAACTTAACAGATGATGTGCACTTAAAAATGCACGTATCTCCCTAGTGGCAAAAGAAAATCCAAATATATTCTACCAAGTAGTCTCATTGTTATAGTTCTAGAACTGTATAAATGTAATCTTCTGCCATCTAGCAAGGAAAGGAGTGAACCTCGAATTATCCGTTACTGAGACCTGTTCGGTATTAGGGCAATCACCCCTATATATATTTTTTTTTTTTTGAGGTCTTTTGAGATCCATGCATATGTGCCGCCTTTATGTGCTGCTGAGATCAGCTGAGATGTGAAAAAATCAAAGGGAAAAGTTACACTATTGATAATCGATGGTGTTATAATATATACGAGAGTTCTACATACATACGAGATTTTTAACATGTTCTAGGTACAAGAATTACACTAAGCAAACTCAATTTTTAATTTTTTTTAACATTTAAAAAAAATTAATAATAATATTTGCAAGTGAAGTTGTACTGTTTATAATTATTCCATACCTGGTACTCCAGCTTTCATGTTTGCAGTTGTCTTTTTTTGCACTCACTGCCCCAGTAAACTCTTTTTCTAAAAAATAAAAAAGCACTGAATGTAAAAATCTGTTATTAACCAATACCACAGTAAGTTTGGTAAACTTAAAACTTTTAAGCATATAACCTTTATACTAACTTTGGCCCTACCTCTCTGATTAATATTTATAATCTTAGAACCCAATGCATCCTCTGTGTGTTAAACATCGGTCAAAGCATGCATAGACAATGAACAAAGTAATCCACGAGTCAATTCATCATTTATGAAACTTAATTTTCAAATGGCTTTTAACATCATAAACAGCTATCCATCATCATAACCATGAAAAGAGTATGCAGTGTTGTGAACAAATAAGGCTCACCGAAATGAAGTAGCCTACATGATTAGGAAATAGTTTTTGGAGCAGCAGCCAGTTTCATGTACCAAATGTACATGTCAGCAAACCCACTGAAAATGAGGTGCTTATTGCTTCCTCTATTCAAATTACAGGTAGAGGAAGTATTGTGTTCAATCTTAAAATTTGATATTACATTTTCAGCATAAATACAAGTTTTGAGGTTCCCTGAATCCAAACATACTGTTTTTAGAAACATGTGTCTGCAAACAGCATAGCTCGAGAATGAACAATTTTATAAAAACAACATTTTATATTTGGGTAACATATCTTCTGGGGATGTGAAACAACGATTGGTCACAACTATCTCTTATTTCTAATGCCACTTTACATAACATTTTTTTTTTAAGACTTTTTCAGAAACAACTCTAACGATTTTGTTTGACTTTTGCACATGAGGTGCTTATACTAAGAGCTAAAACTTTCTAAAAAATTCCCTAAAGAGTAAGTTTACTTATAAGCCAGACATCATTCACAGAAACTCAGTCTTGCCTGGTGAACGATAAATTTTTGCATGAAGCTGAAACAATGAAATACATACTTATTGCAACAAGGCTCTTATTTATATCAGAATGTGAAGTAACAAAAGTGTTTATGTTTAGAGTAAAGAAAGTTATGTGAGCGCATAACATCAGATTTTATTTGGGTTGTGCATCCTTTGGGGATACGACACGAAGGGTGGGCATTGACTTTCACTTCATTTTTACAACTACTTTCTTTGATCAGAATTAAAATTTTCATGATTTACTCGGAAATGGTTTTAACTATTCTGATTAAATTTTCTACAGAAATTGTATAAACTAAGACCTAAAGCTTTCAAGAATAATGAGGTCTTTGAATGAGGCTGAGACAATTGAATGTGCACTCCTGCAATATAGCCATAAATTTTAAGGGCAGATTTTTCATAAGATTCTTAGAGTGTTAGTGATATTATGTTTTATAATTATTTTGTACTCTTTTCTCTTATAATGTTTGTGGAAGTAAGATAGATAGAAGAAAAAATTTAAATGCCTACCTTAGTAACGTCACCATCTTAGAAGCTATTTCCTTCAATCCTGCCACCCTAGACAGCTGCCTATCTGCTTACACCTAAATATGATTGCCTGCAACTACCTGTAAAGCAATGAGTGCTTCTGTTAGTTTACACAATCATGTGATTCCTTCACACTTCATGAAGCTTACTGTAAAAGTATATTAAGCAACGGGCCTATAAATGCATTTATTAAGATACGAGTATGTATATGAAACTAGCAAAGCATGTTTCATAATTTTCATACAAGCATGTTCTTTATGAAACTCACTTTGCTCATTTCATAATTTTCATACAAGTATTTTAATTACCATTATAGGCAAGTTGCATACGACTGCTTTTGTTCAACCATCATTAATGTTTAAGTTTTGAGGTTTTAGATTAAAAAAATAATAATAATAAAAAAATCGGCTGTCTGCAGCAATTAGCTGTTAGCAAGTTGTTGTAGCTCTTGCCTTATGCAATAGTTGGCAGCTGATGGCATACCGTTAAGTCAAAGCTTAGGCCTATTCTTGGCTGTTTCCTTTAAATGAACAAATTTTTATAAGCAAAATGAACTCTACTTAGTAAGTTATAATATTAACACAAAGAGAATTGATTTTATTTCAACTACAAGCTGTTTATTATGAAGTTTGATTTGTTGCTCTCAAGGTTTCAAGATCATTCCATGTCTGATAATAATAATATTAATACCACAGCTGAGTTATAATGAAAATTTGTTTCAAACTG
The DNA here is from genome assembly GCA_964059195.1 of Ectobius pallidus. Classification (NCBI taxonomy): domain Eukaryota; kingdom Metazoa; phylum Arthropoda; class Insecta; order Blattodea; family Ectobiidae; genus Ectobius; species Ectobius pallidus. The sequence continues at coordinate 22,341,223 of CAXKWD010000010.1, read as the reverse complement.
GATATCATTATTATATCATTACATCACATGCAATAAGTTTATTTTATTACGGTTGAACAAAAAGTACATTTCAAAATCTGATTTGATATTTGTTTTGGTTCAACAGATAAAAAAGGTCTATTAAGATTTTATAGATATCTCTGAAGTTGAAATTCATAAGGGAACTGTATGGCTTCTCAAGTCAAAACCTACCCTTTAAATTTAGCATATTGATGGGCCTTCATTACATATATATATATATATATATATATATATATGTGTATATATATATATCTGTACCTCAGAGCCAAAGGAACGTAACTCCAAATTTCATATTATTTTGTTTTTTTCATATTCTTTACTAACTTCTTGACCTCTATAGAAGGAATTAATATTAAATCGATAATTTCATTAGAAACCAAGATATTGAGAGCCAAATAGTAGTAACTCCATTTCCCTTTGTTGTTCAAAATTTTGTTTTTCGCTCCTCCTGTAAAATTTAGTTTTTGGCAGTTACGCTCGTTTGGCTCTGAGGTACAGATATATGTATATATATATATGTGTGTATATATATATACATACAAACATTAGCTGCTCAAATTGATGGACCTTCATTACATACATATATATACATATAAACATTAACTGCTCAAATTAAATGTGAGTGCATGAAAATTCATTGTGAATCTAGTAAATTCGCAATGTTGAGTAGATTGACACAATTGGCAGAGAGGGAAGGGAATTATTTGTCTTGCTCACCTATGGCCAAGCCATCAGTCTGTCCCAGAGCTGCTAGAAGGTGGCATTCCAGTATATCTGTAGTTTGCCTGTTCTCACCCTTCCTTATCATTATGGGAAGAAATAATATTATTACGGTATAATGAATAATATCCTCCCCTTGAACACCAGCTGGTATTCCATTAGGTCTTGTGAAATAATTAGTCTGGTTCCTATTTAAGTGTGTAGGATTACTAAAGTTAATCTCGTGTACTGTTTTAATTAGTTCTATTAATTTAATTTTCTTTAGCCTATAATGATAGGTACAATATAACTTATAATATATTAGGCCAGAATTTTAACAAATTAAGAGTTTTGTCTAGGTAAGAAGAGTCAATGTATTGTGAACAGTGATTGAAGCACTTGTGTTTCGGTTCACTATCAGCATGTGCAAAATTAATCTTTGTTTTAATCATGCAATTCGATGTACGCAAGCACTTCTGTAACATTCATACAAACCAACGAGCATAACCAACCTCTCAATGTCTAAAATTTTAATGTGTAAATGATAAGATTAGTGTTATGCTCTAGTGAATAAGTAAGTTCTGACTTACTGATAGCCCCTCCTTGCATGACCTGAAACCTTTTCCCTGCTCATCAGAGGCTATTCAAGTGAGTTGTCCAGATGCCTGCCTTTGCTTCTTTATGCAACAATACAAGATAATTTTCACCCACTTACAATTAATTTGAGCAACTATATTTTTGCATGTATCTACGAGGGTGTATCAATAAATAACCGGACTGATTTAATTGTATTTAAATAAACCGCCCTGGAGCGAAACGGCTGCTAGCCACGGAAAGGTGAATCCTTCATCTAGCAGTGCTGTGAATCCCAGTCATTCAGAATGATTCAGTTAGGAGTTATACCCGAATATCACAGGTGTACCCAACATGGAACAAAAACTGCAGCAATGCAAGTTTTGTGTTCTTCTAGACAAAACTCCTACAGAAACCTTAGAAATGGTGCAGCAAGCATATAAAGACCATTCTTTAGGCAGAACACAAGTCTGTGAGTGGCACAAACGTTTCAAAGATGGTTATGAAGACCTTCAAGATTCTCTGCGCCCTGGAGGACCAGTAACAGCAAAAATAGAAGTAGCCTAAACATCAACACAATTGATGCAACTGTGCAAGAAGATCGTCGCATAACAATTGCAAAGGTTGCAGATATAATGGATTTGTCTTTAGGAATCAGATCTTGCCAGGACAGGATGGATCTTGCACGAAGACAATGTGCCGGTTCATTGAGTGCGTGCAACTCAAGATGCCATTGAAGAATTGGGCATTGAGATCATGCCTCATCCACTTTATTCTCCGGATCTCACACCTTGCGATTTTCACCTCTTCCCTAAAGTGAAAAAGGAGCTACGTGGTCGCCATTTTTAAAGTGATAAGGAGTTGAACAACGTTGTCATGGGTATACTGAACAGACTGTCAAGAAAGAGGTTCAGTGAGTGTTTCGAACAATGGGTAAATGGTTGGAATAGTTGTATTTCAACAGACGGAGAATACTTCGAAAGTTTGCAAATAAATTTGAATGAAATAAAGCCATTATGTGTTAATTACAAAATTAGTCCGGTTATTTATTGATACACCCTCGTATCTGTTGAGAATATATATTGATGTCCTACACTACAGGGTAGGTTTCTACATAACACTTCATACGTTTCCTTGTCAGATCCTTAAAATAATGTTTAAAATGGTATTTTGTTACAGGCAGCTTCTACTGTTCCCATATTGGTATGCCTTTCTTGTGATTTCAACATGCGCAGAGCTCTACTCGGCATCCTGGATACATCTTCATTCAAAAAGAAAAAAAGGAAGAAGAGGGTTCAATTAACAGATATCAAATGATAAACCTAAATTAGAATTACTGCTGAATCATCATCATAATTTCTTCCTTTGTTTTCTCAATCCCTTAAGAGCAACCATTATGTGTTACATTTTTTCCCCTTTTTTGACTCCACCCACAGGTGGGCATGAGTAACAATTTTATATAAACTGTAGAAAAATTGTACATTGTGTAATTATATACCATTTACAGCAGGGCTTGAAATGAAAATTTTCCGAAACCTAGAATGCTGTTAATTTCATGGTCACAGTGGTTTTATTGATGACACAATACAATAATTATTATTGATAATTTTACATTCTCAAATATCTAAAACTAAAAACTAAACTCCGTGGCACGACATCCACTCTGCTAAATGCCTAAATACTTCATAATAATGACAATAACAGTGACGATAATAATAATAATAATAATAATAATAATAATAATAATAATAATAATAATAATAATAATAATAATATCTTAATAATATGCTTAATAATACATAATAAATAATAATAATATCAATAATAACAACACTAAACATTGCAATATTTATATACACTGTATTAATACAAACATTTCTGACATGCCCCTTCGGAAATTTTCTACTCTTTACTGAACTTATACAATTGGAAACTATGAATGGCAGTCATTTCATTCAATTTAACAAAAAAAATTAACAAAATTCACATATACTGTACTTTTTCTGTCCTAATGAATAAACAACTTCTGTATCAGAAATTTTTTAGAATAATACATAATGTTTGTTATGGATTCTCATTTACAAGAATGATTGTTATTAGTCACATTAAAAATGCAGTTACACTCCAAGGTAGTCGGTGGCCCTATAAGAGTTGCCACAATTGTTGGTATGTTGATTGTTCACTTTTAATCAATGATGAGAACAAATAGTTATAATTGTAATTTATTCTTGTATCAACCCATTTACCTCCTTGGCATTACACTGTAGGTTTATTGCCAAGTGACGTACTCTGTGCAGACAGTTTTCCTATAATACATTGCAAACTTGGTGGATTAAAATAATATGCTTATTGTTTCTCAAGTTCAATAACATGACACTGATCCATTCTCGCATGCTGACTTTGCAGTTAACCGATCCTATTCAGCTGACTGGTCTCTCGTAATATTGCAACTGGGATTGATGTTTATACTGTGGTAACATATTATTACCCTCACATGTGCTACATATTAGTGGAGTAAAAAGTTACTACTAAGGAGTTTAAATTTGTTCTTTTTATATCACTCTTATTTAGGTCCTATTTGGGATCTTGTTTAGGATATCAATGGCACGCACCTCTTGTCGACACGTGGCTTATTTACCTTTGTGTACACTTACTTACCTTGCACACTCTATCCTAACATAAGCTCTGTGCAGTAAATTATATGACCTAAAAGAATTAAATTCTACCTTTATGGCATCTTTACTCTTTCATGACTGGGGGATTAGTCTCTCTTTGCCTATAGCATCCTTCTCCGTATTTCATATTATACTTTTATTTTAGCACCCTCAGACCTGGGAAAATCACCCCTAGACCTATTCTCGAAGCACTGAATCTATTTCTTCATTTTATTTGATAGAGAATCCGAAACAGTGAACCAGTTTCTTAAATTATGTGACTGATTAACACTCCTTGACCGTCCTCTACGCAGAGGGACCGAACTGTCGCGAGGTGATGGGATGTCCTCAGCTTCCTCTAGTGCCCTCTCTATATGTCTTACGCCATCGGTCTTTTCTGCCACTTCCTCTGTTCGCTGGTCTCGTGTGTTGCTAACCGCTGATGTGGGAGAATTCCTCTCCTGGTGCGCTGAACTCATATTGTCAGGCCGTGTGTGCTGCATAAGCGTTTCGCTGTTCTGTCTCCTCGTTTCCTGGATCGTCATGTTCGCTGGATTCACTTCTATTAATTTGTTAGAATTTGAGTCCCTGTTGCTATGCCTATTTGGGGTGAGCCCTTTGCCGTTTGCTTCCCTGGTCAAAGTTATATTTTTTCTGCAGTAGTCAATGTCAAAGACCTTCTGGTCTATACGAAGCCTGTCCTTCACTAACACAGCAAATTTCCCTTCATTATGAGCCTGTATCACGTAAGGGAGTAGTTCCTTTCTTTTGGCCCGTACTTCTCTGGTGTAATCTTGCGCAAACCTCACTCCCGTCCCTCTCAGCATCTTAGCCCTGCTCAACACCATGTCTTTAGTTAACACACTAGTAAACTTCACTAATATTGGTCGGTTCTTTCCTTTTCCTAGACGGAACACATTATCAAGATGAAGTTCGGAAAGTTCCATTTGAAGTTCCTTGGTAAAAAGATTAAGCACCTGTCCACAAGTGTCCCGTCTTCTCTCCTGGTGGCTTTCCTCTAATCCGAAGATGATGATGTTCCTCATCCTTACTTCTCTCTCCAGCTTCTGTGTTGTCCATTTAATTTCTTTTAGTGTGGCGATCTCATTTTTTAATTCTTTGTATCCCTTGTTAATATTGTTGATCCACCCCTTCACATCTTCCAACTTACTGTTGATTTCGTCGAATTTATTAATCAACTTCTCGTCTAATTTGGTTATCAAGTCTGTTAACGCAGCTACATTCCCACTATCCGCACTATTTTCACCGCTCTTACCTGATCTTGGGCCAGGATTTGCCTCGATGCCTCCAATTAACAACAGTGCTGCTATAATTAGGCCAAAAAACCAATTATTGACCGAGGGATCATGTGCCTGTTCGTTGACGTTAGATGATTCTGCTTTAAGCCTTCTGTGAAGGCCTATTCTCGTGCGGTAAGTTGTTAGATCAATGCCCATCATTTCCGTATTCAGCGCAACTCCGCATAAAGCGTCTAACCTCTTCCACCTCTGATACAAGACGAGAACAAATAGTATGTCATTATAATATAACGAGTTCAACCAATCAGTAATCAATAATTTTTTTTCCAATTCAGTGACTAATCTGGAGTGTCAATTACTATTCGAAGCTCACAATGTTATCAGACCCCAAAGTCTTTGAAGTTTAGAATCATATCCAAGTAGCAGTTTAAATTGAACAATAAGAAATTTGACATAGCAATGACCTATGACATCTGATCATTAGTTCAATATGGAGTGATGAAGTGTTCAGTGTTGCTAATTTTATATCCTTTTGAATTCATTAATGATATCCAAGATTTATGTTTTTGAACTGCATCAAAATGCAGGTTATATACAAAATAGGTCTAACCTGAGTACTCTTATTTTTCTGCCTTGGTGAGTCCTCAAAACCTTAATAGTTTCTTGTCTTTGCATCTGGGAAGATAGGCTTAATTCTGAAAAAGAAGAATATCATAATTAATTTAAATTCTATATTAATTATAGTACAACACATAAATAGTTACTAACTGAATAAAAGATTTCACTAAAATAAGAATTGAAATAGCCATACCTCTCAATATTCTTGTGATTTCTTTTCTATTGGAATAGTTACGCTTTCTTCTTCCTTACCAGTAACCAGAGTTAATATCAACTCCAATTTTGTGTTCAAATGGAAATTTGATGTACTACTAAATAATAGCACCAAATCAGGGGGGGGGGAAATCTGATGTGAACCTCACGTGACTTCCCCTGCCCAAATAAAAGTTAGTCCCTTAGTATAATATATTATATATGAGATTCTCTTCAAGTAAATTGATTGTAAAAATGAAGAGAATATCATTACCACATCACATCACATCCCTGAAGAATACATAACCCAAATAAAATTTGATTAATACACTCTTGTAATTTTCTTTTCTTTAAGCATGGCTAATACATTCTTCTCCCTTCACAGTCTGATATAGAACAAGAGCCCATATTGCAAGGTGTGCGTATTATTCTGATATAGAACAAGAGACCATATTGCAAGGTGTGCGTATTCAGAGTGGATGGCTTATAACTATCCTTCAGAGAAGTTTTTTGAAAAAATGCTTCAAATAAAAGTTTTAGCTCTTATTATAAGCACCCCATGTATAAAATTTAAATCTGTGATTCGGTTGTTACATATTTTAGAATTTTGTACATATCAAAGCATTATTCAAGATTTATCGTAATTTATTTAAGATTCAAATTTCAAAACCTCGTGGGGTTGATAGTTTTTCAGCTTAATAACAGTGATGTATTACTAGTAAACAATAATCCCTAGGCCTATGGAATCTGTCAAACGACAACTCCAATACTCCCGCCGAAATCCATCAACCTGTTTGTAAAGCCAACAGTAATCACGAGCTCATCACAAAATTATCATGAAGTAATCGGCATTAATTGGGCTTTTCCACCGGTGGATTTACGGATGACTTTAAAAATGTGTTCTATACACCATACAGTATTATGATAATTTTTCAAAAGAAAGTTTTTATCTATAGACTCTAGCTTAAACGAGAAATGGATAGAAATCTCAAGAAAAACAGTTTCAAAGACTGAGCTGCATATTAAATTATTACAGTGTATTAATTATCACAATACAACTGTTTAGTAATTAAAAAAGTATTAATTCACAATGTGCGCAAGGACATGGAGCTGAGACGACTTTACATTGAACCCCTCCCGAACAAAATTTCACCATACGCCCATGCCCATTCCATTCTAATCCGTCCACTCCTACAGCTGTCGTTTTATATCTGTGCCTCTCACCGACCATTGGAATTTTGTTACAAGTGCTTGTGCGGGAGCAGGTAGTCCGTGCATTCCAATACAAAAGACATCCAGTTCCCTTTCTAGTCATTGCTTGTCAGAACTCAAATCTGTTCACATCTGCTGCCCGTTGTAAATTTAAGAAATGTTTTTGTGCATGCTAGTAGAATCGAGCCTCTCTCTCTTCTCCTACCAGGAAATAGTCACGTGACAGACCGGCAGAGATATAATACGATGTCTGTACTTCTTCTCACTTGTCACAAAATGACAAAACATGTGTTATTAAATGATTGTTGATTTTTTTTTAAATTCGGTTGTATTTCATGAAACTATTGATTGTCAATTATTTTCTATTGTTGGTTAGCTTTATGGAGTAAATTTCAATTTAAATTAATTTAAATGGATATTATATATATTGAAATAGCGAGGATGATTCATAGTAAGTAAATATCCAATTTGGCATTTGCCTTTATGACTGCAGAAGCCAAGAAAAACCCCATGTCAAATTGGCTGGCCAAAGGATTTGAATCTGTGGCTCCAGAATGCGAGTCCAAGATGTTACCATCTCGGCAACCTTACTCGATGATTCTTGATTAATGTTTTTAACCATATTAACATTTAACTGCAAGAAAAGGTGACATTTTTGTACTTAAATTTTGAGTACTTTCATAATAGAATTTCTTACGTACTTGCTGAGTAAAATTACCAACAGAGCTAAATTTTTTATGCAACACATCAGTAGACAAATCGTGTAGTGCAGTGATTCCCAAAGTGGGGTCCGCGATGGGGTTTCAGGGGGTCCGCAGACGGTTTAAGAAGAAATAGGATATCCCGTATTTTTCTCAAATTACATATCTTCTAAACCAGCTTCATTGTTCACATTAAGGAGTAAACTCTGTTTGTTACCATTGATAGTATTATTTTGTCTATTGAATTTAATACATTTGAATCAAAGTATTTATTTAGTTTTTTTTCCCTTCCAAATTTTAATTTTTTTCAAGGGGTCCGCGGACTGAAAAGTTTGGGAACCACTGGTTTAGTGTAATGATTAAAATGCCAGGTTAATTGTTTTGAAATAAAGTCACAGGTCATGAATACTAAAGGATATACTTACAGAAAACAGCCAGAAGAGATTTCAACAATGTATTTTTTTTGGGGGGGGGGGCTATGTCCTAAAATAATGTCATCATGGTTAAGGCAGGGCGAGTAAAGCATTAAGTGGTGGAACTTGCGTAGTTCACTGTTCCCGCCGTGTGATGGTGCTAGCTCCGTCATCACTGGCTGGCAGCATGCATAGATATTGGACTAATCAGTTTAGCTACATGTTTTGCAACATTTAGTATGATGAGACAATACATTATTAGTGGGATTTCTTTACACACGTAAGTTACAGTTACACTCCAAAATAAACTAAATTAAATATATTTGTTATTTTTAAAATCTTACCTCTACTTACAAGAAAGTTTTGACAGTTTCCTTGAGGATTTTGCAGTCGCTCTACATCTCTTCTCTCTTGAAATTTCTTTCGCGTGGAAAATGAAGCGAAATTTAATATAATGAAATACTAGTTGAGGTAGATATAGAAGTAAATGATCCTCTGAACAACATAACTATCGAAAAACTGGCAGATCATACATACTTCATCAAATATCAAAACACAGTTTTGATGATTGTCATCACTTCCTTCCATGTCATCAGAGATGGCAGATAAGGCATGAGGATTTATACCATAATTGCATTTCAGGCCACGTGATAGCTTGCGTAACAATGAAATTGAAGGTAGAGGTATAGTTCCCGCATGATATCTGTGCCGATTGCCTAAGTCATTGCATTACGTTTTCGTGGGGACTGTTGCGTCAAATGGCCTGCTAACTATCTCTCTCGGACAACAGTACCTCCCTTTCTATTTATAAAGGCAAAGCTACCTCTCTCTCTCGCACAATAGCATGTCTCTCTCTAGAGAGTAACGGTCCCATCAGCACAGATTTCGTGCGAGATCTTTAGCAGCTGGTGATTTGAACAACGTTCATAACCTTTCCTAGATTTTATTAAAAACAGCAAACTTTCTAAAATAAATTCTGGTTCATAACGCATTCCTTGTGGATTTGTTGCATTCTTTTTTGTCATGGTGCGAACCACAAGTTTTTGTTTTTGTTTTAAACTTTTAACATCATACGTTTTTACAATGTTTCTTAATTTTGTTATTTATTTGAAATAATTAAGTTTCTTTTTTCTACTTACAGCAAGAAGGTGTGTCAAACGCTTTACTTTTTTCCGCAGAAGTATAACTTCTGCCATGTGGTCATTGTTGATAGATGCACATTGTTTCTGGTTGCATTCTGTTTCAGAGTCATTGCTTTCCTGTAGTAGAATCTGGCTGCATTCTAATTCACTGACGTTGCTTTCCTGTGATAGGATCTCGATTTTTCCTATTTTCTTCTGCTTTTGTGGAGCACAATGAGGATTTCGTGTTTTAGGGGCTTTTCTTTTATGGGGTTCGAAACTCAAATAACTCGGAATACTGGGAGAGTAATGTGGTATGGCATTTTCTGTTAATTTCCATCTGTTATGTTTCAATTCTACTGTTTTTCCTTCTATTACAAAGGAATCCACCTTAACTAGCATTTCATTGCTAAAATGAATGTCGCACATGCAGTTATTTTCCCTCAGCACACGGTCACTTCTTGGAATTGCTTTGTTCCATTCACCTAAACAACTTTTAGGGGGTCTGAATAAGTGTCTCCCATCTCCTTTTGCATACCCCGATTTACAACCAGGCACAAAATATCCTGGCATTGTGAAACTTACTTTGTTAGAGTCTTCACTGTTTAGCTGATTTTATTCACAAAAGGAAATAAAATACACTTGTGAACAATAGCATATAATGATTATGACACAAATAACACTTCTAAAATCGACCATCACAAAATAAATTTCTACAAATACACTACATAACACGGCATGGTAAGAACTTCACAATACACAGCTCTCTATGTAGTCCAGTCATTTGGTGCTCAAAAAGGGGGTTACCTGGAAAGTTTTCCGGGAGTTTTTAAAATTGGTGATTTTATAGATTTCGACGTGCTCTTTTCGAATTTTCACTTTGCTACCTCGTATCTTTGCCGCTCGCGCCGCCATATTGGAAAAATGGCGCGCAAAAACAGTTTTTTCACAATATCTCCTTTACGACCCATTTTACGATTAAAATAGTTATGTAATAAATTAAACTAGAGAAAATTTCCTATAACTTATGTCGTAACAATTTTATTTGTAAAATGGATACATTCAGTGTACGAGCGCCGTAAAGTGTATTCCGACACGCGTTTTGGCCAAAGCCACGGAAGATGCGGATACGCTAATATCAATCAATATGGCAATCAACACTTCATCTACATTTGATTCCATTGTCGGCAAAGATGTATATCTTATTCTTTTGACGGCTCTATCTACGCGTTCAGGCACATACACACACACATATATTACATATATATTCTCAAACTAGGAAAAGGGAAAATTTCGCAACGAATATATTCAACAAAAATAAAACAGCTGCAGATAACATAATATTATTTCTGCACACCTTCAGTGGCTGTGATACAACATCAGCACTCTTTAAACAAAGAAAAATAAAATGTGCTAATGTATTAAAAAAAGAACAGAATTAAACGAGCTTGTCCAGGTATTCAAAAACCAAAATGCAGATCCAAAGATCATTGCTGTAGCTTCCTCCTTGCATTGTATGGTTACAGTGCAGTGAAAAGTGTGTCGTTAAACAACTATAGATATACATGCTTCACAAAATCAGCATATGAAAATAAATTTAATACACGTATTGCATCGCTGCCACCGACGGAAGCAGTAGCACGACAACATTCGTTCCAAACCTATCACCAGATTCAGCAGTGGTATGGAGTTGAATATATTCGTTGCGAAATTTTTCTTATTCCTGGTTTGAGATTATATAGGCTATGTTTGAACGCGTAGATAGAGCCGTCAAAAGAATAAGAAGATCTACATCTTCGCCGACAACTATTACGGAATCAAGTGTAGATGAAATGCTGATTGCCGTATTGATTATAATAAAGACGAAAATTTCTGCGGTAAAAACGAAAATAGGTGTGTTTGATTAACTTCGCTGTGCTGAATTCGAAAATGCATTTCGTTTTTCTCTATCACATCTGGTTAATTGACATTTGTGAAAAATATTATTTTGACATTTTGTATAATAAAATAACTGTATGCAGCTTTGATGCTGAATTTGGAAACTTTTTCCTTTGCGGTAAGTGGTGTGATAGGTGATCTTAACCAATTTTGGGTCACTGAACATGAATCCGTTGACCGTTTCTACGTAACACGTCATGTTTTCTTGCAATAGGTACTTCACAACGAGATATAAGTTATTGCTTAGACTAGCTTACACGATAAAAAATACTTAAAAATTAGTATAATTTTGATAATATTTTTCGGGGAAAAGTCAAATAATATTTTCAAACAGTCCAAGACGTATGTATTCCAGTATTTTTTGTGAGTGCAGGCCAAATAAATTTATTTTTGCCAAATTATCTGATGCCGTACAGATGATCAGTGACAAAAAAATCGAAGTTTGTTTGGAGGGGGAAATATTAAAGATTTGAACTTTTGGGAATTTTTACATTGGTTATAAGCTAATATCTATAAAATATATTTTAGTTGAGCAAATGGTATCATATTTATCTTATTACATTGATCGAGCTGAACGATTTTGAACATGTATTTCAATAAATCTAAAATCTATAAGTTTGCCAAATTTCAAGTTTCTAGCTCTTCTGGAAGTGAATAAACATCAATGTTAATAAGTGGAAGATTAGACTGTCGTAGATGTGAATGATGTCACGGCTATCCAGCAAGTTTTTCTATACTTATGGGGCAGCTAGAAACACCAAATTTAGCACGCTTATGACTGTTGCATATGCCCAAATTCCTACCAAATTGTATGATTCTATCTTTCATACCATGTGTGCCAATATTACATAATGTGAGAAAAATATACAGAATTTATTTAAAATAAAAAAATCTAACTCACTCTAAGGAATAACCGATGGAGCTACGTCAAAAAGTTGTAAGACCAAACTTGTAGATCTCTCAAAATCCGTTACTGCTTCTGCAACAGGTTTTTTTTATACGACTTACCGTTTAGCTACTATAAGCGTCCAAAAAAGTCTACACAGACCTTAAAATTGCGTCCGCCATAACAGCAAACACGAAAACTAGATGTGAAAAAACAAAAATAATTACATTTTTGAAATTAGGAGACCTTATTTAGTTAAAATAGCTCATTAAATGCTTTACCGCAAAATGATGCAGGTAGTGGCGTATCCGCATCTTCCGTGGCTTTGACCCAAACGCGTGTCGGAGTAGACTCCGCGGCGCTCGTACGCTGAAACTATTCATTTTACAAAAAAAATCGTTACTACATAAATTATAGGAAATTTTTTCTAGTTTAATTTATTACATAACTATTTTCATCGTAAAATGAGTCGTAAAGGAGATATTGTGAAAAAACTGTTTTTGCGCGCCATTTTTCCAATATGGCGGCGCGAGCGGCAAAGATACGAGGTAGCAAAGTGAAAATTCGAAAAGAGCACGTCGAAATCTATGAAATCACAAATTTTCAAAACTCCCGGAAAACTTTCCAGGTAAAACTACCAAATGACTGGACTAATGCTCGCGAGTTTCTTAAGGGATGACGATCGCTATGACGCCTGGTGTGGGAGTTTGGAACTACTTCATCTGAACTATACGTTGTTATGGAAGTTCCAACACTTAATGCTTTACTCACCCTGGTTAAGGCTTTCTAAAAGTGTTCAGTGGACATCTGCATAAAAGATTCCAATTTTTGTTGACCCAAATTGCACCTCAATCTGTATGAACAAGTTCCACCTCACTCACTATCCTTCAGTTTCTAAAAAACTAATAACAATCACTGCTCAACTGGTGCCGGTCAACAAACATTAGGGTGGAGCAGCACACTGTTAATTGTGCAGCACATTTGCCCACATACCTGTTTGGCCATCTGACCCTGGATCCAAGACTTCACAACACTAGAGGCTGCCTCATCCTGGACAGATCAATCACAGCATTTGAATTCATGCATAGCTATGATTCCCACCTCTGTACTGAGTCATGGCTGAGAGTATTCCCACATTTCAGCATACTGTTCACTAGGGAACCTTTTATGAAAATTTTGGCAAAGGGGAATGATGGTTCTGTATTGGGTTATGTGTAAGCACAGCACAAGCACAGCACTCTTCTTAGCTCGTGTATCAGCCGATAAGATGGCAGTGTCCAAAATCGACTGCAGAACAGCCTTCTTATTAATTTTTAAAAAATTTATTCAAAGCTATTTGACAGTCTTGGAATTCTGAAAACTCAGGAGGTTCCATGGATCAAGTTGTTTCTATGACAGATTTTGAATCACTTAGGGCCGATTGTATAAACATCACTAACTGGAGACCAATTATGATCTAAGTTCTGAAAATGATCTGAGTTCAGACTCGACACTGATCTAAGATCAACTAATCGAAGTTCAATTTTGATCCTAGTTCATACACGAGCACTTGGCAACATCTTAGAAACAGCTGAGTATCGCAAGGGGAGAGCATTGTTACTTGGTTTTCCTCCGTAATCAGACTGTGTGTTATGCAAAAGGAAGGGAAAATGTGATTGAAATTAAGCAGAAAAAGGATCGTTCCCCTAATTTTTATAAGGAGGACAAGGATGCCCTGATTGAAATGTTCTCGGGAAAATACAAAGACATTATAGAATCCAAAAAGATGGATGCGATAACGTCCATGCAAAAGCAAAATGAACTGAAAAATATTCTGGTAATTTCAATTCTGGCAATATAAATCGGCTAAACATTTTCACTCCTACTGACATATAGGTAAATGCTTCGTCTCAAGAATTGTATAAAAGCGGAGATGTGAGATTAATAGAGTAATGCTTCATGTAAAACGTGAGCTTTTTTGTTCATCTGTTACAATATGTTTGTAATTCATGAAATCAGGTATTCCACTGAAATTTTCCGTATCGATTTTAAACTTAAGAGCCCACTGAAGTTTTTACCTGATGACTGCCTTATTACAATGTAAAATCTCAGCTCTGAAAGAGTTAATAAGTCGCATAAAAAAGAGAACGAAGAAAGCATTTGCTCTAGACAAAATAAAACACACGGGGAGCCAGACGAAATTAATCATTTTTATCATCACAAGATATATGAAAATTGGAATGAGTTGGTAATAATAAAGTAAGAAATTTATAGAGGCTATGTTGTAGAGTTATGTTACACTGTCATTATAAGGAGCCTAACATAACCAATATACGCACAACTACAGTAGGCCTATAACTAGTAATGTATGAAGTTTTCTTTTGTGTATTTTCTTGATATTTATCGTAACCATACATGTAATATAATGTTTGCAATGAGCTGATCTTGTGTCTCAAATAGGAAAACAACTCCTTGAACTGAGATCAATGAGTTTGATCGGAGAAATTTCTCCAGTCAAATTGATCCTAGTTCAGTGCGAATTGATCTCTGATTAGTATTTATACAACAGAAATTTCCAAGTTCAGCATGAACTGAGATCAGTTTAGTCTCTGATCCAAAATCAAACTGTTTATACAATCGGCCCTTAGAATAACAAAATCAGTAAACTTCTTTAGATATACGATCTGTTGATGTAAGGCTATCAGCATGGCCTAAATTTCACCATCAAAAACAGTTTTGTAGTAACCTACAAGCAGTGAAAACAGTTTTGTAGTAACCTACAAGCAGTGATGGTAGTTCTCAAATTAAAAAATTGGAATTATTTGATTCTTGATGGCTCTTGAGATATCAAGAATCATATGCAAAGTATTCTAATGATCATTCGAATGATTTAATGCTAGGAGAAGTGTGAAGTGAGCACGAGTTCTCGAGTAATCACACATTTGTATCTCTTCGGTTAACATTGTTAACATGGTATAAGTTTTGCATGCATGCAAGAAAGGCATAGCTATCATGCACACAGGACAGTACATGTTACTATACTGTCAATTCTTAACAGATGATCCAAGGGCATACAACACAGTGTATTTATCTTATGGATCTTGACTCTGTGAACAAAAGTAGTACAATGAGATTAACACAATATCTGGCAGTACTGTATGAAATCAACACCTCTTGAAGTGTGGTTCACTGAATGCGTGAGCCCCACCCACTGCAGGAACCAATAGCAGATGATCTTGTAACATAATGAAGAATAACAGTAAGTTAGATCTTTTGACACGAGTTATCAATCAAGTTAGCTTTTACTAGTTCTCACTTCTCAGCTATTGACTTGAGTTCTCACATCTCACACTGCAAGTAGGCCTACTCGGGTCCTGCTTTCATCCGAGAACTTTTTAATTTGAATCATCATTCGATTCTTTATATTATTAGAATCCAGATTACTCTTAAAATCATTCGATTCTGCACCCATCACTACCTATATGCTTGTAGAAGGAGACCCAAGCCTATATCTGACCATCTGACCACAGTTACCTCTGTTTTTAATAATGATTTCAATTTTTGTATATTTTGTATATTATATTTGTAGAAACTTTTGGAATCCCCAAAAATATAACGAAGAAAGAAACCTCTAGCAGTTGATATAAGAAAGGAATATAAAATATGCAGGCCAGTCTCCAAGAACTTCAACAGTAAATGAAGAAATACAGTTCTACCAATACAATCAATATTATTTCCTATAAGTTAATGTTATCACAGCAACAATTTAAGGGCATCATATGAAGTAGGGAGCTGAAACTTAGAGTACAAAGGATAAGAATCCACCATATATTTGATATAACTTGTCCTCAGCAGGTCTTGCAAAGAAATTCATTGTTTTCACTTCTTCATGATCAAACACCTTTTGAACTGTTGTAGATTGAAGTAAGATACTGCATAAAATCAGTATTTCCTTGTTAAGTGATCAATTTCTGTTCCAATTTATAAAATAAATTTTATAAACAAATCATAGGTTTTTCTAGAAATCAACACTCATAAAAGCATATGATATATACATGACAGTATTCAGTCTATTTCGAGAAACCCACAAAATTTAATAAAAATATGTAGACATTTTATCAAGAATAAAATTCATCATAATGTACAAATTTGAGACACGATTAAATTACTTTCATAGAATCCAAGTCATTCCTTTCATGGAGATCAAAGGAAAAACTTCTGACGACATCACAGAAACCAGAGGCATGTAACACTAGACTTAGCACGAGAGAATAGGGCACAGAACACGCCATATTACTCATTCAATTGACTTCATCTGTATAATGTTAAAAACGCAACATGCCAACAGTCAAAACACTTATAAAATTATTATAAAAACAAAATCGTATTAAAACACGTTCATATTTAAGCACCAAGTTGATGGAAAATTTTTCACTTCTTCACAAAGAAGTTTGTGGTTGGTATGAACTTAGTATGTTCGTTTTCATATATCACTGTGATGGTAACTTCACTATAGTTTTTTAGTAAAATCTGTGAAGGCACCATCCAAAATTGAATAAAGGAAGAACCTGTGACAGTCTCGTAAACATGTGATGCTTGATGTTATGCTTGCGCATATGCTGATGCATTGCCATTCTGCTGAGTGGAGGAAATTTTACTTGATTTACTTCTTTTTTGAAGTAAAAACCTTTGTAGGGGAGGAATTGCAAAAAGCATAATTCCACTGGCTGCAATTGTTACTCCTGCCACAATGAAACCAGGATCATAGGACTCCAAAGCATCATACAGCCAGCCTGAAATGTAAGATTTACACATTATATTTTTCTGTAATTAACTATTCAATTCTTTTATCAAAATCTCTTGAAAGCTGGAATTCTCATTACACTTTAATAATGACAACAGCATCAGCAGCAGCGACATCATTAACAACAATAATAACAAAACAATAACAATAATAACAACAGCAATAATAATAATAACAAAAAATAATAACAATAATAAAAATAACAATAACAACAAATAATAACAATAATAATAAAATAATAATAATAAAATAATAATAATAATAATAATAATAATAATAATAAATAATAATAATAATAAAAATAATAAATAATAATAATAAAAATAAAAATAATGATGATGATGACGACGATAATGGTGGTGGTGGTGATGGTGATGGTGATGGTGATGGTGATGATGATGATGATGATGATGATGATGATGATGATGATGATAATAATAATAATAATAATAATAATAATATGGAAGATTTGTCAACTTTTTGGGTACCAAGCTTAACCTATACTTAAGCCAGCTGAAATATACAAGAAAATTGAACCAGAGTACAGGTTGGGTTGTAGTATTTAATAATATATACAGTGGTTTTTGTAGGGGTACACATAGGCCTACCCATTAAAGATTATTTCCAGTTTCATATAGAAGAAATGTCCATCTCTCCAACTTCTGTTGAAAACTCTGGAAAATATTTCCATTACAATGAGCGAGTGTGAACATGACTTCTCGCAGATGATTCAGATAATGACTCCAACAAGAGTTTCATTGCATTTAAGCACTGTGACAAACCTCATGTTCATAAATTTTGTTGGTTCTCTTCTATGGATTTTCCAACCCATAGCATATGTAAAATCTTGATTTCTGAAAGGACGATATCCAGTGATGGGAAGTAATTGAGTAAAAGTAATCGGATTACAGTAACGATTCCTTTTTTGGTCCCATTTACTTGTAATCATTACTTTTTTTAAAATGTAATTTTTACTCGTAATTTACTTCTGGAAATAAAATTGTAATCATTACTTTTGAGTAATCGTTACATTTTAGTAATCGAAAAGTATCAAATTGAGAATTCGGCAATGTTGCTTTCTTTTACTCGCCGGCAGTCGATGCAACGGCGGTGAATTTTGCGTTCTTTTTAAAGCGAACGTAAAGCGCTTTATGGTCGCTGCAGCGGTGGTGAAGCTATATCAGATCTGGCTTTACGGGTTTTGGTGCATGGACTATCAGCCGGTCTTTTTTTACACTTTAGTTTGCTGCAGCGAAACAGTAGCGATGTAAGCAGCGACGCGACATTCGGCATGGCAAGTCAGCATTTCTGTGGAAAAACGTGGGAATGCGACATCAATCAACTGAGATGAGCGGAAGTCGAATGTATTTTGTGTGCTTTTTTTTTTTTTTTTTTTTTCCAATAGCGACCACAGCCAGAGCAATTTACGGGGAGCGATACTACATTTAATTAGATTTCTGTATGGCTTCCATTTATTTCAAGACGTATTCAAGAAATTAAAATTGCTGTTCTCAGCCTATAAAATTTATTTATATCCCTTTCTTTGAAAAGAAGGTTACGTGTTCCACAATATAAAACTAAGCTCAAACTAACCTAAACTTCAAAGTTAATTACCGAGCATTCAGTGGCGGATGCAGAATTTTTTCGGGGGGGGGGGGGATTTGATTAGGTATAAAGAACACTAACAAAATTAACTTACATACATAATAAGTTTATAAAACTGACTGTTTAGAGTGAATATATAGCCTTTTTTAAAATTTCGGGGGGGGGTGGATATATCCCCCTATCCCCCTGCGTCCGCCACTGCGAGCATTAGAGGCTCTGCTGAAAATACTGCTTCTGGCATTGAAAATTCACGTATGCTGTATGAGGACCAGTGATTTACAACAAGGTGACATTCACTTATTCTGATAGTAGGATTCTGGATCCCGGTACTGTCTTTTTCTATTTTTAATCAAATCTAATCTATTGTGATACTGCAATATTACGCCGCGTGTTGCGGGGGTTTCACTATTGTAAATGCTACTTTATGGTTTTGCTACATGAACTGTCATGGCCTTCTTTTTACAGTGAAGCTGAAGCGATTTACAGATTCTGTTTAAAAAAGAACGGAAAGCATCATGCGCAGACAGAACGGGGTTCGGTTTGCAATAATATCAGACATTTTTAAAATGTCATTGTAATAACTATGTATATCTTCATTATTTGATGTTTAAAGATTATGCATAATATTGTAAGCCGTGGGAAAATAAATAAATATCTGTTTCTTCCCATTTATGACTTTTTTCAGTTAAATGTTTCAGTAAGAACATTTCTTAATTAAGTATATCGTATTTTGAAACTTGCTTCTCATTCTCAATTGCTATAGGCTGTTGTCATCATTACTGTTTTTGCAACTAATATCCAAATTAGAGGTAATATTAACAAAGGTTTCTCAATGTGTCTGGAAATATTGGTGTTGATTTTTTTTGTTCATTAATAATTTGAGACTTGGTAATGTCCCAAGCTGCTTTACCACTGAATGGCCCGATAGTTTATGGCCTTGTGCCCCCCCCCCCAAAAGGGGAAAAAAACATAGGTACTGCCATTTTGTAAAGGAATTGTACTTGTAATTTTACTGATTACTTTTTTATGCCCCCCAAAATGAAGGAATTTTTAGGTACTGCTATTTTGTAAAGTAATTGTAATTGTAATTGTAATTTTACTGATTACTTTTCAAAAAGTAATTTGTAATTGTAATTAAGTAAAATGTTCCTCAAGTAATTGTAATTCAGCCCAATTACTATTTTTTTGTAATTTTCCCATCACTGACGATATCTGGCAACAGACACCAAAAGCAAAGAGAGGAAACGTGAAGATGGCATTGGTCTTGTTCTACTGCCAGTTTGGGAACTGTTGTGATCTGCTGTCTGGGTCACCATCTTAAAACATATGAGTAAACGAACTTAGACTGAATAGAGGATTATAAGTTGTGTTCCCTTATGTGTTTGTGAAAGGTGCAAAAAACCCTACAAGCAAATCATAGACTGAGTTACAGCTTACGGACAGAATTCATGTGTATGAACTGACTCCACCTCAGAATCATGTAAGCATATTGTGTGCAATTCCACTTACATTATATATATGGATATGTCTGGCAATGTTCCGTCAAGTCAAAAGCAAGAGTACCCCTTAAATTGTTTTTAGAAAAAAAGCGCTGAATACATGTATACATTTCTTTGGACACTATTCAAGCTCTGTATTCATAGTATAATACCATTAATTTTTCTAAACACTACTCATCATTAATGCCATCTATGTTTCCTTAGTGCAATGGAAACATGAGATAGCTCTTTTTACATTCCCCCACAATATTTAATTCTGTGCAAACAGTACTAACAT
The DNA here is from genome assembly GCA_964059195.1 of Ectobius pallidus. Classification (NCBI taxonomy): domain Eukaryota; kingdom Metazoa; phylum Arthropoda; class Insecta; order Blattodea; family Ectobiidae; genus Ectobius; species Ectobius pallidus. The sequence goes on along the minus strand of CAXKWD010000010.1, from coordinate 22,320,772 downwards.
AATCAAAGAATGGCTTTAATGCATATCTTCTTTTCACACACACTAATTAGTAGGCCTACCCATACATTTTTACTATCACCATTTCTATGTCTATATCTAGAATGTTATTGCATGTTTAATGGCTTTGTAGATCAAATGTTTGCTGCAGTTTGCTTTATACTTTGTCTTTATCATGTTTGTTTTTTTCCATAATTTACACTAGCATTATCGGCACTGTATGTTGAAATGTTCTTTATAAAAGTGAGATTTCAGATTCTATTATAATGGATTGAATATCATACCTGCTATAGGGGGTCCAACAAAAGATGCTATTCCTTGGAAAAGTAGTAATAGTCCAAAAGCATTGGTCAAGCGATCAAGGCCAAGAAGATCTACCAAGATGACTGACGTTAACCCCACATATGCACCAATGGTGAAACCATACACAGATGCATATATCACAAATGAATTGAAATCGTAGCAGAAGGCACTGAAGGCAGTAGCTGAAAGAAAAATATTAATATGAGTTGATGTAAAATATATTATTCTTCAGCACAGTCACTAAAAATACACAATAGGACAAACCGAAATGGTTGGAAGTATACGGCAACAGAAGCAAAAAAGTTCCACAAACTTGGGTTTGCAAACAAGCAGTTTGCGAGATTTATTATTATGAATGTGTGGTTATGAGCCACCACTGACATCCTTAGTTGTGCTTCACTTATTGCGAAACTTACAAGCAGTCCGTGATGTGCTCTTGTTTACAAAACTGAACATTGCCACAAGGTGGAGTTGTAATCAAACCACACATGACAGACAATGGGTACAATACACAATCAAAGCAGTCAGATAACTCATCTAAACAGTGTCACGTGTACTGAACTCTAAGTAGCCAAAATGGAACCATACGGTAACGGTAACAGCAAAGAATTGTAGGTGCTTGTCACGAATTCTGAGATAATCCGTGGTTGCTTTAAAGAATTTGAAACTTACTGCAGAGACGAGTGCAGTATTGCATCCGGTGCAAGGACAACACTTTGAACATCTCCTTTAACAGCATTAATAACATGTAACGTGCTAAAGTAGAATTGTACCTGTATTCCTTGTTAAATTAAGATATGAGAGAATTGTGAGGAAACTTGAATGGCAATTACATGAAAAGTCTACTTTTCAAATTAATTTGTACTAATTAGGACAATGTTTCTTCATGAAGTCAGTGGCAGCTCATAACAGGGTGTCCACCAAGTAATGCTGAAGAAATTCCCGACTTATTCCCTAATTTTCATTGATCATTTCAGAAATTCCCGACCAAAATATGATTATGAAGCACTTTCTAAGACTTTTTGATCCCACTTATTTTTTCTTCAGCAACTTAGAGCAGCTGCAGCTTTTTCGGTCTCTAAGAGTAGTTTTATTTTCTTCTCTTCTAGTTCTCTGGCCAGAAATTTTGCTTTCCTTTTTCTGCCTTCGCCTTGTCTCCTTCTGTACGTTTCAACTTATTACTTTGAAGTGCTTCTTTGTAACTTGCATTGGCATTTCTCATAGAGAGAATTATGCCTTTATTGATGAAAAGATGCTCTAAACTTCCTTCTTGAGCAACTGCATCATACACCAGGAGCTGAGCAACTATAGATTCTTCTTTCAGATTTTCCACCAATTTTTCGAATTTTCCCGGATATTTTGACAAATTCATTGACTTTTCCCGGATTTTCCCGACCATACGAAATTCCCGGCCTTTTCCCGGATTCCCGGATTTTCCCGACCAGTGGGCACCCTGTCATAACCACACATTTGCAATAATAAATCTCGCAAACGGCTTGTTTGCAGACCCAAGTTTACTGGAACTTTTTTGCTTCTGTTATCGTATACTTTCAATCATTTCGTTTTATCTAGATATATATTTTCTTTTGTTTGGTAATTCAACACATTGTTATTGTTCATACCTGTAGGGCTAAAGGTATAGCCTACTCTAATTTTATTGTTCACACCTATAGAACCAAGATTCACTCTAATTATTCCTAAAAACTGATTAACTGATCAAAAGAATTGGGAATTTTTAGAATACAAAACAAAAAAGGTTCATTCATGCTCTTTCAATGTCCAGTTTTTATGGTACTGAACTTCAAATGTTAGTATAGGTGTAAGTGAAAACCATACTAGAATAGAGTGGAGTGAAGTTGTATATTTTCATATAGCATGTACAGGTAGGGGAAAAAAAAAGCGGACCGACTGGAATAATTAAGTTGCCGATATGGGCCACTGTGCATGCCTAGCGGCATTCACAGGATAGCAGGGAATGTATTGAAATTTGTTCTAGTGTCGACTGTTGACTTAGCCCATTTCGAAATCCATTAGAAAATAAGCTAGTAAAATTCATTTTCTGGGAATAATCCATTAATTAAGTAGTTAAATATTGCAGCAATTGAAAAGTAGTGGGAAAACAATGTGCATTAAGGAAACAAACAATTTCCTTCCTTTGCAGGATTCAAACAATAATTGGTATAAAAACATATAACAAATAATCAGAAAAAATATGTAATCAAAATAAAAACTTTATGGGTATTAACTATATAAATTATAAAAGATGAAAATATCAAAGATTAGATAGTTTATTTCTCCATACAATGCTGTTTCTCTTTCTTGTGTTTTTTTTCTCTTTCCTTCCTTCACTTGCATATTGACGAGGTACTAGTTACCAGCCTTACCAAGGTGACTGATGTACAGGTAGGGAGAAAAAAAAGCGGATCAATTCTTGTAGCTGATTTCAGAGCCTTGTGATACCTAAATAAATGTAAGAGATCTAACGGAAACGTTTGTTTTAACAAGCAATGCAAATTATGTAAAATTATTTCTCAATTCAAGCAATTTATTGGCTGTAGTCTCCTTGTTAATTACTTGTTTCGTAACAGACTCTCAAGGAACATTTGTTGTTAAGCAATTCCGTAGCACTACATGACACCAAAGCAACTAACCGCTTGTATGCTGTGTACAATGCTAGCGCGGCAATGCAGCAGTGATGCGAGGTTTCCTCATAAAATGGACTCACTGTATTTGTTGCTATTTTCACGAATCCTGCAGCTTTATGTTTTTTAGTTGCAAAAAAGGTTAATGACTGAGATCCACTTGCCACTTCCAATGGTAAATATTACTTCACATAATGAACAAAATACAGTTTCCCTCTATTCTGCTTCACATAATTGGAAAAATCTTTAGTATGTTATTACTAATTACACATTTTCATTTATTTGACATCACTCAAGATAGACTACAGTATAAAGCATAAACTGCGCTCACAGATGTGTTAAAAGACTGCTGATAAAATCAAACAACACTGAAAACAGCCAGAACAGAGACCAAATAAGCTAACTGAGGTTGGAGCATTGAAGGCAAAGCCCACAGTGTGTTCACCCACAATGCAATGTCCTCAGCTCTGTTCCATACCTGCATACAAAATACATTGCTAGAAATGAAAACAGGTTCCTATCCTATAACTTAATGTGCTTACCCTATGACTGTTCACATAGGGTTCGAACCTATGGAGTCTAGAAACAGCAACAGAATGAACGCAGATATGAGAATAACCAAGCATTGGCAGGGACCCAATCACATTTCGAGAGAATAACCACACAGTAGCAGCTAGGCAATCACACTTCAACATACGTATCTACCCACCTACCTATTACTTCCAAAGAGAATAAGTTGTATGCTTCCCAAGAGAATGCAGTATAGGAGTAATATATAGGCCTATAATAAATTTACAACGCTGTCATTAAAAAACCGGGGACATTCATATAAATACGGAGGACATTCCAGGGACGAATTTTGTCCAGGGACAGATTTCTAAATCCAGGGACTGTCCCTGGGAAATGGAGCACCTGGTAACCTTACAGTATCAACTTGTAAAATTGTAGTTTCACTGTATACCAACCTAGGCCACAAATGGTGAGGCAGACATTATAGACCATAAGACGGTTTATCCATGATTTATCTGACACATATCCTAAGATAATTCTGCCTATGAGATTAGCAATACCAATAACTGAAAGAAGGTAACTTGCATCTTTTGAAGTAATCCCCCTTTCTTCAGCTTGAACCTGCAATAAAGAACAAGAAAATTAGGTCCTATTAACTACAGACCATGGTCACAGCCTGGAAGATTTTAGCTTAAAAAACTTTGGCCGTAGAAGCCTACATAATAAAGTTGCTAATTATTGTTTTGTGATTATATATCCCCAGATGAAAGTCTATATAAGGATGTATTCCTTAATTTTTGTCATTTAAGCGTGGAGTATGAGACAGCCTAGCTGTGCAGCCTTCCCGATCCACTTCATTAAGGGTTAGCCAATGACTTAATCCTTAAAGGATGCCTATGGTTATTGTGGCTTTAGTAGCATCTCCTCCTAATCAGCCATGGAATAAACCAATTAGTTTAGTTGCTTTATGTTTACACCTGTAGACGTAAAAGTCAATGCAAAATTGTTGTTAGCTTTTTCTTAGATCTCTCGAGGTAAAAGATTATGCAAATCGTTGCTAGCTGTTTGTTTCTTACAATGCTATATGTAAACTACCAGTATTATGAAAATAGTGAGCAATCAAGGCTTCAAGAATGAAAAGAATCATCCAAACATAATATTTTTTTAGGAATGTAACCAATAATATTGATATACTGGTACTAACAATCTTATTAACTTCCAGTTTGTAGCCTACTCTCCAACTGAATATTAAAAGAATGAGCCAAGATGTCAGTCATACACATGTTCTGTCGAAAATGCAAAGGGCATTTTCCTTCATTGTGAGCACTGGTGCAGAGAACCGTGTTATAATTATAACAATGATTATTGATTATAATCAATCTTTGAATCAATATTTTAAATAGAGTAAAAAGTTCTAATTTATATTTTTATCTTCACTGCCAAACCTAATATAAGGCTATTAAAACACTAGGCTTGTTTGTAGTTTCCCCCACTGGCTTTCCAGTGCATTGCCATGGCAGCGGCCCACTTCCCTTACTTCTCCTAGCCAGCCTTCACCTGATTATCATCTTAATGCCGGCAATGCAACTTACTGTTGTACCCTTGTACAAAATCTTATGCGCTAATAACTACAATATGAGAATGACCAAATCACAAATTCTCAATTCATGTACTCATTCAGCTCTCTCAACTTAATCACTTGTGGCGTAATGGTTAAGGCTGCTGCTGGTTACAATGCCAGGGGTCCTGTGTTCAAATACCAATTGATGCCAAAAATTTATGGTTGGGAATAGGTCCCAAACAGGTGGTAGGGTGAAGAAGGAGTTAGAGAAAGGGAGGAAAGAGGAGAAAAAGGAAAACAAGAAGAGAAGAAAGGATAAAAAAATAATTTAATTTTTTTTCCAAATTGACCTTCTGATGGCATTGCTAGTAGTTCAAATGGTGGCCAATAGATGCCGCACTGTTTATATAGCTAGTTGTGTGATGGGGAGCTATGGGGCAATCTCAAATTATCTTTTACCAAGCATTGTAACAGATAAATATAAAATGTACTGAACTATGATTTTAACCTAATTTTTGCCAAAAGGCCCTTAGAAAATGAAATAAACGATATAGTAGTTTGAGCTCATTTTAATTCTGTATTGACTAATCAAACAGTACAATGATGCTATTCATACTAAAAAATATTACATATCCTATTCCTGTTTATAGTGACATTCCTGAAGTCAGTATGAATGTGAAAATGGTTGTACTTATGACTAAAGGGCATGGGAACTATTATTATTATTATTACTATTCCTTCAAGCAATATGAAGTGCATGGCTGACAATAGAAACTACATAATTACTGAAGTAGGATATTTATATTAATTTGTGTCTACATACTTTTTATACTTTTAGATAAAGACAAAATATTTTTCTTAGTAAATAAAATAAAATTCAGCACCAGTAGTTCTTTACAGAAAATAAAATAAAATATTTTCTCACTGACCACTATGTATACATAAGGAATATTGAATCCGATGCTGGTACAAAAGTTGGAGACTGTGAAGAGGATGAAGATTGGATCCTTGAGAAGGGAGAAGTCCAACATTTCTGTAAGAGTATCCTTGGTCTCTTTGGAGCATGGAATACAGCCACACATTTTTGTATCTAGTTCATCTTCTTCCTCTATTGTTTGTTTTGTGCCATTTAGGTCCATCAGCTGCATAACCTCTTCAGTATGTTTTGTATCTTGTGGAAGCCATGGGTTGGATCTGTAATGATATGAACTATATGTTATATAAGGCAGCAGTCTCAAAGAATCAATTCAATACATCTGATATTATTCTAGACGGAATACTGGTAACATAAATACAATTTGAAAATGATGCGAGTTGACTACACACTATTTTCTCCACTTTCGCATCATTTTCAAATGTTGTTACACTCCACTGTGAACGTTCCGACCAGAGTTTTTTGAAATAAATACAATTGTTACCAATGATGAATGTCCTGAAATTTTGTAGATTCTTGTTAGTGAAAAATTATAAACTGTACTTGAGTTTTATAATATATCTACATAAATATATTCAGTAACAAATGGCAATTATCAAACATGCAAGTGTTAGTTAATTTCAAAATATACTTTCCACGAAAAAATGCTGTAATAACAAAAATTTGTATTAAAATGAATTTGTTCTACTGTACACTTCACTGCTTAACACAGCTACAGTAAGAAAAGAAAAATTGAGTTAAAGAATCACACAACCTCAGGATCAAACATAATACTAGCAGACAAAAAATGTAACTAATATAAAACAAGAGGGCTACAAGCTGTTCTCAATACTCTGCCACCCAAACACTGCTTGTGAAAAAAGCATGCTTGATCTTGTAATCAACAGCTGATTTCTTTGTTTCGGTGTGTTTTTATTTGTGGTACTGAAAGCTCTTTCACTTCCTGTTGTTGAGATGGGAACAGTCTGAACAACCTTCATTAAAGGTATCAGCTCCACTGGAATTTCCTTATCTCCATATAACTTACATTATAAAAGCATGTATGTTCCTCACCATACCATAATCCAAAGTAGAAATGGAAGGCCAATTATTTTTAACAATTCCTTTAAATTGGGGAACACACAGGTATAGCTGGTTGAGGCACTGTGCTACAAACCGGAAGATCACAGGTTTGATAGCTGATGAGGTCCTGAGTATATGTGTAAAAGCAGCATTCCTGGGAATAAGGTAGACCAGTTCTTATTGGCTGACAGACATACCTCCTTCATGTGCAGACTGACTTAAAATCTGGGAGCCTCAACCTTCTTAAACTTTTGGTGCTCTAACGACTATATAGAGTTCAATTAACTTTTACTTTTGAATTGTTGATATTTTTGGACATTTTGTTATCTTTTGTTTGATTGAAACTGATACTTAGATGAGATGTTTGAACACTGGTTCACAGCAACCCAGAAAATATGAGTATAGGTAGCAGTTTTCCCACAATGCCTCTTCATTTTTTGACAGGACAACCACATGCAAACAATTTTGTCACTGGATTTTAAAACATGTAATTATATTAAGGGGACAATCTACTAAAAGTCGCTCAAAAGTAATCAATTAGAGAAGATATACTTTTTTTTGCAAATTTTGTCAATTTTGCATCCCTAATGTGTCTATATTCATCTCCCAAAATGGTTTTCCTATAATCCTGCAGCAAGTAGGTGAAAAATTGGATTTATAATATAGTTGCGATCAACTATAAGGGGCATGGCACTCTCCAATCTGTCATCTTTTGGAAAAAATCTAAATTATTTGATATAACCTGCTTCTCCTTAGTCTTGTTGAGTCAAGAAATAACTTAAAAAATAGTTATTGTTTTACTGTGATTTGCTGAAAGTTTGTTTTTCAAGCATAGTAAATTTAACCAACCTTATTAAAATTTCTACAGAATATACAGAATTATTATATAAGCAAACCTGTGCAGGGGTTTTGGGTTGTCACTTAAAAATATATATATATATATATACACACACATACATACATACATACATACATACATACATATGGTACATATGAATTTTTGTAGTCATAAAAATTGAAAATTTTAATTACTGGACATAAATTTAATTTCTCTTTTCCACTATTAGTTTCAAGGTAATTCAAAATTCATATACAAGATTATTTCCCTATTCAAGATAGATAAACACCCAAAAGCGCAGGTTGATAAAATGAAATTGTACTATTAAAAGTACCATAGTAATTAATGATTAATCAAACAATGAAATATGTTTTTATTTCAAAACTATCACAGCTAATTACTTTAAAATTCATAGGTTGTGTTCTCTGTATATATATATCCTGTTTACCCTCAAAATTTTAAAAATGTTTGGTCCTATATGAAAAAAGTTATAAAATTAAGAGTTCCATTCATATACATTTCTAAAGGGAAAAACTGAGCATTAACAAAATTTGTCCTTCCTATTTAACAAATCCTTCAATCATCCTTAACGTAGATAAGCATTCATGAAAACTAATCAAAATATTTCTTCAAAATCATTACATTCCTTCAGGCAACTGAAAAGCAGTCTCTCTACTTATCATGCATTCAGCTAACAGAGCTGCTACTATTACTAATGATTGTTCTTTGAAAAAAATGTTACATAGTATTGTGCAAGAAATCAAGAAAAGCACAGCTTACAGATGAAGAAAGAAGGAAGTATGCAACATGTAACTTCTTCATAACACTTCTCATCTATGCAGAACTTTTTTTAAGTTTAGAAGCAGCTGATGGTGACAGTCCACTTGAACCTATTTCCCTTTAGTATCACTTCTATTCTAAAGTCAAGGGTTTGTCCTCGAAGGAAAAGTTTAAATTTGGTATTCACCTCACTCAAAACAGATGGAAATGGGATTTGAACACATGTTCAGTCAAATGTAATTCTTTAATGTTACCACCATAGTTATAGCTATAAATTTTCAACATACAATGCCTTTAAGATTGTTGAATATGAGTGGTTAATATAATAATTACTGGTAATACAATAGCAATAATTAACATTTATTTTCCTATTCTTTGGATTTTCATTTTGTTGTTCATTAACGAAGAATAAGGGTAAAGACAAGTCATGGAAATTCCATATTTCCATATGGTACTGGTATGCCAGGAAAACCTTAAGTCATACAAAAACATTCATATTTCAACTGATTTTATGTAATTAATATTAGACATTACTCTTTATGTAAATGGTTGAATCTTTTACAGTATGTAGGCCTACATTAGTTTGGGAGTTAAGACCATGAATGTGCTAATGTGCACTTACTTTGCTCTTTAATGTTGATTACTTTTATTTAAGATGCTTATAATCTCCGCCCTGACATTTAAAATTAAATTCCTCACACCTCCATTTCTTACAAGAAGAGGAATTAGAGAACCCGAAGATTAACATCCAGTTTATTAAGCAGGAGAATTTTTAGTCCACACATGAAGTTTGTTTATTCTCATTTCCTATAACTTCTATTTTAAAACATGTCTTCTTCATAACACAATATGTTTTTAAGATATTGAGATAAAATTGGCATATCTATGAACAAGATGAACTATGGTTATTGGTCCAAGAATTATAGCTTAATTTAATTTTTTGATTTTACCTAAAAAGGTATAATAGTTCAACTTTTCATAATATGTGCCCACTTAAATTTAAAATATTTATACTGTTCAGTAGCGTTCCTAGGGTGGGGCGGTGGGGGCGGTCCGCCTCAGGCCCCATTTACTTTGGGGGCCTCCATTGATGCCACACCCTAATATAAAAATTAATGTCCCACGTTTTTATTTTAGTCATCGGAATTTTTGTATTAAATGAAAATAATAGCGTATTTGACGTGTTACCAATAAAAAAATTGACACCAGCTGCCACTGTTTTGGTCTCAGGTTCATGAGTCGGCCGCGAGAGGTAAAAACTATAAAAAGACAATTTTAAACGTGACTATTACATATTATGAATTAATATAACCAGATTTTGCAAATTTATTATCTGACTTTCCGACTAAAATTAAAACTGTTGTTTGTTACCATAAAATTTCTTGATTGTCATATTTAAACATAACCATGTTTTTTTTTTTTTTTTTTTTTTTTAAATTTCATACTTTTTAATTGCGTACACATTTGTATTTTGTTATCAGACAGCTTAATAATATTGGACTAGTTTTTGTTTGTATTTGAAAAAAAAATACAATAAATACTTCAAGAGTTCGCTTCCTTCATCTATTATTTTTCTGTACACATTAGCCCATGGAGACGATCAGAAAGACCCCCAAAAAATAAATAAATAATAATAATAAAAAAAGCTAGCCACAGAAAAAAGTTAAAAATAGTCATGTTGGGGGAGGGGGCCTCAGAAATAAATCCGCCCCGGGCTCCAGGTGGTCCAGTTACGCCACTGATACTGTTATATAGATATTTGAACAAATTCGGTTCATTTTGTTCATAGGACATTCAGAGATATATAGAAATAAGAATGACTCCAAAATATTTATATCTGTGGAGATTATTGTATAACAAATACATCAGTGCACCTACACTTTTGTATTTTGCACTTTTAATAAATCTTAAATCAGTAACTACTTTCAAACATTCGGTATAAAGAGCAAATGAAATTACATCGTGAATGACTAACTGGATGCTGAGAAAGAAAAATCATAATTAATTTTATTTATTTATTTCATTTTATTTATTTATTTAATATATATATAATATATATACAACCCCAAAGAGCAAAGCTCATGCAAGGGGTGACATACATACAAAAATTCATTTATTGTGCTGAAAACTGTATGTGCCTCGTCCCCTGTATGAAGACACACGCACATTGAAGGGTTAAAAAATCGATTTTTTCCATTATGCTAGTTTTATGAGATTTTTAAAGTAGGGTATCTTCTAAAAAATGACCCAGTTCATTTGTACTAAAATGTCATTTAGCATGGAACCACAATTATATGAATCTGTAAATTTTTTGCTTATTTTCTCAAAGCTCCATTTCTCTATCTTTAACAGAAATAAACAAAACAAAAATTAAAACATCTAAAGAAATTATTTTTGCAGTACAGATATTTTAACAAACCTGTTACCGTTTCCTGATCTGATTATTACTTTTATGAGAAGAAATATTTGTTAAAATTTAATATTCTGGTGAGTAAATTTTAAAACAGCAGTTTGCTTCAAAACTCACAATAAAACTTTTGAAACTTCAAAAAGTTAACAACATATCGGTGTGATGCTGTTTTTTTATTGTTTTCTTTATTGTAAAGAGCATATGTTAATCATTAAGCATCATAATTTGCATAATATGGAGGAATACAATTTATAAAACATAATTATGTTTTAATGGTAGAAAACAGGTAATCTTCTGAAAATGATTAACAGAATTCTACTTGTAACTACAATACCTATAGTAAATGAAGTAACAGGCTGGGGTAACACCATGCTTTGGTCACTCTCTACCACACAACCCACTAGTTTCTTACCCAAATGCCAGTACATGACATTCACTTCTATTTGAGGAATGAGAAACTACTGGAGGTTCCCGTTTAAAGAATTTTACACTTCCGGGTCTTAAACCCAGTGCTTTGTAGTTTTTATGCCTTGGCCAAGTACAGTTCCTCTTCCTCTTCCTCCTCCAGGATAGGAAGGAAACACAGCAGTTATTGAAAGAAAACAACGTAAAGATGCAGTAACTACTGGAGTTACAGACAGCAAAAGATTTCTATAATATTATCATAGAGATATATTAAATATAAGTCCCCATAACATTTTTAAAAATATATATTTATATGCAGATGTATAACATATTAGACTTGGTGAAACAGAATAAAACCACAAAATAACGAACATATTATATTCCAGGAAGTATTGAATTTCCTTTTTCTTGTTTATATAGCATGATTGAAATATTACCTTCATACCATCTGCAGCAATGTATTTAAATGATTTCCTGTTATATTCTGTTTAGAACATTCAACTTTTTGCCTACAGAAACAACCACTTAAGGCAAAGTCACAATGTAGGGAGACTCATCTTGCAATGTGCAGGTTTCCATGGACGAATGATGTTTTTTGTTTTTCAGTGAAGCAGGTTGACCAACTTGATGCTTCTTGTACATTGCTATTAGTCAGTGCTTTAGTTGGGCCGGTACGCACCGGTACGCACCGGTACTGCGTACTGGTATAAAATTATTTTCCTTCTACCATACCGGGAAAAATATGTGCTCCAGTACGTCGTACTGGCAGTACAGGAACGAGATTGTCTTAAAATACTTATTAAATGTCTAATTCAATACCAAAAATGACAAGCACTATTAAATTCGCCACAGATATGCGTTCTAATCTTCACCTTCGTGCGCATTTCTACAGTTACTTTCTCCTTAGATCACATGTTGGCTAGCCACCTTGTTTTCATAAAATGTGTGGGACCACCACTAGACGTTTTTGATCCTGCTCCATACGTCAGGTCATGACTACAAGGAGGCAATAGGTCAGCAGAAGAAACTGCATGCAGAAAATGTCAACCGAAGGATTACATTCAGTATGAGGCGATATGGAAAATTTTGAAGTAAGATGAGTACCCCCAAAAAATATTTTCCAACTAAAGCACTGCTATTAGTGATTAGTGATATTAGTGTTAGTGACAGATTCTCTTAGGTTATGAACAGTGATATTAATTTAGTAGGGCGTTCTGAATTCTCCCGAAATTCTAGTTTAGTAGCAGTTAGATTAGTATTAGTGTTAGTGACAGGTTCTGTTAGGTTATGAACGGTGATATTAATTAATTTCGTATTCCCATAAGGTTTGTCGTGTTTGTGAATCTGTTTACCCAGAATTCTAGGTGCTCTGATGGTGTGACGTCACACCTCTAACATTTAATCACGAGGTTCTTCATCATACGGAGATAGAAATATGGCGGAATTGATGCTACTTTTCACTAGATCGTGTTATAAAAGAAAGTATATCATTTAGGCTGGGCAGGATGCGGATGGACCAAATCATTCATCAAGACAACATCCCCTCTCCACAGAACTAACTATAACAAAATACGTGTGGTATTAACTTAGGTGTTTTATGAACACAAAGTTGGTTTTAAAAATGGGTCCCCTTACATTGCGATTTTACCCCATTTATACCCGTTTTGAATAAATTACCCAAATAATAATCAGAATTTATAGAGCACAATATTAATGCTTAAAGACATGGCACTTTAAAGATCCTAAGCTATTCGGGAATGTAGGTTTTTTACTTGAATAAACCACCATGCACTGCATAATTGTGCACCCAATGATCTTCACAAACTCAAGGGGATTTCAGTACAGTTTGAGAAAATGAAGTGATTTTGATGAACTAGAGATCCAGATGAATAAGGGCCTGATAAACAGGGTTCTAGGGTGTGAAGAAAATGGACACAGACCTAAGTTGGGTGGTAACTTAATTTAAAAATATGGGTTTAGTTTCCCATTGTACTGGATTCCCACACGCAATGTTCAGCGTTAAGTATGCGCACTTTGGCTTGCAGACCAACACTCCCATTGGCTGCCTACCTCTACATATAGCTAAATAATGCATAACACTAACCACATAGTTAAGTGCACGAAGCGGAGGCGGCAACCGTATTGAAGCGCCTTGAATTTTCTAATAATATACTATACACTGTTTGTAGGTTTCAAAAATGTGGCATATTATATCTCCCGGAGGTTTGTCAGACCCTTATCATGTTGGCAGCCCTGATTCCAGCACCACGTGACCCATCGGGTTCTTCCCAGCATGCACCTGCGCCATCTCGAGCAGCCAATTCTGGTGTGTGACTTTCTCTCCGAGCACCATTTTAGGTTAGTTTTCTGTGAACTTCTCACTCATTTTACCTATATTTAAAATATAGGCCTACTTAGAAACAAACTGTGCCTACATATGGATTCTAAAACTTCTGGAGAATAATATTACATGAAATTTGGCCGTTTTTCGTGTGTAGAAAAAATATTAACTAATCCAGTACAGTGGAAAACTATCCCCAAAAATATTTCCAAAAATTTTCTTTTAGAAAAACAAAAGCAGTACATTTGTATTTTCCTGGTAATTAGCCTTAAAGTTTAATTATAAAATATGTCCCAAGACTGCATTCAATTCTGGCAATGGCAAACAAAAACTTAGCACATTGCCTGTGTTGAAGACTGAAACTTAACACCATTCAATTTGTTTCTAAATATTAGAGTCAGAGGTGTTATGGTAGGAAATATGGTTTTCAGTACAGATGAACTGCTTGTCTTAGAAAAGAAGGCTATATGGAAACCTTATAGTAGTATCCAATATCATGTATGTGATCTTACGGATGAAAAAATTATTATTATTATTATTATTATCACAAACTGAAAATTCTGTTCAGTAATTTGTGAATGTTCCATCCCTATTATAAAAAAAATATATCAGATAACTAACTTAGGATTGTATCAAAACATATCTTAAAATAATAAAAATAATGTTATTATTCCTCAAGATGCAGAAATATCAGTAATTTCCACAAACTTCAGAATGTAGTGCTACAGAAAAATATTGCAAGCATCTATAAAAGCATCTATATAAATCCTAGGACTATCTTATTGGATCTTAAAAAAAAAGATAGAGAGAGAACACCATGAGATGATAGTTATAAATGTTACTTTGGTTATTATTGTTGTTATTTTCAGTTACAATGTTATGTTTGTCCAAGGTTTCAATCAGGCCTACATCACATCCATAAGAACTGATACTGCTGCTGAAATTTTAGATAACCAAATTGGGTATTACTCAAAATATTACAAAGAGGGTAGGCTTACTTTATTAATATTATTACTATTGTTATTTTTATTGTTATTACCATTTGTTTACTAAGATTTATAATAAGCCTATACATTTCAATTATTAATAATAATAATAATAATAATAATAATAATAATAATAATAATAATAATAATAATAATATATTCATCCATTGATCAAAGTACATTGATATAGGACACGTCTTTACAAAAACAGAAATTACAAAAATTTTTCTCACACACACATGTACACTCATACAAAGTTTTTGATTATGATACAATTCTAAAATTTTTCTATTAGCTATAATGTTAAAAATAACAGGAAGGACAAAGCCCATGAGCTGGCTCCCCAGTATTCCGAAAAGAGTAAATTTAAGAGAATTCTATGTTACAAAAGGAAAACAAAATATTTTAAATATTTTTCAAGGTCTGAGTCCTTTCATTCATAAATTTCTTATGATCTAAAAGGGATTTTACTACTATCATACAGATTAAATTTATTACTGTATATTAAATCATGATAACTTACCTATGATTTGGAATGTTATGAAGACTGCCTCGATAAAAGATATCTCGTCTGTACATGATGCCACTTGATTTATGTAGTGCTTGACTACCAAAGGTTGGTTTAAACCTTCCATCAGAGGATGCTGTTGTTACAAGTACAGGCTGACTGAGAGCAAGACGCGCTATTTCAGAGTTTCCTCCATGAGAACTTTTGCTATGCATCTTGCCAGAGTGGGATATTGTCAAGTGTCCAATGCTGCGAGGTCGCTGCAAGTTATTTGTCACACTGAGAAGGTCATGCACAGAATTGTTCTTTTCTGCTGCCACGTTAGAGGTTGCAGGAACAGCATGCGGACATATAACATTGGAAGATCCACTCCTGCTCATTGTTCGGTCCACCTTTGGCTCTGGTACAGGCCTGAACAAAGCTCCAAGAATGATGCAATTGAGAACTAGTGCTGCTATGATGAGCGTGGCACCCCGCCAGCCATATTCTGTGATCAGGTACTCTGATAGTGGTGAAAATATGAAGGTACCTAGGCCAGAACCACATACTGCTATTCCAGTGGCGAGTGAGCGATATTTCTCAAAGTAGCAAGTCACACTCACAATTGCCGGCAAGTAGATGAGCCCAAATCCCAAACCTGTAGGGGAAAAATAAGAATAACATATTATTTTTGCTAGTAATACAGCACTCTGAGGGCATAATGTCTTCAACTGGCATATATAGCATAAATGTAAAAAATTTTATTTCTTCAGTTTCTTTTTCTACTTTTTAGGGTCATTATCTCCTATTTCTCCACCATGCCCTAATCTCCCTTTTCCCCCTTCTTTTGTATTTCACTGCAGCCTTTTAACAATCTTGTAAGCACATTTCATTGTTTTATTGTTTGGTTTTTGAGTTAAATTGCTTTTTTGTTTTATAATTATCTTGATTTTGATCCAATAGCTAATATTTTAAGTGTCCTTCAATGAACTTTTCATCAGCTTGCAGTGGACATGGGACTAGGGAACCTGTCTGCTTTCAGCAAATGCAGGACTAAAGGCACACCTGCCACAGTGAAAAATAACTACTAAATATTCCATTTTTCTTTTTAATTTCACTCGAATTAGTCAGTGCATGAATGTAGGTTTGTTAGATAAGTTTAGTAGCACCCCTATTTTGCCTTACTTTTAGCACCTTTTCCCATCCTTTTTCCTTATGGAAACTGCATCTAGAACTTCTAACCCTGGTAATAACATTATGGAATGTCCCAGGACGTTTCAAAATTAATACTGCAGTATGAGAATCTATAGCAATGTAATTTGTTAACACACACAAAAAAAGTAGATTATCTTCCTTACCTCCTCCTAAGCCAATGGTAATACAAAGTGTGAAGACATTGGGTGCAAACATGCTGATTATGAAACAGGCTGAGGCCAACAAAGAACCTGCTATTGTCACTGCTCTGCATCCATATTTATTGACAAAGGAACTGGAGATGGGCCCTGTAAAACATACAGAAAAGTCATTATTAAATTCTGAAGGATTCACAGGCATTCTTCCCAAACCAAATTTTTCAATTCAATATTTCCCCAAACTTATAGTTCCGAAAAATAATTTTCCAATCCAGAATTCCCAAGGTCTTCCTCCCAATGCAATTTTCGCACAACTTCCTAATCCATATTTTCCAATCTGTCTTTCACAAAGTAAACATTTTTGGAAAAAAAAAAAAATTATATTATATTACTTAAATTGAAAACAATGCAAGATAATTATAAAGTAAAGCTAAATTCCATAGTTCTGAGGTAATCTAAGGTAATATTCTGCCATCTTTGTATGGGCTATTGCATATGGCAAAATGATAGACCTTATGCAATTCTGAGTTTGTAATTATTTCTTCTCCAGTTTAGCTTTTACATACTGGCCTAAAGAAAGTTGTCTTGCAGTTTCTGTGTCAGTCTGCTCCTTAATGAACTCCTCAGAGAAGCATAAAGGGTGGTGCTTTCCAATGATAATCTAAAAGTGATTATGCTACCCCTCGTTAAAAGTTATTGATGCGACTTTGGGCTGTGGCCTAATAATAAAATTTTGTCATAATTATACAATCCATCTTTCAGGGGTATAGCAGGGTAAAACAGCTCGACGAGGAACAGTACTAATAGTAGAATTTAATAGGGAAGTGAAGTTGTTATTTAAGAAACGAAACATTCTTTTGAACAACATACTGTTGAAGAAGTGCTGATGGTTGACCCATGTTGTCATTGTCATAACGACACCATGAGGGGAATAGCTTGTTGTTTTATGTTGTGATAGTTTGTTAATGAGGGGTAGTATAAGCCTTCTGACTCCTTAACACTGCTACCTTAACAGATCTATTGTGAATCCCTACTCTAGATGTCCTACTTTAATTTAATGCTTTTTATATAGCCTATAAATTTTATGGATGATGTTAAGACAATCTGTCCTGGAGTCTGAAAATCAAACTCCAGATGCCTTATTCTTTGTTGGACAATATTTATTGCTTTGCATTTGCAAAGTATGGTCATTATTTCTTATTTTATGCTCTGAAATGATGTGGATTAGAACATGAATGGTAATTCAGACCAATGTCTTTTTCGAGCACCGTGAGTATAAATCTAATCTGATTCTTTTCAGATGGTACCGGTACCATTCTGCAAAAATAGGAAAGGAAGAATCCACTATGTCTTCCTAAATATAGATTTTATACGATCCTACATATAAGAAACAAGAAAGCAAAGGGAAATAACCATAGGCCTAACCAAGCCTATAAATAAAACATATCTGTATCAAGTTCTTAAAGAGTTTGGTTTTCCATCTAAATTAATCAGGATGATAAAAATGACACTAGAAAATTCAACATGTAAATGTAAAATTAAAATACTAGGAAATTTATCTGAACCTTTTAGGGTGAAAAGAGGTTTAAGACAAAGAGATGCCTAACCAACAACTTTATTTTAATATCATGCTAGAGAAATTAGCAAGAGAATTAACCTTGAATCCTAATGGAACAATCTTTAATAGGACAAGACAATACCATATAATGTGGCACATGCTGATGATGTGTTAGTGATTGGATGTGTGTGAGTGAGTGAATGAGTGAGTGAGTGAGTGAGTGAGTGAGAGAATGAGTGAGATAGTGAGAGATAAAATGAGTGAGATAGAGGGTGAGAGTGAGTGAGTGAAAGAGAGAAAGAAGAGGCAAAAAAGAGAAAGAGAAGGAAAAAAGAGAAAGAGAAGGCAAAAAAGAGAGAGAGAGATAAAGAGAGACAGAGAGAGAAAGAGAGAAAGAGAGACAGAGAGAGAGAAAGAGAGACAGAGAATAAGAGAGACAGAGAGAATAAGAGAGACAGAGAGAAAAAGAGAGACAGAGAGAAAAAGAGAGTCAGAGAGAAAAAGACAGACAGGGAGAAAAAGAGAGATAGAGAGAAAAAGAGAGACAAAGAAAGAGTGGAGAAGAAATAAAGTCAAGAATAACTGCTGGGAACCGATGCTATTGGGGTACGCCGTAGCATAGTGGTTGAGGCGCTGCGCTACAAACCGGAAGGTCGCGGGTTCGATTCCCGATGAGGTCGTTGGAGTTTTTCAATTGGCCTAATCCTTCTGGTGACACTACGGCCCTGGGGTCGACTCAGCCTCTAACAGAAATGAGTACCAGGAGCAATCCTGGGGGTAAAGGCGGCCTCAAGGCTGACAACCTTACCACCTTCACGTGCCGAATGTCCAAAATCTTGGAGCCTCAACCTCCTGGAACCCTCTAGGCCTCCATGGCCTGTAATAGGGAACACTTTACTTTACTTTTGCCGATGCTATTATGATCTGAAACATATATTTAAATCTAGAGTTGTAAATAAGAAAGTCAAAGCCAGAATCTATAAAACTATGGTGAAACCCACTGCCACTTATTAGAGTGAAACATGGACAATGACCCAAGAAGAAGCACTAAGATTAAATACACGAGAAAGGAAAATATTACGGAAAATGTATGGCTCAGTGATGCTAAATGGAACATGGAGAGTGAGGACAAATGATGAGTTACAA
Organism: Ectobius pallidus; assembly: GCA_964059195.1. Taxonomy (NCBI): domain Eukaryota; kingdom Metazoa; phylum Arthropoda; class Insecta; order Blattodea; family Ectobiidae; genus Ectobius; species Ectobius pallidus. The sequence continues at coordinate 22,301,460 of CAXKWD010000010.1, read as the reverse complement.
AAACTATATGGAGATCTTGATCTACAGTAATTTTCAAATGGGAAGCGTTTTCCTTCACCGCCAATCACGTGTACGAGCTAAAGGAGTACCGCTATGAGGAAGGGTCTTCCTTCCGTCTCGCCGTCTCTGATTGGACCGCGTATCTAAGCAAGAGGAAGAGCAAAAACGCTTCCCATTTGAAAAATACTGTAGTAGCGGATATGAAGAGAAAGAGACTGCAATGGACAGGGCATGTTATAAGAATGAATGAAGATAGGAAGGAGTAAGGATTAGAGGACGACCTAGATCAAGATGGATAGATGAAGTGGAAAATGACCTAAGAAAATTGAAAGTAAAGAGGTGGAGGAAAAAGGGAGAAGTCAGAAGTGAAGGGGCAACTGTTATGAAGGAGGCTAAGGTTCTCAGTTATATATTTAAGTAGATCAGCATCTGTTAACTTGTCTTTATGGTAGGTCTACTGGACATTTTATCCTGATGTAAGAAATTATATCACTTATCGTTCTGTAATGTTCAATTTCCGATTTTTCTTTATGTTTATTTTATTTGTAACAAAATATTCCTAAGAATTATATTTATACAATGTATATTTTTATGTTTTAAAATTATATTTAAATGTGAAAAGGCATAATAGGATATCTAACTTTCCATGAGTTATTTAACTTTTCTTATAAATAGTAATAAGTGTTATAACGTAGGTAACGATTTCTTGTTTAAGTTGGCATGACTTAGAGTATGGTAAACAAATTCGCTAGCTAGTTTTTCAGTGCTAAAATAGCTAAAATATGATTTCCATTAGTTCACTACTTAAAAATATTCCGGGGGTGAACCCCCAAACCCCTCGGCACTTTCGACCTTCCCCGAAATTATTTTCTGGCTACGACACTGGCCTACATACTATACTTTGCATATTTTTAACTTTTAAATCCATTGTTTTTCTATATAACCTACAAAATATGAAGTAGATCAACTTTAACCAGGTACTTCGTAATAGGCCTATTCAAGGATCTGGATAGATCTCGATAGAAGGAAGTCAATCGGTCATAGTTTTTCGCGACGTGTGGTCGGTAAAACGGGAACTTATGCTGCATGAAAATGATGGAAGACTTAGAGACGAAGTTTGAGGAGGCTATAAGAACGCTTATTGAAGTTACAGAAAAAAGTGGAAACCTTAGAAATGATCTAAAACAGAATATTGTAGTATCAGTTAAAACCATAAGAAATGTGTACAACTCTCTCCATACAAGATGTGAGGAAACAAACAGCGCTCTGGCGGCAAAATGCAAAGCTCTGGCTGAAGCCGAGAAGAAGATGGCAGACTTCAACCGGAGGGTAGAGACACCTGTTAGCCAGACAATAAAACCAAGCTTCTCACAGGTTATTCTTGGTGAGAAAAACCAGCATGAAAATAAAGCTTAAGCTCTTTGTGAAATCAAAAAATAATCAGAGCTCAGAATATATGACGACTCTGATCAAAAACAAAGTCAAACCCATGGAGCTGAAAATAGGAGTTAGTTCATTCAAGAGCTTAAGAAACGGTCAACTGCTTATTGAAACACAAAGTAAAAGTGAAATTGAAACCATATGCAGTCACATAAATAATAATTGCGGACAAGAACTAGTTGCTTCGGAACCCAAGAACCCAAGAATAATTGTTTATAACATTCCAGAAGAGGTAACAATGGAGAACGCTGTAGAGACTATCATCGGGCAAAATTCAGAACTTAACTTGGATGCAACAAAAATAGTCCCTAAATTCATATATGAAAATAGAAAGAAAACAAGAAACCTGGTTATAGAGGTGAGTTCAGACACAAGAAAGCTTTTAGCCAATAAGAAAATTAAGCTTTGCTGGAACATGAGTAACAATGAAGACTACATCAAAATCAACAGATGTTTCAAATGCAGTAAATTTAACCACCGTGCTGCAGACTGCAAAGGAGTCCTGACATGTCCTCTCTGCTCAGAGAGCCATGCAAGAAGAGATTGTAGAGCTGAACAATTCAAGTGTGTTAATTGCATAAATTATAAGAAATACAATGCAAACGCACAGATAGACGAACACCATTCGTCCTTGGACCGAAATTGTCATTGTTACAAAGTCATGATAGAGAAATACAAAGCCAACACAGACTACTAGCAAGGCCAGCTACAGTACAGTAATGAACTCATTAGGCTTACACTGTTTACAGGTTAACCTGAAACATTCAAGGATCGCTACCAACAACCTAGTACAAACAATTGTAGAATACAATGTAGATCTTGCCCTAATACAAGAACCATATGTCGTAAACGACAGGATTGCTGCTATTCCCAAAAGTTTAAAAATATACTCAGCTGGAGATGGAAGAAAGCGGGCCTTAGTACTCTCAAATACAACAAGAGTAGATATACTAATGATAAATCAACTGTCAGATGAAGACTGCGTCGTTTTAGAAATAAGGACTCCATACCAGAAATTGATTATTGCATCAATGTATTTCGACATCAGCAGGGACATTAATTTAGACATCAGAAAATTAGAAAATATTGTAAACTACACTCGCGGAAGAAAACTAGTAATCGCTGGAGACACTAATGCAAGAAGTACTACATGGCATGACAGAATTTGCAATCAAAGAGGAAAGCTACTGGAAGAATTCATAATAACGAACAATTTGTACATAATTAATGAAGATACGGCGACTACAACATTTGAAACGGAGAGAGGTAGTAGCTGCATTGACCTTACAATAGCTAACCACCCTAGCCTTTCCCAAATAACGGACTGGAAGTGTGGAGAACAGGAAAGCTTTTCTGACCATGCAATAATCACCTTTAATATAGGAAAAGCTAATCTGCTCAAGAAACAAGAGGAATTCACGAGGAAAAGATATATCGCAAAGATGGAAGAAAACTACGAACAATTTAACAATACCCTACTCTCTGAATTGACGAAGGAATTTAAATGCGCAACCAAAGAAATCAAACAAAAAGAAATAGAAAATGAAATCTGCAAAAGAATTAAACTCTTACCTGATGCCGAAGAGGTCACGGGGAAATTCCACTCGTGTATCATAACAGCTTGTGACAACGCCTTTTATAAATCTACGTCGAAGAGAAAGCCAACAATGGGAAAAACAGTTCCATGGTGGAACGATCAACTAACAATATTAAGGAAAAGAGTAAATGCCCTACGAAGAAGATACCAGAGAACAATGAATAACGAAGAGCTCCGAAGAGAAAGAAAACTACTGTACACGGAAGGAAAACGTGAATATCAGTCGTTGTTACAAAAAGAAAAGTTTAATTCTTGGAAAAAATATTGCACCATTGAAGATGGAAGTAACCCGTGGCACGCAGCGTATAAGTTGGCTGCAGGAAAGACAAGAACCCAAGCTATCCTAACAACTATCCAGAAAACAGATGGTACCTACACAAGCGATATGGACGAAACTATTTCGCATATGCTGAACCACTTCACTCCCGAAGACGAAATAGAAAATGACACAGTACAACAGCAAGAGCTACGAAGACAACAAGAGGAACCAATACAGACTACAGATGACAAGGAATTTACACAAGAAGAAATATCCCTCATAATTCAGAAGTTTACCTCCGAGAAAGCACCGGGAGAAGACGGCATAACGAAAAACATCATAATGAGAGTCTTCGATTTGGTTCCAACAGCAATAACGGCCATGTACAATAAATGTTTGAAACAAGGATGCTTTCCAAAAATATGGAAAACATCGCAAATAATCCCTATAGTAAACCAGGGAAGGAAGATAGCCAAGAGGTGACAAAGTTTAGACCAATAAGTCTATTAAATATAGAAGGAAAAATCTTGGAAAAGTTAATGATAGACAGAATAAACCATCACATATATACAAACAATCTACTGAATACAAACCAATTCGGATTCATACCACAAAAAAGCACCATTGACGCAGCGCTAGCAGTTAAATCGTTCATAAAAGAAAATTTAGACAGGAAAAATAGTGTAATATTTACTAGCTTGGACGTGAAGGGAGCCTTCGATGCTGCTTGGTGGCCCGGCATTCTCCACAATTTGAGAAATCTACAATGCCCAAAAAAATTTGTATTATTTGGTCAAACACTACTTCAATGAAAGAATAGCCACACTTTCAATCAATAACTGCAAAGCAGAAAAAGAGGTAACAAAAGGCTGCCCTCAGGGATCTTGCTGTGGTCCAGGTCTATGGAATATCTTATACAACTCCTTACTTAACTTAAAATACTCGAAACACAGTAAAGCAATAGCTTTCGCAGATGATCTAGCTCTGTTAACTACAGGCAAAACAATGGAAGAAGCAGAAATGTACGCGAATACTGACTTGAAGCTAATAGAAGGATGGTCTAAACAATATAAAATCCAGTTCAACAGCAGCAAATCAAAAGCTATGCTGATATCTAAGAAGAGAAAAGAAGAAAATAGTAAAATATGCATATATCTAAACAACAGGACACTAGAGCAAGTGAAACAAGTAAAATATCTCGGGATATTATTCGATGAAAAAATGAACTTTGGTATTCACATAAAACAAGCAACTGAAAAGTGTGTAAAGCTGATAAACGCTTTAGCGAAGTCTGCGAAGCTGAACTGGGGTCTCGGACAACAAGCCTTACGAACAATCTATAAAGGTGCTGTACTTCCGATGCTATTATACGGCGTTCAAGTGTGGGAAGAAGCAATCCTAAAGAGGAAGAACATGATAAAATACCAGCGTGTGCAAAGATTAATGAATATTAGAATTTCAAAAGCCTACCGAACTGTGTCTTATGAAGCGTCCTGCATTTTAGCAGCAGTAACACCAATCGATATAAAAATTAAAGAAGTGCTGGATATATATAAAGAAACACATATGACAAATGAAAACGAAATACAGAGAACTATCGAAGAAGCCCCCAAACCAACTGAGTGGCCCCATCCTGCAAACAGAGTCATTGTTCAAGAGGCACAAGCAAACATAGCATACAATATAGAAATCTTCACTGATGGGTCAAAAATAGATGGGAAAGTCGGCGCTGCAGCAGTCATCTTCCAAAATGGGGAACTGATAGAAACATTAAAATACAAACTCGGCTTGCACTGCTCCAATAATCAAGCGGAACAGATCGCGATATTACGTGCCCTAGTGGCAATAGAAGACAATAAAAAAATAGAGGACGACAAGAGACTGGTGTTAGTTAATACAGATAGCAAAATTACAATAGACCTCCTTAAGAACGGTAAAATAAAAAATGAAATAATTGAACGAATAAAAGAAAAAATTAAATACCTCCAAGACAATGGCTGGACTATCCACATAAAGTGGGTTAGGCGCATGCTGGGCTATATGAAAATGAAATGGCCGATCAATTAGCAAAGAAAGTTGCGAAGGAAGACACCGGGGAAGTTATTTACAGCAAGATCCCGAAAAGCCATGTTGTCAAGGAAGCCGAGGAGAAAGGATTGCGGACCTGGCAAGAGCAATGGAAGAATACGACAAAAGGAACTACTACCAGAATGTTTTTCCCTTCAGTGATGGAACGTCTAAAGCTGAGGGTTCCACTAAACGGACAGATAACAGCCATATTAACAGGTCACGGGAAGACAAGAGAATATTATACAAGATTTAAAATACAGGAAAGTGCACTGTGTAAATGTGAACAAGAAGATCAAACTGTGAATCACTTAATATTTGAATGTACTCTCCTAAACAGCGAAAGACAAGAACTAAAACAAAACATAAGATTAAAAGGTGGACAGTGGCCAGTAACAAATTACGAACTAGTTAAACATTACCTCCAAGACTTTACAAGATTCTTAAACAAAATAGATTTTGAAAAATTATAATTAATTGTAAGAGTAATTAGAAATAAGTTAACTGTTAAGAAGTAGAAATAATTAGCTTAATTAGGTAATTAGGATATAATCAAAAAATAATACACAAGTTCTAGTTAAAAGATAATATCAACTGTAAATAATGTACAATAACACATGTATTATTACTTTGTAATGGGGCATGTGGACTATGCTAATAAAAAAAAATAAAAAAAAAAAAAAAAAAAAAAAAAAGGATCTGGAGTTCTATTGTCAACTTAAAAGTAAAAACAAAGCAAACCTAGAAAGCAAAGAAGCAATCTGTAAAATAAATAATTATGCCTAAAAAAAGGCAAAATACATTAGTTTGTTCTCCTATGCTACATCGGTTTTAAAATTCCTTATTTTGTCTCTGTTATAGGTATTATTGCTTATGTTTGTCATATATATCTACCTCAGATTAGGTTTTCAGGCCTGAACTATATGAGATAATAGTATATTGCGATACAAGTACCGTAAGCGATGCATACGGATCAAGGAAAGAGTTTGAAAAAAGAGGTGCTCGCGCCGTTTTTTTTTTCAATTTTCCGAGATCAGTTATGCGCTTACGGCACGAGTATTGCATGCTATTTTTTGCACGATGATTATTTATATCAATTTAATTATATTACTTGAGATATACCAGAAAATATTATGTATATACATTATTGAAGATGGATGTTTATTTCAGAAAGTGATTCGCATGTGTTTGTTGTTATGGGAACCGAATATTTGTCCTGGGGGGCCTTGTCCAAAAAGGCTTGTATTATGATGTGCCGTAAGTAAATTCTTACCGCACATAGCAACAAGATTTGCGTGTGGGAATGTCAAGTTACGATCCACGGCAACAATATTCGTAAGTACCACTAATTAGTTAATGCCCGGTTTCTACAAACTAGTGAATTACCTATGGGTAACTATCCATGGACAAATTAGTTCCATTTAACTTACAATGATATAATGAGCAAGGCCTTGGAGTTGTATAGTTAATTTAATTCAGAAGGCTTTGATTATTATTGTTTAAATATTACTATTGATCCTATGAAAGGTTAAATTTTATCCAGCCATCCATGAAAGGATAAATTAACCCGAAGATTTACCCTTGGAAAGATCTAGCCCGAGTTTGTAGGAACATTTTTTCTGTCATTTTCATATTTACCCAGAGGACATTTATCTAGAAGCTCGCCACAAGTGTATGTGATTGCTATTTTTAAATTATTTGTGTTTGTGTGGTGTTATTTTTAAGTAAATTCTGTGCATTGGATAATTTACCCATAGGTAATTCGGGAGTTTATAGAAACCGGCCATTAGTCGTGCAAAAACATATAAACCGCAAATTAAATAAAAATGAACTTTGCAATATTTTATACAAAGACTTGCTCTAAATTTTTATTCAGTTAGTTTATGTTATATTCGGCAGGCACAAAATAATAATAATAATAACAACAATAATAATAACAACAATAATAATAACAACAATAATAATAACAATAACAATAATAATAATAATAATAATAATAATAATAATAATATGGTGCAGTGATTTGCATTTTTGCATATTTTGTGGGAAATTTCATTTTTAGGGATTTGCTGGCTTTTTTGGTGCTTTTTTTAGCATTCTTAAACATTTTGTTCTGAGAATCCTAACGGTTACAGGCCACATTTCTGGTGTTCAGTATTAATAAACAATGCAGAACACTGTTCGAAGAAACTTTTATATTTTTCTTATAAGGAACCAACTAACAGTTAGGCCTCCTCTTTGAGAATCTTCAAATTTTTGTTGTTGTGCATTGCAATCCAGGACTATTGAAGTGAATGTGTTTTTTTCTATAAGAATATATTTTATCTCTACAAGTTAGCCTTTAGGCCTATAGACCTGTTCGGTCTCTATGCTATATTCTTAAGATTGATCCGCCCAACGCTTCTTTAGTAGTTCTATATCTCGTTTCCCTCTTGGTGCAGAATTGAATAAAATATTTGGGATTCGATTTGGGCTTAGCCTCTGAAAGTGTATTTAAAAAAAGGTTTTAGGGCATTTTTGCATTTTTAATAAATAATTTTCTTGTATTTTATTCTGCATTAAAATCCTAGCCCTGATAGGCCTAATAAGATATGTTCATATACATTCCACTTGAGGACAGAGAGGGTCGGTTGATGACAGATCGTATCTAACAAATGCCAGTAGGCCTACATATTATAGGTAGAAACTCGTTGTTTGGTCACATGATTTAGGCCTACTAATATAACAAATGAGAGAAATTTGTCAATTGCCTAAAATCAATATAAAGGATAGTATGGGTACCTCACACAATATGTTTTTCTCATTCCTAAATATCTCCCTTTCCAGCCTGGGTCCGTACTTTAGATCCTATATTCGAAACTTTACTTTGCCAAATATAACAGTTCTACGAAGGCCGTCCACAAAGTAAGTTTCCCTAAGGCCGTTTACACAAACAAAACAAAATTACATGGAAATATTTATTGCAACAGATATACCAAGTGTTCAGCTGTTTCCAACATTTTCACTACAGAAATTGAGATATTTGTCATACCGTGGGATCAACTTTTGAACACTTGTGTCGTAGAAGTTTGCCGCCTGGGATTTGAACCACTGTGTGACAATAATCTCCGCTTCTCTGTCATTCTCTGTCATTTATTGAGGTGTAGGAAAAGATGGAAATAACTGGGAGCAAGGTCCGGGCTGTAGGGTGGATATTGAAACATCTCTTAGCCGAACTTTTGCAGGAGGCTTGCAGGGAGGTGTTGAAGCCTCCACCCTACAGCTCGGACCACGCACCCAGAGATTTTCTTATTTTCCTACCCCTCAAGAATGACAGTGAACGACAGAGAATGGTGGATATTGACAGAGAGACGAAGGTTATCACATAATGGTTCAAATCCCAGGCAGCAGACTTCAATGCCACATGTATTCAAAAGTTGGTCCCACGTTATGACAAATGTCTCAACTTCGGCGGCGAATATGCTAAAAAATAGCTGAACACTTGCTGTATCTGTTGAATAAATATTTCCATGAAATTTTGTTTTGTTTGTATAAACGGCCCTAGAGAAACTTACTTTGTGGACGGCCCTCGTACTTTCCAGTATCACCTACATTTTTTTTCGTAATACTAAATTTAAGTATTATTGTATTACTATGTAATTTATATATTTTTGTGGCAATAAACCATTAATTTAATCACGTGTACGCCATTGCCTACTTCAGGCTTTTTTCTTTCGAATTACATCAAAGGATAAGCGTTGCATTATGATCAGGCGTCGCGTGTGGTTATAAACAGCCACTATTTATGTCACTGGTTCAGTTTTCTTGTCTCCAGAACTTAGAAATCCATAGTCTGAACCTGGTACTACTTTCCGTGCTCCAGTTTCGTACTTTGCCAGTTTTCCCCTGGACTTAAAACAACATCCACAGCTTATTCTAGATCACTGAATGATAATTCCTTGACCTAAATATATGACCATTTCATTAATTTATTACCCCGATATCTCATATCATATAAGAAACAATATTTATCAAGAGCAGCATAAGCTAAGCATGATCGAAAATAAAGTATTTGTAGAAGATAGGAATCAATCTTGTAATATGGTAAGATTTACAAGCTGTAAAATGAATTTAGATAAATTAAAGTCATATATTTGTTACTCTTAACGGAAATACAGAACCCCAACACGACCGAAATTCACAATCTTTTAGAAAATTCCATTAGCTTAAAAATGTACGATTAATTCCTATATTTTATATTAATGAAACTTTACATTACCGGTAATCTACAACTTAACGAAAACAAAGGACCTGTGTGCTGTTTTTACGTTGGTTGTGTACTGTTAATTAGGCATTTAGCCGTCACCGGAATTACAGAATTTTATCCAACAGGAGTTATTTCACATCATTTGGTTTAGGGATTCAGTTATTGCCTTCGACTTGCGTCTGGATCGAACCCATGAATTTGGGATCAGATAACCAGTTCCTATCTCACTGTTCCATTCAGGCCGGCAACATATGCTCTAAAGATCATAGGCTGATCTCTAGGAATGATGTACAGTCGACAACTTGCTGATGCTTCTGGTTTCTGTTAGTGTTTTTCTTCATTTGGCAATGAATCCGTATCATCTGTTTTCCAAACCAGGCCTCTTCTTATTGCAACGAATGCCTACACCAGCCACTGAATGAATCTGACTTGTATTGGTTTGTTGTCGAAAGTCTAGCCTATGAACACAGATCGGTTTCAGGTTCATAATCGAAGAGTGGTGGGAAGAAGAAAAACACTAAATGGAGAGTCAGCCTCTGCTGATCGTTACATGCCATTAGACCTGAACCGATGTGGCTTACGAAAGTTGGCGTTAGCAGGTCGCAGGTCGCAGGGCGCCCGTTTTAGCAAAGATGTTTGGGAAAAGTGCGCAGAAGTTGGTGGTATTTCAGCCCCGGACAGAAGCGTCGTCTTGTAGGTAAGTTTAAGGAAATCGCCTCTGTGTCTGATATAAAAAATTATGTTTACTGAGAAGACTGATGAAATATGAGAGATATTAGTACAGTATCAGAATCGAATTAGGCAGGGTCAAGGAAGAAAAATTTGTACGTGTAATGCGAATGTTCTAAGGTATCTCCAGTTACTGGAAGGACAGCACTTCTACCACCTCTTATAATGAAAGTAAACACAATAACATACACAATTACATAACATAAGATCAAAAGAACCCATTCCTTTCCACTGCCGACTACACAGGCACCGTTAACCCAGTGTCGCTGAGTGACTGCCGGGCAGTGAAACTCCGGGGACCAATAACTTAAAACGCTCTTTATTTATAAAAGTGCGCAAACACTTTATTTGGGGAGCTTCAAGACAGCATACGAAGCGGTTTTTCGTCATTGGGATAAGAATATTTCTATTAGAAAGCTCTGGCTTTCATCGTCCCTAGTCGGCGAGTCAGACGTCGACATTTCCTTTTGCTGTCTGCCGGATTATATATTATTGTTGAATGAGGTTAGAGAGTAATTTTCACTCTCAAATCCAGCTCACGGCAGGCTCTGTTGCCAAGTCAATCAAAAACAATATAGTAACTTAATATAATACAACATTTTAGCGTTTCTTTGATTCTCGTTTCCGACTGAGACATGACAACATTTCAACACGCGGTTATTAACGAGTATGTCCGACTTACATTAAAGAAACAACATTTCAAAGACCGCACCGCTGGGGACGATGATAGCGAGAAGACTATACTTCTAATCCCCTCCACATATTTGCGAATATATGCCATAACAGAATGACCCATACTCCAACACTAAACTGTGAAGTAACTTACCGGTAGTGATAACGTGCGGGTGTTGATGTCCTCTATTTATTTTTTCATAAATAATACCACTTGTTTACGCATTGGTTTTCCGCGTCCTACAGGCAAAGTATTCTCGTCATCACTGCTGTTACAAGCAGCAGGCGCATTAGCTATTTCCCATGGTCGCCACATGATCCTAGATATTACACCGTATAAAAATAATATGATACTTTAAATATGTAAGTGCTAATAGCGATTTCGCTCTGTTCTGGACAGAGGTAAGTACCTATTCTTGGCGAATGGGAAAAGAATGTGAATCGTGGTGTTAAGAGGATGAGACAAGAAAAGTCTGGAGATGTCAACACCCTGGTGCTGGAATGGTTCAAAAGTGCCAGGTCCGAGAAAATGCAAATTAGTGGGCTTATTATGGAAGAGAACGTCTTGGAAATTACTAAGCAGCTAGGAGTAACAGAATTCTCTGTTGTCGTTGGCTCGAATGATTTCGAGTGCGTTACAATAATGTGTTCCATTCGATATGTGGTGAAGCTGGTGATGTTAATTAATGATGTAACGTGAGTGGACTGAAAGGATCGTCTCCCTTCAATTTGCGAAGGATATGCACTTACAGTCGACATTTACCTTCCACCCCTGTGGTCCGGATTAGATTCCAGACCGGGTTGGAGATTCTACAGTAGGTCTAGTGAAAAATCCCTTTCCCGGGTTATTTGAGCCGTCTTTAAAGTGAACGGTAGGGGACTGGGGTATCCCAGAAACAAATATATGCTGTATATATCACCTTATGGGATCGCCAGGGCTCCCTTGCGATCCAGTGGACTAAAAAAATAACAATAGATCGTCCTCTCTAAGAAGAAACCTAAAGTAAACAAAAATCAGTAAGTCTGCCTCATCCTAGCACATTACTCGTATTACCTAACAGTGAGAAAGGCATATTAGTTTTTGTTTACAGCAGGATAGTTCTTAGAATGAACGGGTTTTATAATGTGAAAGTACACGAGGGGTAAACAGGGGTTACTAAAATACACTGTACAAATTTAAGGATGATAGCAGGGCCTTGGCGAGTTATTTTCAAGATAGGAAACCCTGGTTTGTGAGCTCAAATTCCCATATTAGACATAAAATGCATGTAATTTGCACGCCTTACTTTAAAATTAGAAATGTTTAAATTATAGTTATAATCGGTAGTGCGTGAGCCTGTTGATTTCTTTACATCCTTAAAAAAATAACCTGTTTACTCTACGCTTTGAAAATAAGTATAAACAATTAAGCATGTCTCACTTCGTTGTAATATTAGAATTAATTTTCCAAAAAATGTTCAATTCCATTTCGATTTAATACTAATTTATTAGTATTTAGTTTCAAATACTTCACGTAACACGTAACGTCGAAAATGCACTTCAGGGACCCTGATTTGCCTACGTCAGACTGTTTTTATACTCCTCGGTTATCTCTAAAATTTATGTAGTGTAGTTCAATAACATCCTGTACAATTAAAAAGCCTCTGACATACTCCTGACGTTTGGAAAAACACGCTGAAAACGCGAACAGATATTTTGGCATCAGTACAAGGAATAGTGTTGGGACTCCAAAGGCGCGAAACTATTAAACATCTAATGTTGAAGAAAAAACTATACAATATTAACAGCCTAAGTTTACACTAGTTACTTGGCAATATTTATAGTTGTTCTCCCTATTCACACGTGAATTGCTCGTGCACAGTAAGACAGTGGCCACTGAGGATTCCGTAACTCTTGCCAACATAGACTCCATAAAATTTCTTGTCCTATTTCCTAGGTAATTTATGTTGATTGTGTTAGAACTCCCTGCTGAAGGAAGCGTTCTAATGCGTGGTAAATGTCTGTGGAATCTCTTAAACAGAAGAACTGTCTTTCCTGGGAAAAGTATATATATATATAAACTTTACGGGGGTAAATCAATAAGTATCCGCAGTCTTTTTTTAAATTTATTGTAACAATACAAAACTTTCAATTACTTCATTTTTCAACATAGTACCCTTGCTTCTCAATGCACTTGACCCATCGTTGCTCAAACTTCCTGATGGCCTTTGAAAAAAAAGTTTTCTGGCTGAGTAGCAAGCCACGTATGAACCGCTTCCTTCAAATGGCTGCATATGGTTCCTTGCATATGGTTTGCCACTTCATCGACAGTGATTCTTCGGTTTGTCTGAATCATTAGGCCTATACGCATTTGTTCAATATTGGTGTCACTGGATGGACGCTCTGTTCTTTTCTCGTTCTTCACACCTGTCCGACGATTTTTGAACTTTTCAGTCTAGTCGTACACGTTTCGCCGTGGTAAAACATTGCCCCCATATTGTGCGGAAAATCTTCGATGGATTTTGGTTCCTGGTACACCTTCAAAGAACAACAAAAAGGGTCACTGCACGCTGTTCTTCTTGCAGACGCTGGGCAATGCAGACATGATTAATGTGCAACAGCGCAACACTCAGTGGAGTAATAACGGTCAAACATTCCGCAAGCAGAGACAAATGAATAATATGTAGATGCGCGCGAGCACAAAGCGGTGCATCCAATCTACAAAAGATTAACAAAAAGTGCGGATACTTATTCACTTATCCTCGTATTTTATAGATTTATAGAAAATATGCATAATAACTTCCTCCACTGCCAGTTTGCCACTGCAGACAAAGTAAACCAAACAGGAATATTTTAGAAATTTAGAGAAATTAACACATTAGATTGCCTTAATAAATTAAACATTAACTTTGTTACTAGACAAGATATTATTGTATACTGAACAAATGAGATCTTAAATGTTGGTCGAACCATGTATTGCTATTACTACCAACGCAGCGGCTCGATTTAGGGAGGTTCAATGATTTCCAGAATTTGATGAGAAAAGAAGGTAATGTTCCTCGTGTATCCTCCACGAGGCCAATTACTTCTGTAGAATCCAGATGGTATTTTTGTTTGTAAAATGGAAAAGTAGGTTCTTATCTAATTGTTTAAAACATTAATCTCTTCAGTTAGCCCAGTACGACTGGTGGGATCGATTATGAAGTCTTTCTTGCTGTTAGGTTGAAATGCGATCATGTCAATTCTACGTGTAGGCCTACTGCCTTTTGTTGAGATTCCGTGCACTTCTTCAAAAAAAATCCCATCCCCGTCTTAGGAAGTTCTTCTGCAAAAATGAACTAATTTTATGATGTCCGAAGCTCCTGAATAGTTCTCCATAATGACGTCATTGTGCTCTATCTTCTAATAACCACTAAAAATAAAAACAACAAATAATAAAAAACAATGTTAAACCCCTAGGGAGGCCAAAATCCTAGGGAGGCGGAGATTCTACTGGGGCCGCATTGTTGCAGATGCCTTGGAAATCCGAAATCAATCGAAACTTCAATAGGGTTGGCGGTCTACAACTTAGCAAGTCCTGGAAGCCAATATTGGCAACTCTTACTCCCAAATAAATCAGTGGTCCTCATAAAGACGGATTTCACATTCAACAGCATTATTATTATTAAACTCTAATTCTCCTTCCCGACAAATCAAAACTCTCCATTTAATTAGTCCAGTTTCTAATTTTCCTATTGGCCCCCCACCCGTTCTAGTAGGCCTGTATCCAGTCTTTTCCTATATAAGAAGCAGTTTTTTTCCCAATCAGGCTCACTTCTCCCAGAAGATGGCAGCGGAGATAGCTGCCGAAAGCTTGGAACCAAACCTTCATCTCACCCGGTTGGAAGCCCGAGAAACAATAATACAATGTTAAACTCGTTAACAAAGTAATTTATCTTCTGTGGAAAATAAATAACATATTTACCCATCTTGTTCGGTAATAAAACCTAATACAACACAGAGCCAGACACACATCTCTATATATATAAAAGGCTTTGTCCTGACTGACTGAATGAATGACTGACTGACTGAATGACAGGAATCAACGTACAGCCTAAACTATAACAGGTAGAGACTTGGAATTTTGACAGTGCCTTCGTTTCCTAATGTAGATGCTCACTAAGAAAGGATTTTGAAAAATTCTGATTCTAAATGCAAAAAATGAGTGAAAAACGGGCAGAAAACGTGCATTTTTTGCGTTTCCGAAGCGTAATATATTTCAATGTCAAATCAATTACAGCTGGCTTTGGCTATTTTTGTCAAACCTTGGAAATGAAACTTTCGCGATCGCTTGAATGTTGTAGCTCACGCTGGTCGATTCATTTGTTTTTAATGTCAAGGCACGCATACATATGAAATTTTCAACCTAATCCCGAAGAGGATTCTTCTTCTTCTTCTTCTTCTTATTATTATTATTATAAGTGGGATAATCAACATAGGCCTAAATATGGTCAAACGTTGTTCGATTTGGACGAAACTCACTGTACAGGGGTTTTCTGGGCCAAGGACCTCGAATCTGAGGACGCTTTTACCAGACGATACTATCTAATCGTGGTATGTAGTCCACGTGATTAAGGAGTTAATAAATATAATGATATAACTATTATGCTCTTGATTTTTAATTTTTGAAATAATTATCGCGGGCGAAGCCGCGGGCACATGCTAGTCACATTATAAATTCTATCGCATGTGTCTTCCGTGTCAAATTTGTCATCCCACTTTTTCAAATGCAACTCGTGGCTTCTTAGGGATTTTTTTTTTATTTCCTAGGTACTATAGGTAGATGAAGCATTGTGTTCGACCCCCAAATTCGAAGTTGAGTTTTTAACATAAATACTTGTTTTGAGGTCCCCTGGATCCAAAATACTATTTTCAGAATCATATCTGTGTGTGTGAATAGCCTAGAGCTAGAACGGAAAATCGTAGAAAATCAAATGTTATATTTGTGCTAGATACCTTCTGAGGATGTGACACTAAGATTTGCGACGATTTTCTCTTACTCTCAATGCCACTTTACATGAAGAAAAATTAGTTTTTCGTATTTTTTTCGAAAATGCCTCCAACGATTTTGTTTTATTTTTATATATGAGGTGCTTATACCAAGAGCTAAAACTTTTATTTGAAACATTTCGGAAATAATGTCTGAAGAGTAGTTATAAGCCAGGTACCGTTCATACAGTCAGTATTGCCTGGTGAACAAGCTTTGCATCAGACTGAAACAACTGAATTCGCATTACTGCAACACATTCGTGTATTTTACACTGGAATATTAAGAGCAGAGGAAGTTATGTGGTTCACATCAGAACTTTTGAGGCTATTTAGAACGGCATTCGACAGTGAGAAAGGGAACAATTTAGTTCAGTAATATTTACGTTATGTTCCTTGATATCAAGGCTGCCAATCCATAACTTTTATATTTCAATGTTTCGTGACTCATCATTTCATCAGTCATAACGAGAAAAATTTACTCGAGCTTGGGCAAAAGTATATAAGTTAAGTTTTTGGTGTAAATGAGATACTTATTCCCTTTGAAAGGAAGTGACTCAGATTTTGTTTGGGCAAAAGGTGTAAGTTAGTTTTCGGTTCTTCCACATATATCTCAATGAGCAATCGGAAGGGTATATGTGACTTGCACCTTTAACCTTTAGTTCCTTTATCTGAAAGTCTGAGCGCAGATGTAAGTAGCATATAGGTAAAGTTCTCGCACGATATATGTGCCGATGAGACAGTTATTAGCTAGAGAGAGACATGCTATTGTGCGAGAGAGAGGTAGCTTGGCCTTTACAAATAAAAATGAAGGTATTGTTGTGCGAGAGAGATAGGTAGCAGGCCAATCGACGCTACAGTCCCCATGAAAACATAATGCAATGATTTAGGCCAGTGTCCGGCAGATGCTGCAGTTGTGACGTAAGAGCCAGTCATCTCGCAAGAGCTTCGGAGA
This sequence comes from Ectobius pallidus, assembly GCA_964059195.1. Classification (NCBI taxonomy): domain Eukaryota; kingdom Metazoa; phylum Arthropoda; class Insecta; order Blattodea; family Ectobiidae; genus Ectobius; species Ectobius pallidus. Next base: position 22,284,491 of record CAXKWD010000010.1, on the reverse strand, counting down.
GAGAGCAGTTGAGTTGTATTGCTGTCAATACGCATCAGCGCAGTGGCGTTCACTGCAGCAGTAGAATTGTATGGTAAATTTAGTGCATTCAAAGTAAAACTAGACTTATGAAAACGTCACCTCACTCTCGGAGACACGTCACATTTTCCAAAGTTGTCTACAGTATGTCATCGAATTACAGACCTAAATAATTATGTGCAAATATTAGAAGAACTGGATCAGGAATTTGATTGCCGATTTCAAGATTTTGCAAACCTCCAATCCGATATTTGCACATTTGCGACACCATTTTCTGTGGATATTGACAGTGTTTCAACGTCATTGCAACTAGAAGTCATTGATTTGCAAAGTGATATTAAAATGCAAGACCGATTTCAAAACAAAAAGGATTTATCTATATTTTATAGAAGATTTCCCCAGGCAAGATTCCATTTAAGAACGATCCTGTTCAAAACAAAGAGGCGTGGCTGTCATAGCCCGCACGTGAGAACGCACGTGTTCACCATGTTTAATGCTAGTTTGTTTATTCTCAGTACAACTCATCCGCAGGGTCGTCGTGAACAATGAATCCTTTATGTTTTGTTTGCTAATTGATATACTATAATGATGACGATGCCAGTGAGAGTTTGTTATTTCACGTGTAAATATTGATATTATTATTGCATGAACTTACGAACACTCGTTAGCCACGCTCTGGTAATGGCGCATGCTAATGACATTAACCAATCACGTTTTGTCACATAATGCGAATTTTCCGCGAACTCTCTGTGAGTTCACCTCCCCTTTGTTTTGACTAGGATCAAACTAGAATGGGATCAATAATAGAATGTTGAGTATATTTGGATCGACGTAGGCCTATGTATGTGAACAGTTCTTTTCGTGTATGAAGGTCTACAAACCACAACATAGGAATCACCTATCTGATCAGAACTTAAAAAATGTTCTTCGTTTGTGTGTTAGCCAGACTATGACGCCAAATATTGCAAAATCAGTGGACGAGAAAAGAGGGGAAAAAATCTCGACAATGCCTTCAGCTTGGGCACGATAGTGACACAAAGTAAGGGTGTGTATCACAAGTCTGAATAGGCCTATAGGCTACTTTTCTCACAAAGGTGTATAGTTTAATTTGTATATTTTGTGTAGTTTGTATATTTGGTGTATTCTGTATATTTTGTATACTTTAACATTTTTCAGTTTCCGAGTAGACAAAGTTTTTCAGTACTGCTTAAAGTATTCTCATGTTTTATGTATTTGTAGTTTATAGCAGTTTCGGAGCCTCATTTAAGTATGCGGAGGCTTCCGCACCTGGATGTATTATGCATTTCAGATTATTGTAAGTAGGGCCTATATTAAATTTCATTACAAACAAAACTGTTCTGTTACATTGATTTATCACAGTTGTACTCTTTTGTTTTCGTACAAATGTATTGTAATTGTGCTATTACCATACTATCAACGAAAACGGAGCGCACTCTGTCAGTGCATAGACGTCGTACCGCCACTGGCCAGGAGAACCATTTCTCCACGCTGCGCTTTGCTCAGTACGGAGATATTGCCGAGCAAAGAGCGTTGCTGCTCTGTAGTATGACGTCACGGAGCACGGATCATGCCGGTCACTGATTTAGGCAATCGGCACAGATTTCGTGCGGGATCTTTACACACAAAAAATCTGCACAAGTAAAGAACATTACAGTTTCGACTTATAGACAACTTTTCAAAATGCTAAGTTTAGGAAATACTGTTCTACTGATATAATTAGCCTACATTCTTTAAAGATTATAGAATAATACTGTTTTCTTTTTGCATTATATAAATCTATGATTGGCCTACTTTCCATGACTCGTCGCTGCCTTGTCACCAAGTATAATAATCATTAAAACCGAAATCAGCGAAGAAGCAATCACAGAACAAGAGTAACAGATTTACACGAATAAATTATTACAGGAGCGTACTGACAATCCCAAAGATGGGTACCAAACACGCAAACGTGCAAAATAAGGTAAGTAATAATAATAAGAGTAACAATAATAATAAAATAATTATTAATAATATTAATAAAGAAAACAGTAAGTTTATGTAACTACATCAGGCTATATTTTTAAAAGTATTCAGATTCTGTACTATGTAGGTCCGTAAAAATATCCCCACTTCAAAAATACCATTAATCACAGTGAGCCTGCGTCATATATTATACAGGCTTTGTTCTGCTTGTAGGCCTGTTTGTAGCTCTCTTCTTCCTGACCTCGGAAAACTAAACGGAGGGACCGGATTTTTAGGTTTTTATAGCTTTGAATGCACCAAACTATAACTGTTTGTTTACATTCTTCTTTTATCTTGGTTAGTGTCCAAGGTTCAATTCCGGAGTAGGCTATTACAGTACTTTGTTCTTCACTTGTCTATCCATTAAGCAAGGTATGATTTATCTACAGGAAGAGGTAATCTATCCTTTAGGAACCTAAAAATCCGAGCTCTCTGGTCAAAATTGTTCACCAGCAAGTGCCCCATTAATTCAATCGCTAGATGTTTGTAAAATCATTTATTTAACAGCAAACTAATTACAACATCGTAGCCTATTTATTAACACTTAGACGAAATCAATCATAAACTATTAAAACGATCAGCAATGAAAAAACTAAAAATCCGGCTATGCGGTAATTTCACGATTAGAAAGCGCGGCCCTGGGGAAAAAATTCAGATTCCAGTTCCCTGCCCACTCGCCTCCCCCCCCCCCCAAAAAAAGAAACCCGCATAGTGTGTTCCGTCCAAATGGATCAATGTTTACCCCCCTTCCGTCCACCTATGTAAAAAAAAAAAAAAAAAAAAAAAAAAAAAATCAGATCACTGCTTGCCGTAAAAACAAATGAATCAAACAGAGCGGCTAACAAAATGAAGCGACCGAGAATCCTAATATTTTCTTCTAGAACATATTATAACTATTAATTGCTCCCATTGAACAATTTTCCTATTCTATTTCGAACTTGTAAGTTATACAATTTCAAGATTTTTATAAGGGATTTTTGGGTTAGGGATGGTCAAGCGAACTGTAGAATTACGAGATCACAGTGCTACCATAGAATGTAATATTGGGACAATTAAATATTGGATAGGGATTATTCAAAGGGATCAATCTCTAAATAGAGCAATATGTTAAGGATAAGCGAGAATATGACTTTGGGCATCAAATTAAGAAACGGATTAGAAACAATACGAAGGGCTACATTTTGACAGAGGAGCAAGGAAATAGGAGACGTGCGTTGAGAAAAGTTAAGAACAGTCTGATGGGCTACAAATAACTGCGGGGAAGGAGAAATGCATTTAGAAAGGAAAAGACTAGGTGCTTGGAGAATATTAAGATTACGGGTGAAAACGGGATGCGAATCTGTCTCCTGTACGAGGGGGAGAAATCTTAAATTCGTATTTTCATGGTGAGGTATGCAGGATTGGAGGAGAAAATAGAAACAGCGATATTTTACGGCGTCGAACATGGAGCAATAGGCACGTTCGGCATTTACTGGCAGGCAAAGAAGATAAGGAACGGATTGGGAAATTTATAATGAAGGCGTGACAGCTCAGATTTGAAAAAAAAGCAGCAAATTAGGGAGCGAGAATGAGTAACGGAAATAAGCAATTAAAAACGCAGCTGAATGAGCATGTGTATTTTATTATATGCCAATATGTTCTGCATTGTAACGGATAGGCTTACTTGTTATAGTAAGTTTGTGTGTTTTCCTCCTTGTTATTAAGTGCCAGTATGGTACTTTATGAGATTGTGTGGGGGACGAAAAATGTCTGTCCGTCTGTCTGTCTGTCTGTCTGTCCGTCCGTCCGTCCGTGTGTCTGTACGCGCTCTAACTCAAATACGCTTTTTCGGATTTTCATGAAACTTGGAAAACACATTTATAATGTCAATGGGAAGAACCCTATTGATATTGAACCAAATCGGTTCACCGGTACCGGAGTAATGCCCAATTTAGTGCCTATTTTAATAGATTATGGCGCCTTTGTAATAGAAAGGCGCCATAATTCAAATACGCTGTATCGGATTTCCATTAAACTTGGTATACGCATTTATGACATCCATGAAAAGTACTCTGTTAACTTTGAACCTAATCTGTTGACCGGTACCGGAGTAAAACCCAATTTAGTGTATATTTTAAAGGCGCAATAGCTCAAATACGCATTATCGGATATTTATGAAACTTCGTATACGCATTTATACTATCCATGGAAAGACGTCTGTTGATGTTCAACCAAATCGGTTGGCCAGTACCGGAATAATGCCCAATTTATTGCCTTTTATGTTAATATATGAGAAGTCGCGATAACTCAAATGTGCTTTATTGGATTTTCCTGAAACTTTGTATACCCATTTATAATGTACATGGGAAGACGTCTACCGATATTGGACCAAATCGGTTGTCCGGTACCGGAGTAAAACCCAATTTAGTGTCTATTTTAAAAACGCGGTAACTCAAATACGCTTTACCGGATTTTTATGGAATTTGGTATACACATTTATAGTGTTCATGGGAAGAGGTCTACTGATACTGGATGAAATCGGTTCACCTGTTTCGGAGTAATGCTCAATTTGGTGCCTATTTTATGATAATATACGTATTCGAAAGAATTTATATAAAAAAAAGCAAATCATTTATCATGACGACATAGTCAATTGTTTTACTGTGATATTTTACAGCTTTGGAAATTAAAATAGAGATAGCTATGACCAAAAACACTATTGTTTTACATGCGCTTATAACTTACAACTAGACCGTTAAACTGACCCAGGTGACCGAGATGGTAACGTTTTGGCCTCACGTTATGGAGTTCCATGGTTCAAATCCCGAAACCAGCCAATTTCACTTTCTTTTTCGTATTTTTATGTGAGTGTGCGATTGTCAAGATATCAAAAATCTGTACAGTTCAGCTGTTGCTGGAAGATTTTAATCTGATTAAAAAGAAAACTAGACCTTTGTTCTTCCCTAAGCCCTGCTTAATGAATAAATCTGGAGATAACTTGTAAATCAATTAAAAAAACATATTCTGCATATCATAATTGCAGTCATAACTGATTAAAAAAAACATATTCTCACTTTTTTACATCAGTTTACCTGATTTTATTAATATATGCGGATGATACTGAAGGTACAAACTACACAAAAAGTTTAAAAGATAGGCCTAACTGTCAATTGGAATTGGTTTCGAAAGATAGGCTATAATAGGAATCGCCGTAAGGTGTGACCGATTAATGTCACATCATAGTACACCTTTTATTTCATCCGATAACTCTGCCACGTTGGCTTTAATTTACGGTAATATGTTTTGGGAAAATAATAAAGAATTTCGAGATGTATTATCAGACTAGATTTTACTTAGTTCAACTGAACATAATATCCATGACATGATATTCATCAAATGATTACAAACAAAAGTATAACATACAAATTTACAGTTCCATAGTAAACTTCAAAACTATCTTAAAGTAACCCAAGATTTACATCATTAATAACAGATGAAATATTTAAAAACTCAACATTAAAAATGGGTATTTGGTGATTCTAATGTAGGTCTATATGGGAAAAAGCGGAAAAAAAACCAAGAAGTATATAACTTAATCAGGTATGTATAAAATGGTAGTAGATACTTTTACTAGGCCTACACTTTTCTAAGGCAATACTAAGTTTTGTATGAATAAACACCTTAGGAAAAGCTTTTCATCTTAGCAAAAAATAAATAGTGTTGGCCAAGATTTGATTTTCCTTCAAGCCTTAGAATAAACTATGAAATGTAGCCTATGCATAAAGCGTAGTATAGATCTCTGCTTTGTAGGTTTTACTAAGAAAAATCACAGCATGCATCCTTCGCGGCTTAGATTGCTTAGTGAATGGTTGGTGGTGATTTGCATGGCTGAGTTTTTTTCGAATCTATAATGTCTTTCTGTCTTTCTGTCTATCTGTCTGCCTGTCCGTGCGCGATGCCCAGCGAAATCTACTGAATGCAGAGATCTGACATTTTAAACATAGATGAACTGAAGGGTGGGCGAATGCACTTCGAAGCCGTATTTTTAATTTTCGTTTTCTTTAGCGAGTTATGAGTGAAAAACAGGCAGAAAACGTCCATTTTTTGCTCATCCGAAGCATCAGCTTTCAGTAATACATTTCATTTGTCAAATCAGTTGCAAGAACTAACATTTACTTTGAATACGATTCTGAGCATTACATGTGGAGAAGAATTATCTTATATAACTATCAATCTCTATCACTAACTTTAAATAAAATGAATTAAAGCAAGTCTTAAAATATTTACGACTCAAAATGAAATAGAAAAAATCATAACAGAAGAGAGCATATAGATTTTGAGCTGTACACTGTTACTTAATCACTATCATAAATATCATCAGCCGATGCAAATATCATACATATTTCTGGTAAAGTTTTTTTCTAATAATTATATCATCGTATAATATTATCCAAAAACTTGAGGTGCAAGTGTGGGCACAACAGAGCTCATTGTTGCATCATTTATAGTTAGCTGGATTTCTCTATTCGTAAAATAGTTCATGATTATTTTATAAAGGTTTCGTGGGCAATTTCTGAGCTTCAGCTGAAGTTCATGCTCTATGCATTATCAAAGGCACCAGTAATGTCTAGTAATATCACTAAACCAACGATTATTCTTGTAAATGCATCTTGGATCCAATTTACCACCTGCAGACTGCTTCTTCTGTTGACTTCTGTGGTAAGAATTCAAACTGGTTATCATTATAAAAGTTGTTGCTAAGCAAACGAAACATAATACATCTATAAAGAGTTTTCTAGATATTTTCCCATTACTGGCAAGAGACTGGCGGGTCACAACGAAGAAGTAGTGTTTTTGCGGGCATATGGCTTTCGTATTATTTTCACTGCTGCCAACTTCAAGCAATTGGGAAAAAATACTTAGATCTAAATATTTGTTTAAAATATTTAGCATTGGAGATGGGTAAGTAATTTGAATATGTATCAGAATATTTGCAGAAATATTGTCTACATCTGGTGGTTTCGTGTAGTTTTGTTTCAGCATAATGCGCTCCACTTCGAGAAAACTAAATAAGCAAAATCATCTTCTGTATCAGGTTGTTAATATCTTGTTATAATTTTCATGGTTTCTACAGTGTTTGTACACTAAATTTCATGACTTTCTGGCAGCCTGAGAAGAACAAAAGTTCTTCCAGCTGTTAAATTTAGCTTGTGTCATTTTTCAGTACTCTGACTTTACTCTATTATAAGCATCTTCATATTGCATTTTGCTCGTTCAAACTTTCTGCAACTTGAAACACTCTTTTCTGCATAGTGTCCATTCTTCATTCCACCAGTAATTTTTCGAAGATTTGGAAGAGAGTTCAGGTAAATGTGCCTCGCACAAATTCACTATTGCATTTGTAATTTCGTTTATTAGTGTATTTAGTACACCTGGAGCGTCTACTTTGGATATCGTCTTTTGTAATTCCAATATTTCGTTTTTGTAACTGATCAAGATTTCTCTTACCTTATTTATAGAATGTACTATTTTATCACACCAGTTTTTATCCTTACTGATAGGCCTAGTTTCAATTACATATTTAGGTTATTTTCTGATTAGGTAAATAATTCCATTGTATTTATACTCACTGCCATTTGTACTATTCTCTATTACTTCTTCTGCCCGTACCATTGGTACTATAGGTAGAGGAAGTATTGTTTTCGACCCCCCGGAGTTGAGTTTTTAACATAAAAACACGTTTTGACATCCCCCTGAATCCAAAAATACTATTTTCGGAAGCTTGTCTGTGTGTGTCTATGTGGATGTGTTTGAACAGCCTAGCTCCAAAACGGAAAATCGTATGTAAACAAAATTTTGTAATTTGAATCAGGTACCTTCCGAAGATGTGACGTGAAGATTAGCGACAATTTTCTCTTATTATTAAGGGGAATTTGCATGAAGAAATTTTCGTTTTTCGCGATTTTCTCGAAAGAGGTATGACAATTTTCTTTAAATTTTGCACATGGTTTGCTTATAAATTTACTAAGAGCTAAAACATTTATTTGATACATTTTTTTTCGAAAGAATTATCTAAAGGGTAGTTATAAGCCACACACTCTGGATACACGTTCTTTGCAATACGGCCTCTTGTAACGCAAAATCATACGAAAACAAAATTTTGTATTTGGGTTAGGTACCTTTTGGGGATGTGACGCGAAGATTGGCTACGAGTTTCTCTTATTTTTAAGGAGACTTCACGTGAAGAAAATTTCGTTTGTCGCGATTTTCTAAAAAAAAAAAAAAAAAAACAGCTCTTACGATTTTGTTTAAATTTTACAGATGGGGTGCATATATCAAGAGCTAAAACGTTTATTTGAAATGTTTTCGAAAAAATTGTCTGCAGGATAGTTATAAGTAGGGCGAGGATTTGAAGGTTTTGCCTATTTTTCCCCCAGCTTCCTAATTAGAACATTTTAACGTATTTTTCCGTTTCATACCCCTAGCTTCCGAATATATGAATCTGATAGAACATAAAAAGGGCTAAATCGGACTAAAGGGCTTATAATGGACTAAAGAGGACTTTTGATGAAAAATAGGGGCTAAAGAGAACTTTTGCTGAAAAACTAGGGACTAGAGAGGACTTTTCTGAAAAACTAGGGCTAAAGAGGACCTTTTTTATCAGAATAACACGATTTTCAAATAGATTTTCGAATTGATGCAAAGGTAAACAAACATGGGAATTTATGCATTTTAAGAAAAGACATAATAAAAATAAAATTATACAACGCACTGAAATTAACAATGTATATGTCAATTTGTCCCTTGTCTTTGTAACTCGGAAATGTGCCGCCTCGCCGTCGCAGGAAATGAAACTTGAGCCGTCTTCAATACTTTGAAATCTGCAAGTAATCCATTGTTTCAACTTTCAAACAAGTTGCCAACCGACGACAGAGAAGTAAAGGAGGGCCTGTGTCGAAATTATATTACAATTTTCGGTGTTTTATTAAGACGGCTAAAATCGTTTGTTTGAAACCTAAAAAGGGCTATTTCACGAAAATAAAAGGCTAAAATACCTTTTATAAAAGCCTAAAAATCCAGGCCCTACTTATAAGCCACCCACTCTGAATACTTTGCAGTATGGCCTCTTATTTTATATCAGAATGTGAAGTGAGAAATATATTGGTCATGCTTAACCTAAAGAAAGTTACGAGAGTACATTAATCAGATTTTATTTGGGTAGGCTTGTAAAGGTTAGGCGCAATGTTAGTGGAGGGAGGAGTCAGGAGCGTGAAAATAGGAATTGTGGTTACCGATCGTACTATACCAAGAGGATGTGTATTTGGGCTTGCTTAAGCCATCTTCAGTCCTTGTTGGCACCGTGAGGCACACGGCAAAGATATTTTATAGTACAAGATACCAGCAAGTATACATAGTAATTCTAGATGAGTTTTATGTCTATTATATATGTCTATTATATTATGAGTGTTTTAACTTTTTGACTCAAGTGTAATAGTGTTTTTTATTACTGACATCAGCAAAGATAAGCTGTACATTAATATATGCCTACTAGTGTCGTGTGCCTATAATATACTCATACACATCTTATTGAGGTTATAAGGTGGTAAAGAAACCCAACATTATTAATATGACCCTCATTGGACTTAAATTTATTAACAATTTACGGGCAAAGTTCACACAAATGCTACAAAATGCATGATTGAATTTTAAGATTAAATAACTATTGGCATACTTAAATGTACTGTATTTCGTAAAAGTGCTACTTATTTGTAAATGATTAACACATAAATCTGTTCCATATTCTTGTTTACAGTATTTGTAAATATCGAACGATATCTCATATCGATTGAACGTAAGAACTATCCATTTCACATGATTCTAACCGTTCCCAAAGTGTAAAATCATTGATATGTTATAATGATATGGACATGGGCAGCAGGCCCTACAAGAAATTCTCAAGCGGTCATGGGTTTGCTTTGGTATTATACCTTTGGTTACCAATGCAGCAGTTCTGTAGCGCTCGTTTGTTTTCCCGCTCATAATGCTAAGGTTAGGCTCCTCCTCTAAAAAAAACATGGGATAGATAATGGACGTAACTCTAAAATCAGCTACTTTAATGCAAATGATCCGTATAATCACTTTCGTTATTTTGTTTGGCACAAATTTCTCCAGATTTCAAAATTAGGAAATTAATGATTTTTCTCCTATATGAAACTGGAAAAATCTTTAAGGGGTATGCGTACCCCCAGAAAAAAAGAGCTGATTATTATTAAAACTATCGACATGACTTATTCAGTTATTAAAGTCACTTTTATTAACACCATTTTAAAAATAGTTCGAGGATACCGAACCATTTCCACAGATGCGGCTCTGATGATTGCGGGCATAACACCTCTTTTCTTGACTGCCAAAGCTAAGGCAAAAATAACTGACATTAAGAAAGGACGAGAATCAATCGTACTACCACCAAATTGCAAAGTCGAGGAAATTGGCAAATACTTAGATTTTGGACACCCTGGTATCTTTCAAAATATTGTACAACTTGTTTCATGCAACAATGATCACCAGTATGATAAATTATATTCTCAGATGGATCACGCACAGAAGATCGGCAAATTCAGCATTCTTCAGTTGGTTGTGCTTTTGTTGTGTACCAAAGAAACAGTGAAGTTACTAATAAGGTATATAGACTAGCACCTATGTGTACAATCTTCCAGGCTGAGTTGTTCGCTCTGAAGGAGGCAGTTCAGTGGTGCATTGAGAATAGGTGTAGTGGACGAATACACAGTGACTCTCTGGCATCATTGAATGCAATTCAAGACAAGTATAATGGAAATCCAATTGCCATAGAAATCAGGCGTATCATTTCTTCCAATAATTTTCACATATGTCTTACTTGGGTCAAAGGTCACTCTGGAGTGGAAGGAAATGAGAGAGTAGACGAACTCGCGAAGGCTGCAGCTACATCAGACTTGGACTACAGTTACGCTGCCTGTCCTATATCTTTTTTCAATAAAACTATAAACACAGAAATACTAAATGAGTGGAATTTGTTGTGGATCAACAGTAAGAAAGGAGTCATCACAAGAAATATGTTCTTTCCAACTATAGAAGACAGGAAACAAACAAAATTCTTTGAAATGAACTACGTTCTTACTCAGTTCGTGTCTGGACATGGGAAATTCGGTAGTTACTTTTCTAGATTTCATATACCATCGCCTTCTGGATACTTGTGCTCCTGCAAAGAAGAACAGCAAACAATAGTTCATCTTCTGTTCGATTGTCCTATTTATCTGCAGACGCGAATCTACTTCACCTCTCATCTAGATTCGTGTGGACTTCAATACAACACACCACTAAATGGAATTTTTAGACGCAAATGTTGTGCATCTTCCTTTCTCAGTTTCATCTTTCAAATTTTTAAAACTCTTTGACTGTAATCGTAACATTATGTGTTCTTTTGATGATTATGTATCACAAATCTAACAGGTTAATTATCCATGTATGTATTCAAGCTTATGAAATCAATCTAGATTACAACATACAGCCCTAGCATACCTATTGGTGAAATAGGGCTCATTTGTATTGGAGAATAATAATAATAATAATATAAATAATACCAAAGAGGAGGTATAAGCTCATGGAATGGGAGATAACATATTCTGCATGATTGACTATTGCCTCCATGTCCAAGAAATGTTTGTTTATGGAGAAGTTCACCTATATCTTTGTGAACATGTTAACGATAATTAATCATGAATGTTGGTACTCTAATGGGTTTATAGAAGCATATTAAGTAGCCTACATCTGAGACATCTCGGACAAAAGAACAATGCAATTCTGTCAGTTAAATAAGGTATTGGCTTCGCTTTCCAAGTTCGCGGGTTCGGTCGTGTGTGCTCAAATGCGCGAGTTTCCAAATTTACGGGCATATAAATTTCTAGTGACGGTTACAGGCCTACATACTAGTGCACATCAGCCGTTAGCAAAGAAACAGTATTTGCATAAAAAAAAGTTTAAAAATAAGATTTTTGCCCTTCAAGCAAATGCATTTCACTTTTTGGGTTTGTTAGGGATGTTTGTTTTACATTCTCACTATTTGAGTAATATTTTTCATATCTTACATTGTTAGCCTATATTATGGCTATGTTTTGTAATCATTACAACATTTTAAACCACTCCACAAATAAGTGCAGGATATGCAGAACTCTAAAAGTTTCGCAAATGCCTACAAATGGCAATGTTACCTCATGGAAAGAAATGTGGTCGTGATGTACACTCCAGCAATGTAATCTCAGATGAAAAATAAAAATTGCAATCCCACACCAAAATGTTCCTCTCCCAACCTTATCAAACTTACGACAGTTATGATCAAAATGGTATGGTTAAAAATTATTTGACTCAGTCTATCTTCATAGAACATACCAATATTATGCCAATTCAATTGAAATTCACAGTATTCATTGCTTACAGAAATAAAATAGTCCTTTTATTTATATTAAAAACAAATATCACATATTGTTTTTCATCAATAAATGGATGCGAGATGTCTCTTGTATTTTTCAAACCCGTACTTATAACGATCTCTAAAACACTGCATTTACAAGGTTGAATGTGAGCAAACTTGTATATTTTACAAATTAAAAAAAATACGCACCTAATACAACAAACAATTTAGTATTGCAGTAACTAATGGCAGAGAGTTAATAGTTAGTTAGCCCGAAAAACCATTATTCAAAATTATATTACTTTTTCTAGGATATACCATACACACACAAAATTAAAAAGACACCACCACTTATTCCCAGCTGGAGAACGGGTAGGCTATTCTGCAGTAAATAAAGGAGTACACAATTAATTCATGTACACTCGGAACGGCAGTGTTTTATAACATGTAATGTAGGATTATTACGTCAGAACGAAAATGAGGCAGAGTAAGTCCTTGCTACTATGGAAATATCAAAATTTACGGTGCAGAAAGGTTTTAAAATTCCATACCGAATCACATTACCTTTATTTTGTATTTTATTTTAAGGAAACACATATTATTATAAAATATAACAACTTTAGATGTAAAATCTTATGAAATTTATATCTGAATGTGTATTGGAATCGATATGAAATACGTAGGCTACATCATAATTCCAAGGTTTGGTACAATAAAGGATTTTAATATTTGAGCATCAAATTAAGTCTTTAGAATGTCTGATGAACTATATTGTTGACGTTTGGAGTTATTATTAGCACGAGTCAGACACTTTGTATTATTCAGACCCCTTCTCTGGAGGGTCAACTAGACATCCAATTCAAAGGAATGCAGCAGTACTCTGCCTATGTGGATAAACAGAAGACTCATCCTGTTCATCACATCAGTGCAATAATAATGTAGTCGGAAGCCGTAATACTAGAGGAACAGGGTCGACAGTCTCCGGTTACCGTAGTTCGCCAATTGGAGAAGATCCAGGGGTCTCGTCGAGTAAACCTTCCCCACCAATGATATCCCTACCTTGTCGTGGTGGTGGGGCTTACGTGGTCAAATGATCCTGAGAGCTATGCCGGCGGTAGCTTAGCTACTGGTAGGGCCTCCCTTGCCGGACAGGTCGAAGGTGATGATCCAGACTAAAGGGATATCCTGGTCCTCCAGGTTGGGGGTTGGACGTAGAGGAACAACTCATCCCGTAAAACACGGTCGTTGAGAAGACCTAACGACAGAAGTCATTCCACTACAAAGGAATGCCGCCCGGCAGAGACAAGTACTGTGCAGTGCTCAGCCTAAGTGGATAAACAGAAGACATATACCTGTTCACCACATCAGTACATTGCCATGTAGTCGAAAGACATAATACTAGAGGAACAGGGTCGACGGTCTTCGGTGTTCTTTAGTTCGCCAGTTGGAGAAGATCCTGGGGCCTCGAATTTTTTGTCAAGTAGAACCTACTGGTCTGTTCACCCACTACCAAGATGTTTTTTGGTGCAATTTATGAAATCTTCAAGTGCTTTTCATTGTGTACATGCAACTCCATGTATGTTGTAAATATTGGGCAATATATGTACGAAACAAATTGGATGAAGTCTGGTTGGTCATCTAGACTTCCAAAGCAAAGGAATGCCGCCCGGCAGAGACAAGTACTGTGCAGTACTCAGCCTAAGTGGATAAACAGAAGACATATACCTGTTCACCACATCAGTACATTGCCATGTAGTCGAAAGACATAATACTAGAGGAACAGGGTCGACGGTCTTCGGTGTTCTTTAGTTCGCCAGTTGGAGAAGATACTGGGGCCTCGAATTTTTTGTCAAGTAGAACCTACTGGTCTGTTCACCCACTACCAAGATGTTTTTGGTGCAATTTATGAAATCTTCAAGTGCTTTTCATTGTGTACATGCAACTCCATGTATGTTGTAAATATTGGGCAATATATGTACGAAACAAATTGGATGAAGTCTGGTGGGTCATCTAGACTTCCAAAGCAAAGGAATGCCGCCCGGCAGAGACAAGTACTGTGCAGTACTCAGCCTAAGTGGATAAACAGAAGACATATACCTGTTCACCACATCAGTACATTGAAATGTAGTCGAAAGACATAATACTAGAGGAACAGGGTCGACGGTCTTCGGTGTTCTTTAGTTCGCCAGTTGGAGAAGATCCTGGGGCCTCGAATTTTTTGTCAAGTAGAACCTACTGGTCTGTTCACCCACTACCAAGATGTTTTTTGGTGCAATTTATGAAATCTTCAAGTGCTTTTCATTGTGTACATGCAACTCCATGTATGTTGTAAATATTGGGCAATATATGTACGAAACAAATTGGATGAAGTCTGGTTGGTCATCTAGACTTCCAAAGCAAAGGAATGCCGCCCGGCAGAGACAAGTACTGTGCAGTACTCAGCCTAAGTGGATAAACAGAAGACATATACCTGTTCACCACATCAGTACATTGCCATGTAGTCGAAAGACATAATACTAGAGGAACAGGGTCGACGGTCTTCGGTGTTCTTTAGTTCGCCAGTTGGAGAAGATACTGGGGCCTCGAATTTTTTGTCAAGTAGAACCTACTGGTCTGTTCACCCACTACCAAGATGTTTTTGGTGCAATTTATGAAATCTTCAAGTGCTTTTCATTGTGTACATGCAACTCCATGTATGTTGTAAATATTGGGCAATATATGTACGAAACAAATTGGATGAAGTCTGGTGGGTCATCTAGACTTCCAAAGCAAAGGAATGCCGCCCGGCAGAGACAAGTACTGTGCAGTACTCAGCCTAAGTGGATAAACAGAAGACATATACCTGTTCACCACATCAGTACATTGAAATGTAGTCGAAAGACATAATACTAGAGGAACAGGGTCGACGGTCTTCGGTGTTCTTTAGTTCGCCAGTTGGAGAAGATCCTGGGGCCTCGAATTTTTTGTCAAGTAGAACCTACTGGTCTGTTCACCACTACCAAGATGTTTTTGGTGCTATTTATGAAATCTTCAAGTGTTTTTCATTGTGTACATGCTGCAACTCCATGTATGTTGTGAATATTAGGGTTACATATAGGATATATGTATCTCTTATGATGCGTGATGTAATAAACAACACGTTGAAAAGCCTATTCTTTGTTTTTTTCATATTAAAGTTGACAGTCATAGTGTCGAGGTGCTAAGCACATTATAAATTAACTATAAATACATTAATAGACAGTAAACAATCCTGCATTTATAATTCTATATAAATACGGCTCATGTTACATTAAAGACTGTTTAACTACTAAAACTGAAAACTCTTTCTCTCTTGCTGTAACTTTCAAGAACATAAAAAATTTCCAAGTCTATAGTAACCAGCAGGTGCTGAGAAATCTAGGGACAGTTCCGCAGTATTTTCTACACACTTCACATGAATACGGAATTATGTCTGAGAATTCCTCCATGTTAGCTTTAATTTACAGCAATACATTTTGGGAAAATAATCAGGCAATTTCAAGATGTATAGTCAGAGTAGATTTTTCATTACTCGAACTGAACATATAATATCCACGTTATGACACGAGTCAAATTATTACAACAAAATAAATAAATAATAAAGTAACCTACAAATTTACAGTTCCACAGCAAAGTTTTAAAACAATGTTAAAAAAACACAACATTTTCATCATTTGTCTACTGAAAGATGAAATATTTAAATGTTCAACAATATCTATGGATATTGAGTGATTCTGATGTATATAGGGAAAAGGAAAAAAGAACTAAGACAAAAACTATAAGTATATAATGTAATGTCAATACGTTCAGTACTTCAAAAAGTATGAGAAAATTGTAAATAGCTTTTTTAAGAAATTAAGCACAGGAAAGAATGGTACTTTATGAGATTGTGTGTGGGGACGAAAAATGTCTGTTCGTCTGTTCGTCTGTCCGTTCGTCCGTCCGTGTGTCTGTACGCGCCATAACTCAAATACACTTTTCCGGATTTTCATGAAACTTGGAAAACACATTTATAATGTCCATGGGAAGAACCCTATTGATATTGAACCCAATCGGTTCACCAGTACCGGAGTAATGCCCAATTTAGTGCCTATTTTAATAGATTATGGCGCCTTTCTAATAGAAACTTCGTATACGCATTCATAATGCCCATGGGAAGACGTCTATTGATATTCGACTAAATCGGTTGGCCAGTACCGGAATAATGCCCAATTTAGTGCCTTTTATGTTAATATATGGGTGATTCTTCAAATACGGGAAAATTTGGAGTGTGTAAAATCCAAATTTTTTACTTTGTTTAAAAAATCTCAAATAAATTACTAAAATACTTCAGAGGTTACTTGACTATAATATGACACCAGCAGAGCTTAAATGTTTATATTTTTATTTATTTTTATTTCTTTATTTTTTTAAAGCCATGTGAATGACATCCATGTAGGCCTACATGTGGATGGCAGAAGGCCACATTAATGACTAACTTTGGCAACAATCTGCTTTTCTTTATGTGATTTCATATTTTTCTCAGCATACTTCAGTTAATTTTGCAACAAATTTGCAAATTTGTGTGCATACTCCGGAATTAATATAATTTTAACGAGACTGTGTTTTTATGGTTTTGGGGGAGGGGGGAATCAAGCAGAAATTCATTTAATCAGTTTTAAGATCTTAAGTACAGGTCACAGACACCGTAAACACAATAGTATCCTACATTTATCATCTACATGACTTGAGAGTCATCCACATACCCCTTCATGAGACATGTGGATGACACAAAAATCAGGCATGTGGATGACAAAAAAGGAGTTTAAGTGGTCTCAGCAAGCCATTCCTAAACCTCTGTAAGCTCAACTTCAGTCAAGTACTTTGAATTGGAAGGTTTATCATAGTGCATAATCAAAATTAATTAATATTCACTTTCTGCCTACTTTCTAGAAGCCATGTTAATGACGGGGAATAAAAACGCTTTCCTTGAAAATGATGCAAAGTCCTTTGTTAATCCCAAACTGTTTGTAAACAAGCAAAATTCAACCTTACAATTCAACCACAAGCTGCCCTGTTGGCTTCTAACACTGTTGCCAGTTATACAAATTTCTCATTTCTGCAGAAAAAATTCCATTCTTTTCAGTCATGTGGATGACCAAAAACCCTTGGGGCATTCTTTATGTTCATTAGGTGGGGTGACAATTTTATTTCATTTTATTTTTTAGGGATTAATATTCTTCACACATTCATAGGCCTACTCATTGACAGGAAAAAAAGTTGAAAAGGAAATAACATTTTGTTTTGTGGAAAAATGCATTAGAATATACAAAACCGAGGTTTGGGACAGGGCATGTCGATGACATTTCATTTCATTTAATTAAATTCGATTTTGGAATATCAGAATTTAAAGTTAGTGACATTTCAAAGTGATAGTTGTAGTATGGAAGTAGTAGAACCAAACTTTTATTTTAATTCTTTTTTTAAGTTGAATTTGAAGGGAAATATCACTCCGGAACACAAATTTTCCCGTATTTGAAGAATGACCATATAAGAAGTCGCGATAACTCAAATAAAATTTAGTGTGTATTTTGAAGACGCGGTAACTCAAATACGCTTTACCGGATTTTTATGAAACTTGGTATACACATTTATAATGTCCATGGGAAGACGTCTATTGATATTGGATAAAATCAGTTGACCTATTTCGGAGTAATGCTCAATTCAGTGCCTATTTTATGGTAATATACGTACCGTATTCGAAAGAATTTGTGAAATGCAAATCAGTTATCATGACAACATAGTCAATTTTTTACTGTGATCTTATAAGGATTTGGCAATTAAAATACAGTTAGCTATGACAAATAACACTATTGCTGTACATGCGCTTATCCAACTAGACCATTTTCTTTATTTTGTATTCTGCATATCATAATTGCAATCATAACAGATTAAACAAAAACATACTGGCACTTTGTTACATCAGTTTACCTGATTTTATTTTGTTATGCATTGTGAAAGTACATACGGTCTCTGCAGGCCCGTGGGAATGTTTAAAATAAATGTATTATAAACAGTAACTAATATAATAAATACACGTACATACATATACATAGATTACATAATATCTCCATGAACCTTGCAACATTCACAGAAGACTGCTGAACACCATTCAGAGAATTAAACGCAGATTTATTGACTGGTGGGAACCGTACTCATACATCTGTCACGACGAAAATATGATATTTCATATTTATAAGCACCCTGTCAATTATACGCGTTCAGTATCCAAGAATGAATTATGGAAAAGGAGATTATATTATAATCTTGCTGTGCACAACACTTACAAAACGAGCACAATTTACCCGCAGAAATTTCTACAGGCAGACGTCTAGTAAGCTGCAATCTGTTTATTATGGTGATATGGTTATTTTTAACGACTGTAGCGTTCTGGTAATTAGCGCCAACGTGTAGTCACCTAAATAGTATTTTTCCTCCTAGAGCAGAGCGCGAAATTTACGAGGCCACATAGATTCAAATTTTAAAAAAGAACTGGTTCATAGGCCTATTTATTTTTATTATTTTAGTTTCTGCAACAAAGTGACTTTTAAGGCAGTCACTTTCAATATGAACAAGATGACTGAATATTCGAATTTACTGGAAGCGTTAGGAAATAGGCAAACTATAGGCCTACTGAAAGCTGTATATTACGAGGGCCGTCCATAAAGTAAGTTTCCCTGGGGCCGTTTACAGAAACAAAACACAATTTCATGGAAATGTTTATTGCAACAGATACAGCAAGTGTTCAGCTACTTTTCAACGTATTCGTTACCGGAATTGAGACATTTTTCATTTCGTGGGACCAACGTTTGAATACCTGTGTCGGAGAAGTCTGCCGCCTGGGATTTGAAGCATTGTGTGGCAACCATGTCCGCCTCTTTGTCATCCTTTGTCATTTTTTGAGGTGCTTGTAAAGGTGGAAATCAATGGGAGCGAGATCCGGGGTGTAAGGTGGATTTTTAAATACCTACCAGCTAGTCTCCTGCAGAAGTTCGACGGAGGTGTTTAAACATTCACCTTAAAGCCCGGACCTTGCTCCCAGTGATTTCCACCTTTCCCTACACCTCAAGAAATGACATAGAATGACAGACAGGCGGAGAAGGTTGTCACAGAGTGGTTCAAATCCCAGGCGGCAGAGTTCTACAACACAGGTATTTAAAAGTTGGCCCCACAGTATGAAAATTGTCTCAGTCCCGGTGGCGAATATGTCCTGGCTGCGTCCCTGTGTGTCACACACACACTCTTTCTTTCTCCCTCTCTTTCTCTTTCTATCTCTCTCTCGCTTTATCTTTCCATCTCTCTCTCTCCAGTCTCCACCCCAATGCGATAGTTGTAATGGTTCATATTCTTCACTGTAGTCTAAATATTATTTATTTTATTTAATCAGGATATACAATGTCCTAGACATCTTCCTGCACCCATTTCAGGAGTTTATCATCTAAATATTATTAAAATGTTATAATTAATGAGAAAAGTATGGCCCGGATTCTTAGGTTTAAACTATTTTGTTCCTAGCTAACTATAAAATATTAACATAATTATCCGTTTAATTGTCAAGGCAGTCATAGGGTAAGTCAAATCTTATAAAATCTAAAGTTACTAAATAACACGTTAAACACTAAAAACGGCTAAAACTGCTTTTCAAATCGAGTACGATAAAATTACAATAATAATAAATAATATAATTATTAATTATTAATATAATTATTATTGTTGTATTAAAATTACTAGTTAAATGTCTGCCTGTATTTTTCATCTTGATCAATGTTGACAGTATATTATTTTGTAAGATAAAATTGAACCGAAATCCCCGGTTTCTCTAGAAGTAAATTAAAAGCATTTTTAGGAAGCTTACACTTGCAGTTTATTCACAGTGTTTGCTCCAGTAAGAGGGCGAAAGTGAAGTATTGTAAAAGGTGATTGATTAATTGAAAAACGTTCTTGTTGAAAGTGGTGCAGTTGGAATGACAGGGGTAGTTTAATACTAGGCAAAAAGTATTCCTAACGTTTTGTGGTCCAGATCCAGGAAAATTTAAGTGAAAATAAAATTAATTAACATAATTTTTCAATGTGTTTATTGTACTTATTAAAGTGAAATGGTAAAAAATAAATAAAACTATTTTAATATGTTAAAAAACTAAAGCAGGGTTTATAAAAACCTAAAAATCCTAGCCCTATTTATGAAACACCCGTTTCGTTGTACAACGTGAAAATATCGGTTCATATTCATTTCATTTGCATTACAGTGGACAGCATGAAGCAGTAGCTGCAGGCCTCGCAAAGAGATTAGATGGCTTTACAGTCTTGTTCCCTGCGACACAGTGACTTTTGCACGAGTGTCCAGTATTAAAATCAAGTGTATTTGGTTTACCTGCGGTATTTGTTTCTAAATCATTTTGAATATTCAGCGATAAGTGTGTAATAACTTGAATAATCACAACAGAAAGTAGGCTTTATTTCAATACGAATGTAAGGTTAAATTTCAGGTATATTCTCTGTGACAATCTTGATTTAATCAGCTCTGATTGTATACAGTGTGTTTCGAAAGGTCGAATAAAACGTTTGGGGGATAAGCCTATCAGAGGAGGTAAAATAATACTATTTTTATCTGACAAAATTATGACAGATGCGCCATTGTTACAAGATTGTGGTTTAACAGCCCTTTATCGCAATACGCACATGGCAAGGTAGCTGGCCAGACTGAAGGATGGTCAGCGTGCTGACACCCACAGCCCATTATGATAGTTCGGTGACCGAAATCGCTATTTCGTGATTAAGTAGCTCCTCAATTGCCTTCACGAGGCTGCGCAAACCGTGAAGGTACGTGCAATAGTTAAATTGTGTGCGCTTATTAAGAACTGGGAAACTCAAATACCGACACACCGTACCGGTACGATGAAAAATTGCGCAGAGATTAACTCACTTTACAAGCTGAAATACAGACATATATTATAACAAACAATTTTCAAAATGATTCCCATTTGACTAATTGAGTAGGTGCACCAATTCATAATTTTTTTTTTCCAATCTTACCCTCCCACGTAGCTGACTTTAGAATACTTGACACTTACCCGAACAAAGAGTCACTCCAACCAGAATGGACGCTATCCACGAGGTGGCGCCCCTTCCTTCATTGAAGTACTTCAGGAATTCATTGTAGAACACGCCGAACGAGTACGTCACGCCATCAGCTGAAACAAGAAAGACACATATCAGTGAAGTTATTATTTTACTCCGCATTAAAAGCTTTCACTACGTTGAAGTGCGGTAACCAAACCGGTACAGAACCGTATACAAAAAGTAATTAAAGTGTTCCCTATACACGCCGTGAAGTCCATTAAGGTCTCAGATTATAAGGCTAGCAGATTTTTAGACATTCGGGAATAAAGGTGGTAAAGTCGTCAGCTTTATGCACAGTCGCTTTTATCCCCAAGGATTGCTTCTAATACTCATTTCCGTTCAGGTTGAGTCGATCCCAGGTCCATAATGTCACCAGAAGGATTAGTCGAATTGAAAAATCCAATAACATCATCGGGTGTAAACCTGTGACCTTTCAGTTTGCAGCGCAGTGCCTTAACCAAATACAACACGGCGTACCCTCATTAAAAAAAAGAAAAAATGGAAAAAAAAGAAAAAAACAGAAAACTGTAGTAGGTTTATTTCTTTTAACGTATTGACATAATATAGACTATACATAAATTATTATAGCACTGAAGTTTTACACTAGACTTAAAAAATTACCAATTTCTTATTTAAGATGCATTGCTTTATTTTCTGTCTTTTTTTTAAATAATAGGCCTATGTCACTTCTTTCATGTTCTGCATTTTTTTACATAACCCCTATATTCTATGAAAAAGAGCGATCTCAGATTGCCCATGATAAATTACCATCAGTTTTAATTTACAATTAGGCCTACTATTTTCCTGAATTAATTTTCATAACTTTTAGAATTTTCTTTTAGTTCATAAGTGCTAGGTTTATTGTTTTTACTAATGTTGCTACGTTACTACTACACCTATTATTATTATTATTATTATTATTATTATTATTATCAATATCATTATTGCTGCTGCTTTTGGATGCCGAATACAACCACAACCTAAGGAGGCATCTCCGACCGATGATCCAGATATCCAAATGGAGCTATGTGACATATACAGTGACAATTTTCACTTAGTGTGTCTGAGATAATTCCAGTATAGATGAAGAAGATAAAATGATTTGATCCATTCTAACTCAAGGGAACATAGGCCTAAATCCACGACATATATTTATGGCGTTATCGGAAATCATGATTGTCGTCTCTTTTTGTCTGGTAGTTTTGTTTTGTTTTTTACTTTATTAATCTTTGAGAAATTGAGTGTTTACAAATTAATGGCATGACATGAATGAGGCCGACCACAGTTGGTTCCTAAATATCGAATATATTACGTTGTGGAATTAAAGTCACTTATACGAGCAGTTGGTATGTCCGCTTCACGTACCAGAAATTAGGCTTTCGGCAGTCCTTTACGTTTTGTCTTTTGATCTCTCCAAAAGAAAACAAAATATTAAAATAAACTATTTAAAATAAAAATTATAAGAAATTTATTCTTAGTTTTTTTTATCCATTTTGGACTTGTGTTTTTATTACTGCAGTACCTATTTTAAAAAGAACACGTTTTATTGAACGAACAGCTTTTTATACAACAGCTGTCAAACGATACCACTTCCTTTGATATAATCCAGATTGCGCAACTCCGACTTGGGCATAACATAGACCAGTGTGGTCCAACTGACCACATTCGGGCTGCATTGGTTAATAAACCGGCCCCCGAACTCCTAACTTTTTGCATTTCTTTGTAATGTCTCTACAATGAAGCAAGAGTGTGAAAATGCCAATTTCTCTCTATTTGCTGAATACTTGACAAAGATTCAAAAGGAATTTACTTCAAATTTTATTGTTATTTTTATTTTATTTGTTGAACTTCAAACTAGATTTTATCTGAGTAACAATCCTATAATCAGCTGATTAGAACTCATCCTAGTGATACCAACTTAAAATCCTAAATGTATCAAACTTGTACTACCAACCGTCTTTTCCCCAGACCAAGTTGTCTCTTTAATTATGACCCTCGTATAAACTTTACAACTATTTAGGTATCTGATTTCATTCAGAGACCTCATAGTTAGAAGAGAATATAGAAACAATAAAGGAGAATGGTTATTGAATGTAAATCTTAAAGCATTTTCATTCAGTACGCAGATAAAATAAGTTCAGTTCACATGCGATGAAACAATTATAGGCTACATCTTGTTAAAACCTTACGCAAGATGGCACAGCAGAAGTTCGACTTAAAAAATAAGTTGTCATTTAACATGAAATTCCGTACCAGGTAGCACGAATACACGGTTGGAGGCAAGTCATGTCAGACGTTGAAACTCGTGATAATAATAAAACTGCATTATTGATTTGATACTATATAGAAAGAAGTGACAGGTGTGTTTTTTGTCCTTCCAGTATTCTCTTCTAGCAGAGTCAAAGCGATTTGCGATGAAGCGAAGAGTAAACTTTCAACTTACCATGTGATGCGTGCTATATTCGATTTAAACATCCTGCGTCTGTTCTCAAGGGGGGAAGGGTTACAGGAAGAATATTCTTCTTGCTTTATTGAAGGAGTAAATACAAGCTAGCTCCATCGAAGTATATAGGCCTATAAAATCTCTACTGCAGTATACGTCTATACTTCACTACAATTCACTCACTCATTGACAATCGTTTATACACTTCCAGAAAAATCAGAAACTGGAAATTTGGCACACTTATAGCTTGTTAGCCCATAACCGGGTTACGGCTTTTTGTCTACCTCCATCGCTTATGCCTAAGATAAAATTATATTTTATTTATTGTAAGTAAATTTTGTACATTTTCCATATAATATGCAATTTTTCACATAATTATAGGACAGCTAGAATCATAAACTTTGGCAGGAATATTAGGACATAAAACTGCCATAAGTATGCAAGGCATGATTATATTTGCTCTATACGTATGGAAGAACTGACTGCCTAGCCGTGACTCCAATCACTTCTATGGCAGTCTGCACTACCCACGCACTGACATTAATGTTTACCCACCTCCACATAAGCTAGAAATCTGAAATTTCCAAAACTTACAGTTTTTAGCTTGTAACCGAAGGGAAAATTCCAAGAAGTAAAAAAATGGCATTTGTTACTCCCGAAAGAAAACGCTGAAAGAGTTTCTGTCGCTCACTGGCATTAATTTGTATCTAATTCCAGATTAGTTAGAATCTTTAAATTTTGCAAAAGTAAAGATTTTAGCCTATAGACAATGGGAACATTCCAAAAAGTTAATTTCCCCCAACATTAAAAGTTTTCAATTACTCATTGACATTAATGTCTATCCACGAGTAAATGAACCAATGGAATTTGGCATACTTACAGCTTTTACGGTGTAATCGAAGGGGAAAATTCCGGAGAACAAACTATTATTTTTTTACCCCCGAAACGCATTAAAAATGGCGGTGGCGACCTTTATTGGAGGCTTGTAGTCTCTAAACTGTAAGTCGTATCAAAAACAGATTGCATCAAAAGTAATAGATTTTGAATTTGGTCCCTTAACCTTTTTGTGATATCTACATCCCTTATGCGTTAGATAGGGTTAGATTTGTTATTATAAGTAAACTTTGTACATTTTTCATGATATGTAATTTTGACACATTCCTAGGACAGCTGGAACCATAAACATTTTCAGTAATATTAGTACATCCAACTTCCACATGTATGATAAATTTCATTACCGTACTCTATCTGTTAAAAGCATAGGAAAAATGACTGGATAGCCGTGATATGACTCACATCTACCACAGTCTAAATTATCCATTCACTGATATTAATGTTTACCTACTTCCATTTTAGCCTGTAACCGAATGAAAAATTCCAAAAAGTTCGATTTATTGCTTATTCCCAGGGGAAAAAAAAAGAAAAAATGTTGAAGTGTTTTCAATCACTCAAGGACAACGATTTTTACCCACGTTCAGATGAACCAGAAATTTGAAATTTTCAAACGGCAAGACGGCAAACAACTTAGCCTGTAACAGACTGAAAAATTCCAAATATATTTAGGCCAATATATCGTTTACTCTCCGAAGAAACTTTAAAGTGGTTCCACGACGTTTTAGGTTTATTGTAATTAAACAGTAATCTACGGCAGTCTAAATAGCCTACACGGACTATATATCCCAAACAGGATCAGTTTAAAAAAAACTTTCTCCGAGAACCTCACTGGGGATTTGAGGGCAGAGCCCCCAAAGAGCGAAGCGACTGTGTTAACTGAAACTTCCATCATCAAAGTTAGAATTCAGGCGGCCACGGAGCGTCCATAGCACAGTCACTTGTTTTTACATTACTGCCCGAATGGTTATTAGCGGTTTAATTGCCACTTTATCTACCTCACAGTCAAACTAGAGGAAATTCAACCCCTATTTTATTTAAAGTGTAGTACACATTTTCAAGGTGGTAGCCTACACCTCGGCGCTGTTGGTTGAGACCTGAAGCATTGCGCTACACACCGTAAGATCGATCCTCGATGACGTAGTTGCGATTTTTCGATTGGCCTAATCCTTCTAGTGCCACCATGGTCCTGCAGTCGACTATTCTGTGTACCAGGTGCAATCCTGGGGTTAAAGGCTGCCGGTGCTTGAGGCTGAGAGCCTTACCACCTGCACCTACCGAATGTCTGCAAATCTTGGATCCCTAACCTCTTGGAACCCTAAAAGCTTCTACGGCCTGTACAGGTATCACTTTACTTTTTCTTTTGCATATTTAAATGTAATTCCATTTGCAACTTGCCAGATAAATTTTAATCTGAGTTGTACTGGCAATCGGAGTACTAGTAGCTCCATTATGAGGTAGACTGGCATCCCTGGAGATTGAATTTTCCAGATACTTTTGTGTCTTTGTATTCACAGCCCGAATTAATTCAACTGAAAAGACGAACTCAGTATGAGAATCAATGGGCTTGTAGAAAGTAATGAAGTGCTGTGTTTTGTTGCAATCAATTTGTGTTACCAGCTTCCTCTATTTGATATGATAATAAGCTCACTGGTTTATAAATTAATCAACATTACTAAATAGAACTTGCTGATTAGAAATTTATCCTATATCAATTTCCTCATAACATACCTATTGAAAGTGTTAAACTGTGTTAAATACATGTGATTAACAGTGACTAACAGAAAGATTCGGACAACAAAATTCAGACAACTAAAAAAGATTGCAAAGAAATTTAGATATTATAATTTCAGTTCAATGATTCAGAGAATTTACATATTATAAAAATACAAAGAACACAAGGAACGATTTTAGGACCAATTTTATACTTAATATATGTAAATGACTTGCTAAATTTAAATCTTGATGTAATAAACGGCTCCATATTTTCATATGCAGACGACACTAGTTATTTTTACTGGCCATTCATGGGAGGAAACATATAAATAGGCATGGTAATTGTAAAAAAGTGGTTTGATTCTAACCGTCTCTCACTAAAGTAGATAAATTAACATTGGTTCCTTTCTCATTAACAACTATTGGCCAGATAAAACGGAAGAATTGTACAAATTCAAATTTAATAATGCACAATTGTAATTTTGATGTAACAAATTGTTCATGCTCCCCACTGAAGGAGTCTGCCGTTGTGAAATATTTGGGTATTTTTATAGATCAACATCTTAAATGGTCTCACCATGTTAATTACATCTGTAATAGACTACGCAGAACAATTTACAAATTTGTCATTTTACGTCACTGTATGCCCATTACTGTTCTTCGTTCTGTTTATCTAGCCCTGTTCCAGTCCATTATGCAATATGGCATTCTCTCCTGGAGAGGATTAGCGAAAACTTCTCTTGAACCACTTTGCCTTTTACAAAAAAGAATAATAAAAATCTGTCTAAGAAAACACATTGATTACCCAACTAGTCTAATATTTTCGGAATTTAATGTTTTTAAGTTTGACCAACTCTACAAATTTTCTTTATTAAAATATTTTCACAAACATCGTGCAAAATACACATCCGGTGATCATGCATACAGCACTAGAAGAAATAATAATTTACTTCTATCAGAACCCAAATGTCTCACATCAGCAGGATTAAACCTTATCATTAATTTTGGTCCCCGCTTCTATAACTCTATGATCAGTAGATACCCCGATCTCGCAGTTTACACCAATTTTAATTTAATAAGTATGTAAAACATTTTTTGTAATTTTATTAGCTTTAAGTCATTTATTTTTATTATTATTTATTGTATGTGTTTGTGTTTAATATTTTTGTCTCCTTTTTATAAATTTGTCTTTTCTTTTTCTAGCTCTGTTTAACATTTTTCACCTTTTTTATAAGTGTGTTATTCTTTCTCACTTTGTTTTTTGTTTCTCCTCTTTCTCCACTCTGATGTTCTGAATCTACACCCGAGCACGAGCAGTTTGTTCATTCGGGTGTATTTCTAAATAAATATTTGGTTCTTTTCTTAAAAAGTATTGTACTTTAATTTTGAAATTTGTAAATGTTTTTTGTTTATTTGTGTATTTTTTGTATTTGTATTTGTATTTGTACATAAGTTTGTAAATAAATAAATAAATAAAGAATTTGCATTTGCATAACTATACTTAACATTAGAAGAACAAGAAGAAAACATTGCTGTTAAGAAAAGAGCAATGGTGCTGCTTATAGCCTATACAAACAAGTCAAATCAACCAATTTAATTTGAGAAGGTTGCTCACAAAGAAACTGAACATCTATAATATTAATGAATACCTGTTTTCAACTCTCTGAATACAGTACAAACACAGACAAAAAAAAAAAAGTAAATTTTGTCAGCAACCAGCATTGGTTGATTTGATATGGATTGACCCCTTAATTAAGTACAGCCATGAAAATCAATGAACAACAATATAATCAAATTATTTTGTGATGAATCATGTCTATACAAGGAAAAAGGATTAGTGCCGCGTGCAAAGAAATAAAACTTAAAATTCTTACGGAACAAAAAATCCGGACACTGCTTAATTTTCTTTCATGAAAATGCATAGCAAAAGAGTTCACCCCTAAACAATTAGGAGGGTATTTAAAAATCTGGTTACAAAAATAGTATGACATGAAAGAAGCAGACGTGAACGACAGACAAAAGAATGCCAAAGAGTGCCAAAGAGGAACAATGTTGGTGTGATATGGATATTTTCGTTTATTAATATAAATTTAATATGCTGTATTTGGTTCAGGTGGGAGGCAAATGATTTGGAGAAAACCAAATGAAGATATGATAAATATCTACAGTTTGAACAGTACATTAAAACAACGACCCCAAACTAATTCCCACAATGTTCAGTCATACTCGGTCTGCAAAGTTCTCCATCCTCCGGCACTGTTTTCAGAACTGAACCTTGACCTTTATGAGATTGATATGAAGATAAAGTTCGAGCTAAGCCTATAAGTTCTACAGAAGAGCTCGGATTAAGGTTTCAAGAATAAGAGAAGCATATCCCTAGAGAAATAGCAGAAAAATCAATACATGCCATTCCGTTTAAGAGAAGGGTGCTAAGGTAGAACTGCTGATTCTTTATTAATCGTCCGAATATTTTATGTATATGTTTTATTATCTGAGAAAAATATCGAAAGATGTTATCGAACATTGTATTGAGAGGCAGTATACGAGAAGGAAATTAAGTATACGAGAGGGATATTTACTTTATTTTGTGATATTTCTGTTTATTAAAACAGTGTTATGTATGTGGTAAAAATACGAATGAGCCTCACTGCTGTTATAAATTAACCCGTGAATATTATTATTAACATTATGTTTATTTATGCCTTTCTTGTAATTTATTTTAGCAGGTCAAGTTGATGTCGTGCCACTAAATTAGCATAGAAATAACAAATAATGCTATAAATTAATTATCTATGAGCGTGAAGGAAATGGATAAAGGAGGCATGCATGCTATGTTTATAGATTATGGAAATATCTAGGCCATCAGCCATATCTGACCGAGCGAAGCTTAGGTCTCATTGTAGGCATGCTAACTATTTTGACTAATTGAATTAGCTTAAGTGATTATTTTTTCTTGCAGTTATATATTTTGACTTAGCCTTGTGAAAATGCCCTAAGTTTCTTTATGACAGTAGAATAATTATATAAGCATTAGTTCCCGGTAAGTGTTTTTATAGCTTCTTTTACGTGGAAGTGGCATAATAACACCGAATGCATATAAAAAAACAGCAGGCCTTTTTGTAATATTGAATAAATAATATCTATCGTTAAGCTGTGGTATTTACTGTTATCAGCCCTTCGTTTAACAAGAAGCACGTAGCTATTTCATTACATGCAAAACACACCTAAGTCATGAGTAATTTAAATGTAACTAACGTTTTGTAAACAACCAGTAGAGATAGCACAACAATTATTAAAAGAAAAACCTCTTAAATCGCAATCTCATTCGTGGCCATTACTGGCGCTTCAGTATTCATTACTCCTCAATACCCAGTCAGTCAGTCTGAACCCCTAGAATGCCAAGGCAATTGAGTCAGTTGAACAAATTTATATTACGCTTTTACAACTTAAACAGGGATACCTAATTACTATGTCAATAACGTATCTGTTGACCTTCCCTCTGCGACGCAAAAAAAAAAAATGCATAAAAGCAGAGATATAATTAATAGAGTAATGTTTTATGTTAAAATATGAGGAATTTTATCAACGTATTAGTACTGCTCTTCACGTAAACCAGCTATTCCATTAAAATTTTCTAAACTGATTTCATACTTATAAACAGCTTATACCACTTGATGAATGTTTATACTCAGGGCAGAGTTTTTTTTTTTAAATAACGATAAATGCGAAATGTAATGGAGAGATGCAGCAAAACGTACATGCACGATTTACGACAATTTTGACTGATTTATGGATGTAAATCTGTCACTAATTTTTGCGAAAATTTACAGTTTCTGCGAAAATCTTAATTTTTACGATAAAAAGAAAAATTACTCTTAAAAATGTGCTCGTTTTGAAGATACCTGTTAAGGAATGACAATTCATTTGGAAAGGAAATTAACACGAAAGTATGGACTATGTAATATTCTACTGCAAGACCATCCATGACAGCTGACTTGGTTTTCCTGAGCATTTGGAACATTATTTCAGAAGTTTTGAACTTCTGAAAGTATTAACTAACTCCGTGGCGCTACATCCCTGGAGGGACTTGGCCTACCACCCGACCGCTGCGTCATCTCCCGTAGGCAGATGGCAGGATTGGGGGGCAGGTGGTCAGCATGCCGACACCCACGGCCGTTAATGGTGGTTTTCTTGACCGGAGCCGCTACTTCTCTATCAAGTAGCTCCTCAATTTTGAATCACGAGGCTGAGTGCACCCCTACCAGACCTCCCTACCTCAGAAAAATCCGAGGAGGTACCGGGAATCGAACCCGGGCCGACGAATCTGTAGTCAGCGACGCTAACCACAAGACCACGCCGGCGGACTCTGAAAGTATTAGCAGCAATAATAAACTAAATGCGAGACAAATTATTTTGCGAATTTTCTTTTACATTCAACTTTTAATTTATTTATTTATTAAGTTATTAAGTTATTTTATAAGAATGCCGTTAGTAAGTTATAAAAAGCTCATGAGTACCACATTCAAAATTGCCACGACATTTTTCACGAATTTTCTACCATACTTTAAACTATAAATACAATTTATAACGGAAAAGATCAGTCTTGCTCTTCAAAGAGGAAACGCTGCGCTGCTAGCATTTTGGGGACGTTTCCTCAAACACAGGCGCTGGACGGGATTTTCTATACTTTTTAGTGAACCACTATTAATATACTGGCTGTTTCCACAGCAGGTTTGAGTGGAGTTTGCAATATTTTTATATGATGTGTATTTTATTTACAATTTATATACGGTATATATTTTTTTTTTCACGAAATCTCTGAAAAATAAACACACAAAAAATTAGTACTTCTTATCTATATATAAAAATGAATGTATGTGTGTGTGTGTGTGTGTGTGTGTCTGTCCTTTATGTATTACTACACCATTCATCCGATCGCCATGAAACTTTGGGAAGTTGTTGAGTGCATTCCCGGGAAGGTTTCTGGCATATTACATTTTTAATTTTTCCTTTCGTTCGTGAGTTATGAGTGAAAAACGGGCAAAAAACGTGTATTTTTTGCGTTTTCGAAGCATCAGTTTCAGTAATACCATTCAATGTCAAATCAATTACAGCAGGCTTTGGCTATTTTTGTCATTCCTTCGACATAAAACTATCGCGATCGCTTGAATGTTGTAGCTCACGCTGATCGATTCATTTGTTTATAATGTCAAGGCACGCATACATATGATATTTTCAACCTAATTCCGAAGAGGTTTATTATTATTATTATTATTATTATTATTATTATTATTATTATTACTATTATTATTAGTGGGATAATCAATATAGGCCTAAATATGGTCAAACGTTGTTCGATTTGGACGAAACTCGCTATACAGGGGTTTTCTGGGCCAAGGACCCCGAATCTGAGGTCGCTTTTACCAGGCGACACTATCTAATCGTGGTATGTAATTCACGTGATTTAGGTGTTAATAAATATAATGATTTAACTATTATGCTCTTAATTTTTAATTTTTGAAATAATTATCGCGGGCGATCGCTTGATTTTGTAAGTCCATCCTTGACGATTCATCTGTTTAGAATGTCAAGGCCTGCAGACGTATGAAATTTTCAACCTACACGGAAGAGGGATATTCAATATAGGCCTAAATATGGTCAAACACTGTTCGACTTGGACGAAACTCACTATGCAGGGGTTTTCTGGGCCAGGGAACTCTAATCTGAGGTCGCTTTACCAGGCGACACTATCTAATCGTGGTATGTAGTCCACGTGATTTAGGTGTTAATAAATATAATGATTTAACTATTATGCTCTTAATTTTTAATTTTTGAAATAATTATCGCGTGCGAAGCCGCGGGCACACGCTAGTACTAATATAAATTCAACTCTCAAAGGGTTGATTACTCCACACAATTTCGCTTAGTTGTTTTATACTTAACTTACACTTACACTTGCACTTGCACTTCCACCCCTAAACCCATCGCCGCTATTTCCATCACCATAATTACCATCAGAATTAAATCATTTCCTTCGAAAGACTACTTAGGAACCTTTTATCAGGTATACGCTATATGAAATTATGTAAGTACAGTCTTTTAAGTATACTTACGTAGCCGTTAATAGATTCGCTGTAAGCCTACGCTAGGATAAAATTGTTTCTATTATACATCTTTTAATTAATTAAAATCTTGTCTGCAGTTACTAAGCCTCCGACGTAAATGGAATCAAAGAGTAAAAACAGATAATAACGCAAAAGCCGTATGCAGGAAGCAGGTGGGCGTAATTGTTTCCTCCAGCCAGCGCGATGCAAGACACGGCGATTGTAAAAATCAAAGGATCATCATTGCTGAGTAGAGAACGTAGCGGTACAGACTTAGGGACAAAATAATGGAGCACTTAAAACAGAGCACTCAAAGCATGTTAGTAATGTACACTTTAATTTCCAATCTGACCCACTACAGTAAAGTTTATTGCTAGTGGGTGGCCAACTACCTATTTCTAGGGAGCGTCAGTCTATGGGCTAACTTTGAAGAGAGCTGCACCGTGCGTTGGATTTATTCTATGGATAATGTATTTCATAAGTATGTAAGAATAAAGATGCACCTTACCATACCCTATATTCCGGATGAATGAAAAAACCCACAGATCAGTATAGCCTAGACAAGTCCAAACAAAGCCCACTAAACTGACATAATGATGAAAATGACTTGTAGGTATGTAATCAATTTTACTATGCATGAGCATAGATCATCAATATAAATCAAATCAGGTAAACTGATGAAACAAAGTGTCACATGGAGTTAACAGGCCATACTTCAGAAACTACTGAGTTATAGACCACGGTTTCTTGTGAAAGATTCAGCATAGGCCTATGTGAAGGAAAATTTGGGAGAACTAGAATGTTAACAGAACGAATTGACAAAAAATTCCTCACGTAAAAAAATCCCATCATTTTTGCCAAAATAACTGAAGGCGTACAAAGTAACTTGTCTTCAGCATATTCAGTTCTGTCGATTGATGCAGATTTGTCATTTCAAAAGCATATGACCTTTAATTGATCACCCGATTGTGAAAAAGAAATTTTGCAAGATGAATATTTATATCAATTTATTTATATTAATTGAGATATTGGCTGAAAATATTATGTATCTACACTACTGAAGATGGGTGTTATATTTCAGAAAGTGATTCTCATGTGTTGGCTGTTATGGGGACTGAATATTTGTCCTGTTAAAGTCGCCACAAACTAGGGGGCCTTGGTTCCGGTCTTCCATAAAGGCTTGTATTATCATGATTTTACTTACGGCACTTGTGCTTTTTGCAATTTTTACCGCACGGCGATTTCTTTTGTTTTCATAGCAACCAGATTGCGTGCGGGAATGTCAAGTTACGATCCACGGCAACAATATTCCTAAGTACCATTAATTAGTTACGTCGTGCAAAAAAGAAAACAGGGTTATTTCTATGGACTTTATAAGTGCGTATACTAAGTTTTATGAAAGCCTGATAAAGCGTAATCGAGTTATCAAGCGAACAGACACTCGGACGGATGGACATAAATTTTTCCCGTTCACAAAGTAATCTTAGAATTCATTTACAGCTCTTTCCAAAAACAATCAAACAGCATTCAAATAGTATATTGCGATACTAGTTCCGTAAGCGCTGCTTACGGATCGAGGAAAGAGTTTGAAAAAACGAGGCGCTTGCTCCGAGTTTTTTCATTTTCCGAGACCCATTATGCGCTTACGGAACGAGTATTGCATGCTATTTTTTGCACGATGATTATTTATATCAAATTATTTATATTAATTGAGATATTAGCTGAAAATATTATGTATATACACTATTGAAAATGGATGTTATATTTCAGAAAGTGATTCGCATGTGTTGGTTGTTAGGGGGACCGAATATTTGTCCTGTTCAAGTGGCCATAAACTGGGGGGGGGGGCTTGGTTCCGGTCTTCGATAAAGGCTTATATTATGATGGATTTACTTACGGCACGTGTGCTTTTTGTCATTTTTACAGCACTGAGATTTCTTTGATTTTCAAAGCGTGTGGGAATGTCAACTTACGATCCACGGCAACAATATTCGTAAGTACCACTAATTAGTTACGTGGTGCAAAAATGAATTTTCAGTTGATATTTTTCAAGAATGAGGTTCTATCGGCGAACTATAAGTCAATGCTTTTAAAAAGGTTAATTTATTTTAATGGTATGACCCGTTAAAGGTATGAAATAAACATAGCGTCAACGGAAAGCAAAGTGTCTAATTAAATTGTATGAACATAGTAAAACGTTCACTTGCTTTCGTAAGATCCTTTATGTGTCATCATATTTTAATTACAAGAGTTAAAGACAATCCGAGAAATCTAGTTTAAAGTTTGCCGACGAGTTTTTGGTGAACAGCCAAGAGATAAACCACCTAGTCTTTCGTTCTTGCACTTTCACGGGTTTTAACTCCTAACAACCCTTGCCTAATCGAGAAAATTTTCATTCCATTTAGCTACTAAGTTACTGCATGCGACTGCAGTAAAATCACTTTTTAAATTTTTAAGTTTGGCAATTGAAAATCTCCTCAGACATGATAACGAGAGATCGGGTATTTATCTCGACAAAAACCTAACCTCGAGTTTTTTTGTGGCTATTTAGAGAATGCTCACAGAATTAGTCATGTAATGAATAATTAAAACCACGAAAATAAATTAAACACTTCGCTATTTGCGTTATTGTAAGCGATATATCCTTACAATATAGCCTATCCATCGACTCGCCATCGGATTGTCGCGCTTTATCCATGTGCGTCCGGAATGGTCACTGCTCCCCTCTGCAAATTGTGTTTATCTCTATCTCTATCTCTATGTATATAAAAGGCTTTGTCCTGACTGACTGAATGAATGACTGACTGATTGACTGAATGACAGGAATCAACGTACAGCCTAAACTATAACAGGTAGAGACTTGGAATTTTGACAGTACCTTCGTTTCATAATGTAGGTGCTCACTAAGAAAGGATTTTGAAAAATTCTGATTCTAAATGCCAAAAATTAAATGTTTTTGAAAATACTTAATCCCTTTTTACATAGAATTATCAATTCCAAATCACAGAATATATTGTTGCCAAATGGTATCAGGTGTGCTTGGAAAAAACAATTGAAATGCACTTTTGACAAATAAGAGAAGTTATCAAAATAATTCATGTTATAAATAAATATTACAGAATGAAATCCACTAAAATAATGGAATCACATAACTTTCTCTACCCTGGACATAGAGAAAACAAAACGAGGTATGGTATTATATCGCAGGTTTTTGGAGAGAAAAGTATGAAAGTGATAATGCTTTATGGTAACATAAGAGTGGGAAATTTCCCGCCTCAATATTACAATTTTATGTTACAGGAATTTCTGTTTCTTCTTATTTAAACCTCTACCAGGCTTGCTGTGCACTGTACAAGCGATGGGATGCAACATTCTAGATCCTCTATGAGCCATAAAAAACTATATCAAGTGTTTTCTGAGGGAATAGTTTGAGTGTAATAAGTCGTTCTTCCTATTTCAAATTATAAATGCCTATATAAGGACCTAGAATTTAAAATTTAAAATCCTTCATAAGCTAATTTCCAATTACAAAATACAAAACCCGGGCGACGCCGGGTCTTTTAAGCTAGTATATATATAAGAGGCTTTGTCCTGACTGACTGACTGACAGAGAATCAACGTAGAGCCTAAACTATAATAGGTAGAGACTTGGAATTTTGACAGTACCTTCGTTTCATAATATAGGTGCTCACTAAGAAAGGACTTTGAAAAATTTTGATTTTAAATGCCAAAAATTAAATGTTTTTGAGTATACTTAATCCTTTTTTACACAGAATTATGAAATCCAAATCACAGTTGGCATGGCAACATATTGTTGCCAGTGGGTCTCAGATGGGTTTGGAAATAAATTCTGTTTAATTTCATCCCCAAAACGGGTTTATGGTAACATGAGAGTGAGAAATAAAATATTCCGCAAAGACAATACAATTTAATGTTACCGAAATTTCTGTTTCTTCTTATTTGAACCCCTAGCAGGCTTGCTATGTACTGTATAAGTGATGAGATGCAACATTCTACATCCTCTATGAGCCATAAAAAGCTATATCAAGCGTTTTCTGAGGGAATAGTTTGAGTGTGATAAGTCGTTCTTCCTATTTCAAATTCTAAATACCTATATAAGGACCTAGAATTTAAAAAAAAACCAAAGTCCTTCATAAGTTAATTTCCAATTACAAAATAAAAAACCCGGGCGACGCCGGGCCTTTTAAGCTAGTACTTAAATATCTAACGAAACGACTATAAGCAAATTCGAATAGAAGCTTAAGTTTCCACATACTGTAGTTAGCGTTGTTTGGACAAAAACGAGTTTAACAGCTGACTACCTTAGGTATGAGCATGTAGGAATAATTACTTGCATTAAACTTGAGATCATTTCAAGCCAAACATTTAATTGTAATCATGGTAAGGCAATGAAAGTACTGCATTTTACATGAATAGTACCTGTGAAATTGTAAGAGGTAGAAAAAATCATGCGAGTGTACTGCATGAGATTTTTTCTTTGTATCCATATTCATAGATCCAGCTACAGTAAATCAAGGATGTGGATGATGTTAATGATGATTATGATAATAATAATAATAATGATAATAATAATAATAATAATAATAATAATAATAATAATAATAATAATAATAATAATGAGGCACTTGGTGCATCCCGTGCCCTGTTACTACCCATATGTGATGTGGAGAAATGTAATAAATAATAATAATAATAATAAAGTGTTTGTAGTAACAGCACGCATAGTGATGGTGGTGGTAATTTGTTTTGACAAAATTCCTGCGGACGCCCATGGCTGTATCAGCTGTTTTAAAAACTTCTTGCTACTAGACTCCTAATATCTTGTTATTAATATTGCATTCATTATTATATGAAATTTATGATGTTTCACCACACAAAAAATTATAAATTATTTTCATATCTCCTTTAAATCATTATGCAGCTTACATAAAAATATCAAATGGCTGTGCTTAATTATTAATTGTTTATTTTATCAAAAAAGCTATGGGTATGAAGAAATGTCAGTCTTAAGACCTTGTAAATTTACGTAAGAACCAAGAGCACGTATGCCGATAAAACGAAAGTGATAAAATATAATAAGTATGACGATATACACTATTCTGATTGGTTGAAATTTCACATATCCTTTTACTGGGTTTGTCACTGATTCATGACCTACCTAAATACTCATGGTAAATTAATAAAAGCAAGCACACCTGTTCACATATGTCAGACAATAACTTCCCGTATGGCCTTATTTTTAGAAACCATGTGGCTATTCATAAACACTATACTTATTGTTAGTTTTTTGTTATTATTATTATTATTAATAATATATTTTTTTTTATAATAATAATATTAGGCTTTTATGGGAGGAATTACTGGCCTAGATGTTTGATGACATCATGTGTAGTAGCCGATTGAGAATGATAGTTTTCTGCATAATTTTAAACAAATATGGATTCATTTCTAAAGTTCTTATGTTTGATAAAACCTATTTTGTAAACCTCAAGGTACGATACTCGCTATAACTCTGGGAGAATGTTAACTTCCTTTATCCTACAGATTAATTTAATTAAAATATTATGCTCTATCTGCTAGAAAACTTCACTTTCGGGTTGTGAATATTATCATTATCAATATTATTATCATTATTATTATCATTATTATTATTATCATTATTATTACTATCATTATCATCGTTATAAATATTATTAGTCACCAACTGCAGATAAAAGACGCACTTAGCCCTATTAAATAGCTAATATGCTGGTAAAAAGCACTCCAAAAGTCGCCATTTTTTGGATGGTCATCAAGCAATAAATGAGAATCAACGTAATGAGTTCCTATATGTGTGTATATATATATATATATATACATATCGAAATTACGTTTCCACTGTAACTTTATGTCAAACAACTAGCATGCTATTTCATTCTCGTAGTAAATTAATTATTTTTAAATAAGGAATACAGAAAACACACATACATACACACACACTTGACACTTGCAATCGTTACACAAGAAATCCTCAGTCTCGAAATTTATCCCCACATTTATAGATCCAGTTTATAAAAATACTTTTTATTACAAATATATTTTTATTTCTGTTAAACATAGTCGTTACGAAATGAAGACAGACGGCAACGTCAGGAATAACTTGGCACGTGGAGTGTATGCATCCATGAAGTCTGGGCACGTGCAGGGTGGTGCACGCGCGACTCGCAGCCCGGCTGACGGGGGTGGATAACAAAGCGAATCATCCTCGAGACTATGCAATTCTCCACTGCCCTTACACCACGTGATCAAAAAACGCCGTTTAGTGGCACAATCCTTAAGTGGACAGTCTGGTAGTAAAATGAGAGATAATATGCACAGTCAGATTTAGAACCCTCTGACTTTTGTCTTTCGTGGGATATGACTATTTTTGAAAATGGCTTAAGAAAATAGGTCCTTGTCAGCTATTTTTACTTCTTCTGACCTTACCATAGGTACTATAGGTAGAGGAAGTATTGTTTTCGACCCCCAAATTTGAGGTTGAGTTTTTATCATGAATACACATTTTGAGGTTCCCTGAATCCAAAAATACTATTTTTGGAAACATGTCTGTGTGTGTGTGTCTGTGTGGATGTCTGTGAACAGTCTAGCCCCAGAATGGAAAATCGCATGTAAACAAAATTTTGTATTTGGGTCAGGTACCTTCTGAAGATGTGACCCGAAGATTGCCGACAAGTTTCTCTTATTTTTAAGGGGACTTTACATGAAGAAATTTTCATTTTTTGCGATTTTTCGAAAACTTCTGTAACGATTTTCTTTAAATGTTGCACATGGGTTGCGTGTACTAGAGCCAAAACTTTTATTTGAAACATTTTTTCTAAAAAATTCTCTGTGGTTAGTTATAAGCCACACACTCTGAATACGCGCTCTTTGCAATACCGCCTCTTGTCATGGAAAATCGTACGAAAACAAAATTTTATATTTGGGTTAGGTACGTTTTGGGGATGTGACACGAAGACTTTCTCTTATTTTTAAGGGGACTTTAGAGCCTGTATGAAGAAAATTTCGTTTGTCGCGATTTTCTCGAAAACGGTTCCATGCTAAGAGGCTAAATTTTATTTGGGCATAGGAAGTTAATGTGAATTTCACATCAGGTTTTTTAAGCAAGATGTACTGCAAATGTGGCTATAAGTTCTTTGATTCTTTAACGAAAGATTATTTCCAAACAATTTGCTAATATGAATTTTATTAAACTTCCCTCTTGCAAAACAATTTCTGCCCTGTCGTCTTGCAATTTTCTACACATATTCTTTGATAGTGTATGAAGGCATTCAACGAATGTTTCCATTTAAAGAAAAAATAGATAAAGCTATTTCCTACATCCATATTTTAAGTTTTTACTTTCTTTTTTAAACATTTTTAAAGGCGTCTCAACTTTCTAGTTGTCTTATAATTTCTGCCTCTGTAGATTTCCCCATGAACTCTATGTGGTCCTCTTCATGCCGGGCATTGGCATTATTTACACCGGGCATCGAGTTTCCACAAATTTTAGTTTAGTTTAGTTTTAGTTTTAGTTTTCTAAGCAAGTTCACTTAAATAAATACTTTGGGCCTTAGTTAAGAATACTACGAGTAGAAAAAATCTTAAATGTGGAAAGCTTAGACCTAACAAATTTTAGTGCACATATCGTGTATTTTTTAACATGGAAGAATAGTTAACATAAAATAAAAATAAGAAGTCCTATCGCGTGCCGTATAAAAAAAAACTATTAGGTCTTTAAAGGGGGGACCGTAGGGTTTCTTTCGGTTTTGCCACTTCCTGGTGCCTGACAGCTGACAGAATAAGTTATACATCAAAAGTTTCAATTATTGTTAGTGTGAAATGTTAAGGCAAAATAGTGATTATTGTTGCTCTTAGTGTTAAAAATGTATTCCAAAGTTTTATAATTCTAAATTTTAAATTTTATTACATAGTAGTTACTTACGTAATTATTTCCCTTGCGTGATAAGTGATTCACAGACAATTTGCTTCCTTTCCAGTCCAGCTAGTTTCTTACGTGGGCATCGTTGTATAGGCTATAGGCCTATTCACTTTTATACTATTTTTTCCAAACCAGAAAAATTAAAATACAGTTTATAATGCAATAATAAATTTAAGCCCAGTAATATTTTTGTACGTTATTGATGATTAGAATGTGTTAGTGAAGTCAAGTGAAGTGATCCCTATACAGGCCACGGAGGCCCAGAGGGTTCCAGGAGGTTGAGGCTCCCAGATTTTGGACATTCGGCACATGAAGGTGGTAACGTTGTCAGCCTTAAGCACCGGCCTCCTTTACCCCCAGGATTGCTCCTGGTGCTCATTTCTGTTGGAGGCTGAGTCGACCCCAGGGCCATAGTGTCACCAGAAGGATTAGACCAATTGAAAAATCTCAACGACCTCATCGGGTATCGAACCCGCGACCTTCCGGTTTGTAGTTCAGCGCCTTAACCACTGCACTACGGCGTACCCCCATTAGAATGTGTTGCTTTCATGAAAATATAAACAAATGCATTTAATTATGTTAGTACGCGGAAATTACAATAAGCTAGACGTGGTGTAGTAATGAATAACTTATATAAATACCCCAAGGTCAAGACCAATTTATAACTTTCTTGGCAATCTCTCATGTGGCATTCGCTGTACCACAACTCTCCATGCGATCAATCACAATGTGTTCAATATTTTTTATGGTGTTAGCAAGGTCTACTTTGACTATTAGCCTATTTTCGATTTTTTTTCATGAGAAAGATGTGAAAATTTCTTCTAAGTTCATCCATTTCCACAGCTGTCGTCCTACTTCTCTTTCAGTTGTCGTAGGCCTACAGGTTTCTGCGCCAAACGAGATATTCTCAATTAAGCCCCATCATTTTTTTGTATAATTTCTTAATTAGTCAGTGTTATTCGATTGTCCACATCCTTCTCGCTGCTGTTGATGATTGACCCATGATACTTAAACTAGTGCAGTAAATCCTGGTTTTCCGCTCCTGCCACCGGATACTCTGTTTTTGCTAAGCTTCCTTGAGCCCTCCTACATTAGTTTTCACTTTGTTAAATTAACCGAAACTTACAAAAGATTAATATATAATTTTATGTGTGTCTAACTACACATGGGTGCTACAGTAACCTTATAAAATTTAGGTATCTACCTTGATATGAGTTAATTCGAATAAAAAAATCAAAATATCTCAGGACCTATTCAAAATATAGCCTTCAGTTATGTAGAGAATGCCACAATACGACTGCAATAGTGCGAAAATGTTATAATGTTACTTCTAAAATACTATAATAAATGAAATAGGCCTAAGTTAGTATTTGCTCTAGGCCTAGAGCATCCTCTTAACACACTGCACCCAGAGGACTGGAATTATTAGTGCTCTTTTTAATCAAGTCATATTTTTCTGTCTATATCCATTTTAAAAGTAAAAACTATATGGACATAGAAATAAATTAGTAACAGGCTACATTAATTAAATTCTTTCTGTAACAGTACGCTCTAAAGTCAGCTGTATTCTGCTTTTAAGAAAAGTTAAACAAGGGTGATGTGAGAGGATAATCTAAAACTGACTGTTTTCAATATGTTGGCCTACATTTACAACTCCTTGATACATGTTCAGCCAACTTTTCAGCCAAACAACTTAGGCTAGGTATAACTTACATCCCCACAACTCTAGAAACGGTAAGTGTATAAAACACATCTTTCATAGACTCTCTAAATCTTTAAACAGTTATGAAGTAATGGGTTTAAAACTGTATAACAGCTTACCACTGGAACCAATGGAATTCCAAATTGGTATTTTAAAATCTAAATTGTATGACTGGTTAGTCAAAAATCCCTTTTAATTATTGATGAAATCTTTGAATGTAAAGAATTTGGCATATGAACAAGTTTGGAAACTGTACTCAAAGTCATTTAATTTATTTAATCCAATATATATGTATTTATGTATGTATGTAGCCTATGTATGTATGCATGCATGTATGTATGTATGTATGTATGTTTGTATGTATGTATGTATGTATATAAATGCTTTTTGACGACGTTATCTATTGCTTGTATTTTATGCTTAATGACAAAACGTTATTAAGTGCCAAGTGCCAGTACTTTATGAGATTGTGTGGGGGACGAAAAATGTCTGTGTGTCTGTACGCGCCATAACTCAAATACGCTTTTTTTATTTTCATGAAACTTGAAAAACACATTTATAATGTCCATGGGAAGAACCCTATTGTTATTGAACCAAATCGGTTCACCGGTACCGGAGTATTGCCCAATTTAGTGCCTATTTTAATAGATTATATTAGAAAGGCGCCATAGCTCAAATACGCTGTATCGGATTTCCATGAAATTTGGTATAACAATTTATGACGCCCATGAAAAGTGCCCTATTGAATTTGAACCTAATCTGTTGACCGGTACCGGAGTAAAACCCAATTTAGTGTCTATTTTAAAGGCGCAATAACTCAAATACGCTTTATCGGATTTTTATGAAACTTCGTGTACGCTTTTATAATGTCCATGGGAAGACGTCTATTGATATTCGAGCAAATCGGTTTGCCAGTACCGGAATAATGCCCAATTTAGTGCGTTTTATGTTAATATATAAGTAGTCGCGATAACTCAGATATGCTTTATTGGTTTTTCCTGAAACTTTGTATACCCACTTATAATGTACATGGGAAGACGTCTATTGATATTGGACCAAATCGGTAGACCGGTACCGGAGTAAAACCCAATTTAGTGTATTTTAAAGACGCGGTAACTCAAATACGCTTTACCGGATTTTTATGAAACTTGGTATACACGTTTATAATGTCCATAGAAAGACGTCTATTGATAATGGATAAAATCGGTTGACCTGTTTCGGAGTAATGCTCAATTTAGTGTATTTTATGGTAATATACGTATTCGAAAG
The DNA here is from genome assembly GCA_964059195.1 of Ectobius pallidus. Taxonomy (NCBI): domain Eukaryota; kingdom Metazoa; phylum Arthropoda; class Insecta; order Blattodea; family Ectobiidae; genus Ectobius; species Ectobius pallidus. Next base: position 22,240,745 of record CAXKWD010000010.1, on the reverse strand, counting down.
AATTTATTAAATGCAAATCAGTTATCATGACAACATAGCCTATTGTTTTACTGTGATCTTATAAGGCTTTGGAAATTAAAATACAGTTAGCTATGACAAATAACACTATTTCTTTACATGCGCTTATCCAAGTAGACCATACATGGGCATTTACTGGTTCGCGAACCACTTGTGGTTCTCGACCTTCCCGCATAAGACACAAGATGGCATTGCGGACATTCGGTGTACGTGGTGGATTATTCCCGTGCATGAATCATATCTCTTTGCAAGCAGTGACGGGTTGCGACACAGTTCCGATTGGAAAGGCGTTATTGCACATTCTAAGCCTTTGTATGATGAAATAATTGCACATGTAAGAGAATAATTAAAAATACAAAATTGTTTGTATTGTTTGTATATTGTAGTGTATATTATAAAGTGAAATTAGTGTTTCCCTAAGAATGAGCAACCGCCACTGCACTTATTGTCAGTTTGTGTCTCCATCTACCCGTTCTTTTCGAACTATGTGTAAGTTGACCAAGTTTGCGGGTTGCGTGTCAATGGATAGGGGTTTGCCCATGATTGAAGTAGACCGTTAAACTGACCCAGGTGGCCGAGATGGTAACGTCTTTGGCTTCACATTCTGGAATTCCATGGTTCAAATCCCGAAACCGGCAAATTTGACTTTTTTTATTGTCTTCTGCACATCATAGTTGCAATCATAACTGATTAAACAAACTGGCACTTTGTTACATCTGTTTACCTGATTTTATTATTATTATTATTATTATTATTATTATTATTATTATTATTATTATTACAAGAGCTAACTTAAGCCCGTGCAAGAACGAAATTAAGTACAATTCTAGACCACTTTCGCAGTTAATCCGCAAGTGGGATGAGTTCCTCTCCACACGTTCGATTGTTACAAGATATTCTTTTACCTATAAAACTTTACGGTTATTGGAATAAGTTGAAATGTTATGTTTGATGATGATTAAACTAGCAATGGAAATGGTAGGCCTAATAGTAGCCGTTATGGTGAAGTAATAGTTGGTCTGTGCGAATAGTTTAATAATAGCAACACAAATTATGATAATATTTTAATAATAATAATAATAATAATAATAATAATAATAATAATAATAATAATAATAAAGATGTCACTTAGTAGAAATTATATTTAACAATGCTACATTGCTTGCCCCTGCCTAAATCTCATTCTTCGAAACTGGTCTATCGATAATACCTATGGCATGGAAAAGAAAGTTGAAAACACGGTAGCCAACTCGCTATAACTGTTTCTCAAATGAAACTTATAACACAGGCACGTATAAAAACTCCTGTAAAGCAAATATTTGCTGTAATAATGTAAAGCGTGATGTACATTGCTGTGGAGAAGTATTTACTTCCACTCTCAGTGAAATACATTATACTGGTGTAAAATGTAGAGCCTTTGTGTACAATACCTCACTTGTAACGTGTTTCTGTTTGTACACCATTATTTCAAGTTGGACGCTGTTTGCGACAAGCAATAATTGTTGCTAAAACTCGAGTATGAGGGCACTAGTACTACAAAGCATTGTAATATCCACATTTATTCCAGAACAATATTACAGTACAAGTCCCATTCAACCTTAAAAGGCTGTTGCCTGTTTATCAGCTAAGTCATGAAGTTATGTGTATGGTTCATTATTATTATTATTATTATTATTATTATTATTATTATTATTATTATTATATTATTATTATTATTAATTAATATTTTTAAGTAACACTGCGCTCAGGGGATGCGTCCAATCCTCTCACGCAGCGGGCCCGGGTTCGATTGCTGGTCGGGACAAGTTACCTAGGTGAGGTTTTTTCCGGGGTTTTCCCTCACCTATGAGACAAATGTCAGGTAACTTTAGGCCCTTGTGGTCCCCGGATATCATCTGGCCGTCATTATCATCTTCATCCCCATCCTCGCCTAGTTCTGAGCGAGTGTGTGTGTGTGAATGGTGTGTATCGTCCTATGTGTTCGTGTTGTCTCGGAGGTGGCCCCGGCATTGGGCTGATCACTCATCCGGGGAGGCCCTCCATGTCCTTGTCTGGTCAAAAAAGTATGTATGTGATCCAAATGTAATCCCTCTCCCGACAGGTCGCGGCCCTGTAAGGCCCGGGCGGCTTGGGTCGCTTAAATCCTAAAAGGGAGAGGTAAAACTACGAAAAAGAAAGAAAGAAATAAAGAAAGAAAGTAACACTGCAAGTGGGCTAGCAACCCGATGGAAGTGCTAGAAGTAAATACCAGTTACACAGACAACTATATATTACGGTTAAGATCTTTAAAAAATGTAAGATTGGTTTATCTTTATTAATGGCGAAGTTTTATTGCTTTATTATACTACTTACATGCCCATAATAATAACAATAATAATAATAACCATAATCATCATAATAAAGATGTCACTAGTAGCAATTATACTTAACAATGCTACATTGCTTGCTATAACACATTAAGATATTTACACACGTAATAACATAACATACATAGGTCTACTCATACATTTGCAGTATTTGCAGACCTGATCATACTTTCACCTTCGGTCACAGTCAATCATAATTTAACGCTCAACCGACTAAATACGTTTTTAAACAGTTCAGTGTAAGAAGGAAACCTTTCGAAGGTTTCCACAGATAAATCATTCCAATCTTGAAACCCTCTACTGAAAATAAAATAAAAGAAAGAAAAAACTTTACAATGTTTGTTATTGTTATTATTATTGTTATTATTATTTTTTTTATTAATTATTATTATTATCATCATAATCATCATAAACATCACAATCGCCATCCCGGTAAGTATACCATGTGACATGTTACGATCTAAATGAGGGATTTTTCCTCTGCTTCTTCAGAATGAGCTAAGGATCTCTCACATGTGGTCGATAATAAAGCATGGCATTAGGGATTATGTTTAACTCATTGGATGGACATTATATGCACATTAACCTTGAAAAGTGGTAAATACATTTAAGGAAAATATGAAAATATTAGCTACAGCGGATTAAAAATGATTTGTTGGTTATAGCGACAAATAAATTTCTTTACCCTAATTAAATTTAAACACAAAATATTCAATGTAACATACCAGTAATGTATTTTAACGCGTACAGAGAAAAGTTAAAAGATCAAAAGGACTAAACTACACCGGCAAAACGTCTGGCGTAGAGGGGATCATGAAGTACTTACGAATATTTCCATATCAGGTAACTACAAGCGCCTCCACCTAGCATCAGAACTTAACGTAAGACTTCCTTGTCCTTACTTGTGTTTAAATTCGCGAAAACTCATGTCGGTGGAAACATCTAAACTACCAGAAAATGAAAAACTATAGGATTGCAATTGAGAAAATACAGTATGTTGTAATAAGCGTTGTTACGCGCAAAATATCGCACAAAAATTACAAAAAGATGGAATTTTATGAGAAATATACTATTCGGTGAATTTCGCACACTTAAAACCATTTTTCTACTTACAATATGAAATAATTCAAGTAATCTGGCTTTCTTTCTCATAAAAATTTGCTAAAAAATTCATTACGGTACATGAAAAGTGTAATGTATTAAATTTATATAAATATAAGAATAAAATAGTTTAATTATCTCTTGAGAAGGGATCTTTTCAGTAATATCCATCTGATCGAAATTACTATTCCGTGATAAACAAAATAAATTAGCTTTAGAAGAGTCGAGCCGCAAACAGGTTTTAACCTCAACTATCTCACTCTGTTCGCTTCTAGTAGTAAAAATTATGCTTTCCATGGTTTGGCCTACCAACTGTATTGGGAGAACTAAATCTTTTTTTTAACATCTTGTTTGTAGACTACAGTGGCTTCGACTGCAGATGTAACTTTTCATGTTCATATTTGTCCAGTCATAAAGGAAGTGTTTAGGCTACTTCCGGAATGTCCAGTAGCGAATAATTTAATAATCTTTCTTTGGAAAAATAAATAAAATGAAAATAAACTTTTGATCCAGCGAGAAATCTATTACAATTGTTAGTAGTTCGGAGCAATCTAATAAAAAACTGCACAATTCATACATTTAACAAATGAGATTTTTAAATCGAAGTACCTCTATATATTTCAGGAATTTAAATCAATCCTCCATTGATTAAGTTAATGTCTAATTATACTAATTTAGCTAAAAGACCCAAGTTTCAGATAGGTCTCTTTATAGGAAAAAATTACATAACATTCCCCAGCTGGAATATTGTTACGAAGATTATCTGTGTTTTCTTAGCTTCAGGCTCCTAGGGATTACATAAAGCAGCAACATTATACTGCACCTGAGGAACAAGCCCATGAAGAATGTCGTGATTTCATGATTATGAAGAGAGTGTAACAAGGAGGTTGCCAGATGACAAGTTATTAAAAGTTTCGTAAGCACCCAAATGATGCAATCCGTTATTATGCCATGGAGAAAACGTGATCGACAGGAACCAAGAGCATAAATCGTGATATCAATAATGCACTCGACAGTATTCATGACCTTTTAGATATAACTACTTGCTTCGAACGGGTCAAAGCATCTACACTTAATCCTATCCTTAATACAATACGATTTCCGGTATGAGAATACAAGAATTCAAGACTTTTATCGTTATACATCCCACTGTAATTAATTAATCAAGCTCATTGTAATAAGAACGAGTTTCTAAGTAACATTACATCGATAACAGACAAGAAATAAAAAAACTGAAATCTGAACCAAGAACACTGAATAGTAATGCAAATGTACTTAATCCTCATAGTAGGCCTAGCCACAAAACCAGGTAAGTTTTTTTGCCGAATGATTTTAAATTATAACAAAATATGTATATTAGCAATATAATTAAACTATTTATCCCTTCGTTAATAAGAGCCTGAATGTTTTGGTGAAATAAAATGGTTGACTTCGGTATTAAACCTTCTCTGACATCGGTGAATATTTCGCGAAATATTTGTTTCTGTACTGGTGTAGGGCAATTCTTTATTTACTCTTACACATAGGCCTACATCAGTTTAAAGTAGTTAAAACTCCAATAAATTACAATACCAGAGTATCTAACGCCCCGCGGAACTAAAAAGTCATTTTAATGTACAATGGATAAACCACCAGTTCATTACAAAACCGAAAATATGGACGTACGGGGATGGTTATGTGATATGAAGGAAGGAATGTTGAAGATATAATAGTGAAGTGAAGCTGGGGTCCCGATGTCGTGAAAAATTAACCTACATTTTATCTCGTAGGAGAAGGGGAAAACGCAGCTAAGAATTTATCGCAAGATAATTTTATGTTAGCCATACTTATTTTAAACCTAATTACACTCATTGTCACTCAGATCTTCACCAAGGATATTATAAATCTGAAATGCATGTACGATTAAGCTATTAATTTCGGTACCTTTTCGAAGAAGCACTTTTGTTATTTTTTAATGAGACATGTTTACGAGTTTGCGATGGTATTAGAACAAAATCATTACAATAAGGTAACCGATAAGGTAATGCGAGTGTACTCAAAGCTTAGGGAAAACAATAAACATGTTACAGGAGTAATTAATGCAAACCGGGACCCGCATTTTAATTGTAATTATTTTAAGTATATAAATTACACCTTTCAATGGGAGAATGAAATATATGTAAAATCTTAATCATGTGAATGCGAGTTAAATTTTAAAAATAAAGGAATGTAAATGTTGTGCATTAAAGTAGATCTATTCCATGTCATAGCATAGACAGTATTGGCTACATGAATTTCCAAGTGTCACGGAAAACGCAGAATTAGTGAAATTCTGTATATTTGTTATCTAGCTGTCAGACGCATTTATTTGAAGGCATAGGTTTTATCGCCACTGCAAGTTTTAACTATGCTCTGAATCTTTATAATTTACTGAAAAGAGGAAGAGGAAGAAACCTGAATTCTGACATAAATGGTATGTCTGAAAATGTTATTTCATAGACTATCTATTGTTATTTCTTTTTTAAATTTCTTTAAGATTCCACATGAGAACATCCTTAGTTAAGATTAATGTGTCAAGTAAATAATGCTGGTAAATGTATATAGACCTAATACAAAAGTAAAGTCAATTTCATCGACATGAGAATGAATTCTGTTTTATTTTGGAGATACAGTAGGCCTATATATTGTCGTTGTCTAGTAAAAATAATATTAAATGTCTGTGATCCAAAGGTAATCCCCTTCCCCGATAGGCGTGGCCTGCATAAACATCCCTACAACGAGAGAGGATTGACTGAGAAAAAGAAGATATAGTAGGCCTATAGGCTTACTACCCGCATCCTACACAGGAATTCAATTTAGAACCAGCTGGCAAGTAGCTGACACCAATGAGTTGGCAACTGCTGCTAAAATATTTACTGACACGTTAACTTCGAAGGTTTAGTGAAAGTGAAATAAAAAAATGGCAACAGCGTAAGGCTGGTAAATATGAATAAAATAATTAATAAACTTGTTCGTAATAAATCTACTAGCACTCGCGAAGACAAAACGGGCACAGAATCCATATGCTAAAAATACCATAAGTTTACACTTCTTGGCGCCAAGAGAATACCAGAAAGGTTGCGTTCGCTCTTTCAATGTTGCGATATAGTAAGCGATGAACTGAGATTCAGTATAACGCAACAGAACTTCTCCGGGAATGCATCCGCAAACTGGCAATTCACAACTGTCTCACCGATTTGAATGTTGCTGTGTAAGCCTAAGTGCTCACGCCTTAACGAGTTTTTGGCAAGTTTATAATTCATAACGCTTCCCCCAGGGGAAGTTTTTAACTAAGCTACCACAAGCTTAATTTAAGGAATGGCGAAACGAATTTTTACTAGAAATCACTATCGATCTAGTGAATCACAAAATCTGGAGGTAGGTATTTGCGTTCATACGAGGGTAAGTCAACAAGTATCCGCACCCGTTGCATGTTCTTCATTTGTCTCCGCTTGTGGAATGTTTGACCACTATGATTCCACTGAGCGTTGGCCTGTTGCACATAAAATTTTATGATACGGGGGCTCAAACCAATGACAAACTTTTCGTGTGACAAAGCTGTTTTTCATTTTGATTACCCTTAATGCTCAGCCTCACTGAAAGACTTGAGTCGACGAGGTGTGGTCATTTGTAATCGTGTTCCCACTGATAGGGTTCCCACTAAGATATACAGAGTGTTAATGAATAACACCGAAATATTCTACCTGTGTATAGAGGGGACACAGACAAGCAACTTTTATTACTAGATTTTTGCCCTACGGATTCAATTTTTCTCCCAGGGCATGGCCGCCACTGACTTCTAACATTAGAAAAAAATGCAAAACAAAGGAACTTCGTTGTTAACACTGTAGTGAGTAGTCTATATTAATAAAAGGAAGTGTCTGTCTTCCTTCCTTCTGTCTGTCTGTCTGTCCGCGATGCCCAGCGAAATCTACTCAACGCAGAGATCTGAAATTTTAAACATAGATGGACTGAAGGGTCGGAAAATGCACCTCGAAGCCGGAATTTTAATTTTCGCTTTCGTTCGTGAGTTATGAGTGAAAAACGGGCAAAAAACGTGCATTTTTTGCGTTTTCGAAGCATCAGTTTTCAGTTATACATTTCAATGTCAAATCAATTACAGTAGGCTTTGGCTATTTTTGTCATACCTTGGAAATAAAACTTTCGCGATCGCTTGAATGTTGTAAGCCCTAAATATGGTCAAACATTGTTTTATTTGGACGAAACTCACTATACAGCGGTTTTCTGGGCCAAGGAACTCGAATCTGAGGTAGCTTTTACCAGGCGACGCTATCTAATCGTGGTATGTTGTCCACGTGATTTAGGTGTTAATAAATATAATGATTTAACTATTATGCTCTTAATTTTTAATTTTTGAAATAATTATCGCGGGCGAAGCCGCGGGCACATACTAGTTATGAATAAAAAAAGACTAATGCAATGGCGACCAGTCATGTGATTAGTCTGTAAATTTTGCAGATTATGGAAGTACTAAATTATGATATAGCTGTTGACGAATGATTAAGAGTCAGGTTTTTATTGATCACTAGGAAGGAATGAAGTCAATTTAATGAACATTTTAACCCTATTTCGCGTAATTATTGATTTATGAGCACCAAATTATAATGATTTTAATGCCCTGTAGCATACACATTTTACGTCATAGACAAAAAATCTTCTAATAAAAGTTGCTTATCTAAGTCCCCTCTATATACAGGTAAAATATTTCGGTGTTATTTATTAATACTCTGTATATTGAAGAGTACCATTTAAGATGGACTTAACCACGTTGCCATAGATCGTTATATTATTTTACCTGTTGACCGATCTCAAAACACTAGAGTACATTAGTAGTAACGCGTAAATAAAATAGTCACATGATCTAAACCGGCTCATCCCTATATGGAGTGTGTTGTAAAGAGCTACAACCAGCGTTATAATTCCGTAATTTTGATAAACGAAATTCTTGGCTTCCATACATGTTTAATTCGGTTGACAGATAATCACGCCCAAGTGATACCGGAACTCCAGAAGATCCAATTGCAGTTGCAGTTATTGAATTATATATTATTCTACAAAGTGGAAATAATTGGGAACACTCGAGTAATTTGGCAATAATTGTGTTATTATGCCTTTCTTGCAGTAAAATAATTGCACAATCTATTTTAAGATTAAACATTAATTTCCAAGCTTACTATTTTATTAAACCAAACTTTGAAACTAAATATACAACAAACACACTATTTAATGCGTGGAACAAAATTCGTATAATTGCAGTTCACTAGAGTAATTTGGCAATTGACCTTATTCATCCCACACGGCTATTATTACCGGTACCGGTACCAAGGAAAGTAATAGTCCGGATTCCGCGGATAATGTATTCAAATTTGGATGTATTATATCAAAAGTAAAAGCAAAAATGGACAAAACATTTTTTCTTGTAGACTTTCCAAACACGAATTTAGAAATCAGTTTCCGGCGGGGTCCTAAACTGTATATCCATAAACTACATCTTCCTTCCTAAGAAACACAAAATATCAGTTTTTGTGAGGTTCTAAAATGATTAATAATAAATTACTCACATCTTCCCTTCCTAGTGACACAAAACATTGACTTTTTCCTAACTAATTCTTTTAAAATCTCATATATGGGGTCCCCATGACCCCCTAAACAAGTCCTTGAGGGTTTTTACCCTTGTCCCCTGTCTTTTCTGCACACCATAACCATGTTTAATATTAAATAGAAGCCTCCAAGTGAGCCAACGAAATATATTTCTTTCAGTACACAGCCATTTCATAATTACGGGTGGGACATTCTAGTAAATTATAAAAACTATTTTTGTTTATTACAAATCATAAATAATAAACTAGAATTGGTTCTTCACATTCTGTCAAATTTACAATGCCTTCTCCTCCACACTACATGCAAAGCATTATTTAAAATTTATTTTAAATATTTTAAATTTGTTTTTCGAAATCTGTTACGGGTGGGACATAATTTGGACACTGATTTTAATGATGCAAAACAAAACCTCATTTTCTGTTCTGCTATTACTGTTAGGGTCTTAATGTTGTTATTAATGAAGGTATGAGGGTGGCTGTAAACATTTAATACTTTATTTGGCGGTAGTGAGTGGAACCACGAGCGTGTCTTCGACTGGAAACATGGATTATTATTTTTTGGCACCAGAAGCATTGACAGGATAATGCCATTAAGAAAAATTATATTTATGTTATCCGCAATTTATTATTAAATAGCTACTATATCCATAAACTGTTACAAGTAGAATCTTAAGCTTCAAAATAAAACGCTAATAACTGTAAACAAACTTTCTTTACAACAGAACTATTAATTAAAATAATTAATTAAACTAGCAGGCTGATAAACTCACTGACTTTTTAACGAAATTCGAGCTATATTATTATGTACAAAAATATTTCATTTGAAAGGTGCAGCCGCTAGAAAATTTTAAAGAAGATAATATATAGTACGTAAGTAGGCAGTATATTCAAGGCAAATTACCCTTACTGCCAAATTACCCGAGTCTTCCTACAATTGATTTAACAGATTTTAAGAGCCTTGTTCCATCAAATACCATTTGTGTATCAAGCTGGTACTTTTCTCAGGGGAAAAAACTGTCCCTAAACTGTAACCATGATTTACTCCATAAGTATTATATTCGTACTAATCTATTTTTCTCTCTTCAAATCAAATTTATCATAGTTTGTAAAATTGAATAGTAGAAATAGAATTGAGAAAAAAAAATATTAATCATCTGAGGGGTATTATTTGTGGAATAGAAGAAGGACAGAACAAGGAATAAATTTTCCCTTTGCGGGTGGCAGTTTTCGTCGAAACTAAATAGCCTGTAAAGATTAATACGTGGACGATAAAGTCCACGAAACTTGACAAGTAAAAAAATATATAATTTCTTTAATTAACCAATGGTCATAGTATGATGAATGATATATGGCACCCCGAGAAAACCTGCCCCGACCACATTTTGTCCACCACCAATTTCACATGAATCCACTCAGTTCGAACCCGGGTCCCAGCGGTGGAAGGCAAATGACCTAACCATTCACTCATGGGGGAGGCCTAAGTAAAAAATATATGCTTTTCAGATGAAGCCTCAGCTCACTAATAAAATACATAAAGCGACAATCACATCAAACGCTTTTACAATAAAAAGTTTAACCCTTTATGTGGAAGCTATTCAAGATTGTGAATAGGATTTATCTATATTCACATTCTGTATATTATTAAGCCGATTGTCCCACATTCCAATTTTTTTTGCTCAAAACGTTTCATCATGTAGCATTTATATCCAATTATGCATACAAGAGTGCATTTTGGTCCAATATATCGAAACGAAAATCGATCGCTACTGCAATCGAATCGAGATGGCGGTCGATACACTTACACGGGCCACATTTTGTGCCGAACCTTTTCATAATTTTCAGAATCTCAACGTTGTAATAATGGTTGTATATAGCCTGTCTTAGCGTGTTAATCCTCTTGACTCTTAATACTTATTACTTAATACTTCTTGAGTCGCAGCCAAGACGATCAGGTGTTCGGAGAAAACTCCTATGTTTCTACGTCATAAGGGTCCGCGGGAAGAGAATGACCTAACTGACTGATTTCATATTTTCGGATAAACAACTAATAACTTTCCTATTGTATGCAATACACATGGATGAAAAACATAGAATGCAATTGTGTATCATCGATGTCATCCTTTACACTCTTCTTATCCCAAACTACTTCTTTTTACAAGTTTTACTCCTGGTTTAAAATTATGCGGACAATATGTCATGGAATTAAAGAAACACTAGACTGTTAAAATGTGTTTTTCTCTGCTGACCCGGCTTTTATTATGCTTATTTTAAAGGCAGTTATAAAATAATTGATTTTTAAAAGTCTGACTATTTTAATGAGCTAGGGAGGCTTAACAACCTGTTAAAAATCTGAAATAATTTAAAATGACTGGAACTTGTTTCTGAACTGTGATATGTGATAGTAAACCGGCAATTCGTGTTGGTGTTCATAGTATACTTTTGTATTAAAGATATAAAGTGGAAAAAACAGGAATCTTATCTTGTTAGCTTCAAACAAAAATGCACACAAAGGAAAACTACAACCGGAATTCAGTAAATGTACAAAGGAACTTGAGAACGCATTGTCACGTGGAAATATTTTTCATAATGAAATCTCTCTTTGTTTCTGTAAATTTCCGTATTTATCACTTCATTCGAAAAAGTACATTAAATTAGAGAGCATTCTCTCCATTTTTTGTTTTCCTATTTATCTCTCTTTCCTTCCCATTTTCATTTCCTTCTTTATTTTTTCTTTTTTTCTTATTTATTTCCTCGACTATTCTCCATGTATTTCTTTCGCACGCTAGGTAAGCTCACACACACACCATATAGGCCTACACTTGAATTCCGGCATGGCGGCACAGGTAACATATAAGAATATCAGGCATTAATTTAAAACATTTATATATAATATAAATTTAATAAATAATATATTAATATTTATAATAAATAATATTTGCTATATATACTACCCATAGCCTGAAACTTTTCCGAATTAAAAAATCAGAATACGAAATGTAGTTATTTTATGTAAGTAGTTTCAATCTGATTCATAGCGTCCCGTACAGACAAACAGACAGCAAGGATAGATAGACGTGATGAAAATCCCTTAAATGATCATAAATAATTTAATCCTAAGTAAATAATTGTTTTGTTAACTTAAGCAGTTAAGGAACAGTTGCGGAAATACTACTTCACAAATGTGGCGATTTGATTTAACACATTCGGTATTGTTTTTGTATTTGTGGTAACTTCTCATAAGGTTAATTTACGTACTATCCGCCCTATAACAAACTTCTACACTTTCTTCGCAATTTAAATGCTGAATTTATTACTCCGAACTATTACAATAATTGTTATTCTTAGGAATGTGTTCTCTTGTCTCTTCTACGGTGAACTGTACTGAATATGAATCTGTTTTTCACGGAACTTACGAAATAACCCTGAAGTCACATGCAAGACCTCTAATTTCAGCGAGAAAAGCGCCATGATATAAAGACCGCCTCTGAGAAATGGTAGAAGACAGACTAATTGACTGCTGCTGTCTTGTCTTAATTCTAACCCCTCCAGCCATCATCCAGCTAATTGTCTTCATTCCGAAGGGTCGGAGACAGGTGACATTAACAACCTATATATTCCACTGCTTAAAGTTACCGTAATCCAATAAACTAATCTCGTTTTTACTTCTGTTAAGCATTTCCTCCTCATCACATTTTCACACATTTTATAAATCTGTAGTAGCCTATTTTTCAGCAGGTTGACAAACTAAAGAAACTGCAGTTTCATATTGACAATATAAACACTTATTACTTTACTATTTGTTTTGTAAATTCTATCAAATTTATGCACAACATATTCATTAATGTTTATTATTATTATTGTATATTCTATTAATATTTATATACAGGAAATAAACAGGCCAACTGCAAATTCCATTCAGTCACATTATCACAACTCTTGAATTGAGATGAAGCATCATAAATATTATTATTTGACCATTAATATGCCACATGTAAGTGTGCAATGGTCTCTACTATAATTAGTAAATATAACTTTACTGCTTACTTTTTAGCTTCTTCCTTCTGTTAAATCACTGAACCCACGTAGTCCGAATAGCTTGCTTTTATACTTCTATGGATTTTAAATATCAATCTGTCTGTTGTAGTTTTGCAAGCTTGTAATTTTTATTTTTGGGCATCAGCCGGTTTCAAATCTAGTTTTTGGACTTGTTAAATAAAAAATAAAAGAACAAAGCTAAAAATCATAAGAGGATATTTTTCGTTTGTTACGAATATTTTAAACGTCAAGAAGATAACCTTTTTTTTACGTGTCAAGTCCCAACCATATCTTTAGATTATTCATAGAATTTCTATAACCACAGAATTCTTCTTCAATGCTAATGTTTCGCATTGATGCAAAATCGTCTTATAGAGTTATTAAATTGCGTTATGAACATAAAAATTGTTTTCTTTTCATGTTTGAATAATTTATACTGCTGGAATCCGCCTTTTTATATTCAACTGTAAAATATAATGTTAATACAATATTCTACACCTGTACATGTCTATAATACAGTTTTATGTTTTACATCAGAAATAAAATATTTCTTCTAATGAAGAGGAAGGGGGAAACGTCCCCATAACACTAGCAGCATTTCCCCTTTGGATGGCTATGCCTATGCGCTGCCTCAGGTATTCAGTGGCGCGAGGATCGTTAGTAATGGACTGCAGATTTTTGCCCAATTCACTAACGAAGGCTTTGGCTTCAGAGCACCAGGGACCAAAGGTTTCTACTCCGAAGACGACAAAGATGTAATTATCGATTATAGCACGATATTTCGACCTCTTTAGCTGGACAGCGGATTCAGCAGCAGACCCAGCAAGTTTACAGGTGGAGGATAAATGGGATGGTGCTACTGTGTCTACACATGTTGCGTCCCACATCAAGGATTTGCCATGTCTCCATGGAATTAGTGTCAAACCGTCTGGACGTTTGCCGTCAGAGCGGCTGATACCTACGGGTTCCAAGATAGCAGGCACTCCAGCAGAAGTCAAAGCTCTTTTGATGATGTCGTTCAAGGCAGAATGCCTGGAGAATCTGCCAGAGCTCTTGGAGCAGCTCAATGCATGATGACCGTAAGAGTCAGCAGAGGCCCCACAAACACAAGTGTGCTCCTGGCAGATTTTACAGCCTAGACGTAGTGCTCCAGCAATCCGAAATGAGCAATTATCCATAAGTGTGCCAATTTGAGTAGATGGTATGGCCGAGAGCCAAGAGCTTGCTTCTTTAGCTTGAATTGCATGGAAACGTGCTTGATCCTGAAGGGAGTCCATACACGTAGTTAATGATTTCAGGATACGAGTAGAGTTAATGATGTCCCAATGTTTTTGTATTTCTCGTTGTTCTGGAGGGTCTTGAGAATCAGTGAGCTGAGACCAATGTTGTAAAGCTTCTGTTAAATGACAGACCTCGAGATCGTCACCGTAGTTAGTGACTTGAGACTTGACGAAATCGAAGACCGAATAGGCAGAAGCTATAAAAGCTGGTAAACAGATGTCAGACAACGTTCTAATACCCAGACCACCTAAGTTAATGGGTAAACTAGATAAACGCCAGTTTTTATCTTCTAATGGGAAGTTGAGGATTGATTCCAAACAGTTCCGAAGTAATCCGTCTGCTTCCTTGAGAAGCGAAGGAAAGAACCAAAGTGGGGTGGTTCGCAAGTAGTAGGTAAATTTTGGAATCGCAAAGCAATTTTTTAGTAAGAAGTACGCTACATGTGCATTTAAGTCAAGCAAACGTTTCAGTGATCTTTTCATTTCTTGAATCTTCATATGAGCCGTGGATTCTATATTTTCGACGAAAATTGGAGATCCTAAAAGAGCTAATTCTGATTTAGAAATTACTCTTATGTAAACATTGCACAAAATTTCCTGAAGATAGCAGCATAATCACATCACCATTTGTGAGCAGGATGACAATCTGGGTAATGTAGGAGAGGATAAAAGAGGCGGTGAATTATTTTCTGCTTCCATTGAGTTAACATCGTTTCTAAGCAATTTATAGCTTCTCTAAAAGTATTTTTTTATATATCCGTAATGTAATTCAACATATAAAGATAATTTTATAAACTGCAATACATATATAAATTCAGAAATGCAGATTGTTTCCGAAATGTTCAATAAACTGACAGTGATGGTCATCCAGGAGCCCACTTGTAGCAGAATCTGCTTCACTTGTTTACAAACAAAGGAGGTTCCTCCTACGTGTTGCTGAATCCATAAGTATAGGGTCTCTGTTTTGTATATATATAGCCAGCGTTATCCGCCTACAAGGACTGTTACCGATGCTGTTAAATAAACGCCTCGGTTTCAAATATATTCTAAGATAAATATTGTAGGCATCCCTAGTTTCGCTCAATATGACAATAAAGGTAAGCTGTGCACTTATTTAGATATAAAATTTGCAAAAATATATATTATAAGTAATTTAGCAATTCTCTTACATTTTAGTGGATTCATAACCATTCAATAATGTGACTATTATTCTTTGAATAAACCAATTAATATTAATGGTTTACTATTACTGACTTAGACTGTCTGTTCTATCTAAATGAAATGTGCATCTAAACATGGTATTATATCAACAGTTTTTTGGATCTGCTTCACTTTATTTTATTAATGTCTCTTACATACAATCTGACCTATTACCGCTATACATAAATAAAAATATAAATTGTTGTACTTTGGATTTTATATACTTTATGGTCTTCTAACCTAACTCTCCTAACTGGTTATGACAACATAGTAAAATGCGAATTAATACTTCATTTCATAAAAATTTTTGAGTTAACACTATAATCACATCATTATAGGAATTTTTTGGTCTTTCGCTTCTTAGTTGATATCTTTTATTGAGGGTTTAGGCTAAAAATTTTCTTACAATTATACTATTGTGCTATTATATTGAGGTGTGCTGTGACATGATTAGTTCGTTTATTAGCTTGTCATATGCTACTGTGCTTGATTACATTGTTAGGTTATTAGCTTGTGATATGCTACTGAGCTTGGCTGCATTGTCACCGGTACTCATGAATTCTGAGTTCCACAGTAATCTGTGCACTTAACTGATTTATTTAAATTTCTTGGCAATTAAATGTCAAGGCTGCCCTAGGCGAAGATATGTGTACTATTGTTCTAGAGATATCTGGTATGTAACCTACTACTTAATCAAGAGTTGGCCTACTGCATCGATATCGGAAGAATACGATACACATCGGTTTATATAATACCTGAATGAAATAACGTGGATCCATAAGCCGATCTGAAACCTTCAACATATCACTCTTGCGATGTCAGTCCTGGCCATTAATGGGATGTATTCTATCATCTTAACTTAGATTCCAGTAAAATAATAAGCAAATAATTTACCTTAGAATGGAATAAAATAAAATAAATTAATATGTATACTTAAAAGCATCAGCTCAACAACCTACATTTTATACTGCGTAGGCCTTTTGACACTCTTATGTCATCTTCAGGGCATCTTGATGTGTATTAACGATTAAAAATTAAAATTACATTCTCTTGTATTCTTGTCATTCTGAAAAAATAATCAATACCTTAAAAACGTTTTGTTATAATACTTATTACTTCATAAAGTCAAAAATAAGTTCTAAAAAATTATCTTCAAATATTTTACTTATTATCTGTCTGCAATATGAAAATTATTCCATATTGCAACACTCCAATGGACATTCTTTACCACAAAAAAGAGACTATCATTCTTCAATATTTTAACAAACATAAATACATAAGAAATAGAGGACATAATTATGAAAAATGAATAAATTATATTCCACGTAGGCCTATTACTGCTTATAAATCTCAGAATATTCCAAAATCAAACACAGACTCAAACCATAATTCTCCTCTCTGTGGATTTTCCATCTTTAAAGTGCATCGTATGCAAGATCTACATTTCATATGTGAGCGATTCACAGTTAAAACTCTCCTTTATAAAAAAACTAGCATGTGCCCGCGGCTTCGCCCGCGATAATTATTTCAAAAATTAAAAATTAAGAGCATAATAGTTAAATAATTATATTTATTAACACCTAAATCACGTGGACTACATACCACGATTAGATAGCGTCGCCTGGTAAAATCGACCTCAGATTCGAGTTCCTTGGCCCAGAATACCCCTGTACAGTGAGTTTCGTCCAAATCGAACAATGTTTGACCATATTTAGGCCTATATTGATTATCCCTCTTCCGTGTAGGTTGAAAATTTCATATATCTTCGGGCCTTGATATTCTAAACAAATGAATCGTCCAGGATCGCCCGCGATAATTATTTCAAGAATTAAAAATTAAGAGCATAATAGTTAAATCATTATATTTATTAACACCTAAATCACGTGAATTACATACCACGATTAGATAGCGTCGCCTGGTAAAAGCGATCTCAGATTCGAGTTCCTTGGCCCAGAAAATCCCTGTATAGTGAGTTTCGTCCAAATCGAAGATGTTTAACCATATTTAGGTCTATGTTGATTATCCCTTTTCCGTGTAGGTTGAAAATTTCATATGGCTATGGGCCTTGGCATTCTAAACAAATGAATCGACCAGCGTGGGCTTACAACATTCAAGCGATCGCGATGCGTTTATTTCCACGGTATGACAAAAATAGCCAAAGCCAACTGCAATTGATTTGACATTGAAATGTATTACTGAAATCTGATGCTTCGACAGCGCTAAAATCACGTTTTCTGCCAGTTTTTCACTCATAACTCGCGAACGAAAGCTAAAATTAAAAATTCGGCTTCGAGCTGCATTCGCCCACCTTTCAGTCCATCTATCTTTAAAATTTCAGATCTCTGCGTTCAGTAGATTTCGATGGGCATCGTGGACAGACAGACAAACAGCATGTGCCCGCATGTGCCCGCGGCTTCCCCCGCGATAATTATTTCAAAAATTAAAAACTAAAAATTAAGAGCATAGTTAAATCATTATAATTATTGACACCTAAATCACGTGGAGTGCATTCCACGATTAGGTAGCGTCCCCTGGTAAAAGCGACCTCAGATTCGAGTTCCTTGGCCCAGAAAACTCCTGTATAGTGAGTTTCGTTCAAATCGAACAATGTTTGACCATATTTAGGGTTGATTATCCTTCTTCCGTGTAGGTTGAAAATTTCATATGTCTACGGGCATTGACATTCTAAACAAATGAATCGACCAGCGTGGGCTTACAACATTCTAGCGATCGCGATGCTTTTATTACCATATTACCATATTAAATAGCCAAAGCCAACTGCTATTGATTAGACACTGAAATGTATTACTGAAATCTGATGCTTCGACAGCGCTAAAATCACGTTTTCTGCCAGTTTTTCACTCACAACTCGCGAACGAAAGCTAAAATTAAAAATCCGGCTTCGATGCGCATTCGCCCACCTTTCAGCCCATCTATGTTTAAAATTTCAGATCTCTGCGTTCAGTAGATTTCGATGGGCATCGTAGACAGACAGACAAACACGTCCTGTTATTATTTTAAGATAGCATGTGCCCGCGGCTTCGCCCGCGATAATTATTTCAAAAATAAAACATTAAGAGCATAATAGTTAAATCATTATATTAACAACTAAATCATGTGGACTACATATCACGATTAGATAGCGTCACCTGGTAAAAGCGACCTCAGATTCGAGTTCCTTGGCCCAGAAAACCCCTGTATAGTGAGTTTCGTTCAAATCGAACAACGATTGACCATATTTAGGCTAATATTGATTATCCCTAGTAGTGTTGTTTTAGCGGTAACCCCTGCGGTGGCGCACTGAATGCAACCCGCAATACAGGGGCCGCCACCGTGTATTGCAGGGGCAATACAAGGTGGCGGCGTAGGGGAAGGTGGCGCGTAGGGGAAGGTGGCGCGTAGGGGAAGGTGGTGTCCTCAACTACCGGCCCCCCAGGTCAGCCAGTCCCCCACCCACTGCCCTTTGGTCACCTGGGTGCTAGCATGCTTATTGATCATAGCTCTGGATGCTAGCGCCACAACGGCCTAAGTGTTTAATTATTGGTAATATTGTTAATATTGGTATTTATTAGCTTGCGCCCTTATTGAACATAGTTCTTTTATCCATCTGGGTGCTAGCGCCCTTTGCTCCGCCTGTGTGTGTAGAACAAAGGCCTAAGTGTTTAATTATTGGTAATATTGTTAATATTGGTATTTATTAGCTTGCGCCCTTATTGAACATAGTTCTTTTATCCATCTGGGTGCTAGCGCCCTTTGCTCCACCTGTGTGTGTAGAACAAAGGCCTAAGTGTTTAATTATTGGTAATATTGGTAATATTGGTAATTATGAGCTTGCGCCCTTATTGAACATAGTTCTTTAATCCATCTGGGTGCTAGCGCCCTTTGCTCCGCCTGTGTGTGTAGAACAAAGGCCTAAGTGTTTAATTAATGGTAATATTTGTGAGTTTGTAATATTATTGCAGGCTTGCATATGTTAGCATGGTTCCAGACGTGATGCAGCTGCGCGTACTAGAATAGCCCGGCTCACCGCGCGGGAGGTCCCGCATGCACACATGCTGTCTCGCACGGCAGAGCCGCATCTATGCGTACCAGAATAACACAGTTCGTCACGCGTGGGGCCCAAGCGTACGCGTTGTACTCTAGCGTATGTCAATGTTGCAGTACATGTCATATAATATTATTGTGTTGTCCGGCAGATGTTATCCAACAGCCACGCGTCTGAAAATAACCCAGCCTAGCGCAGCAGTGGCCCCCCGCTTGTATACCGACGCCGTACCTACGCGTGGTGACCGTGGTCCCTAGCGTGAGCCGATATAAATACACATGCTGCAGACGATTTCGCTCATTCAACGGATAGCAGCCGACATGGAAGGTACTACTACTGGATTCTTCAAGTGCTCAGAGTGCGATGCCAAGTATAGGCATAAACGAGACCTGAACCGGCACGTGAGGCAAAGGCATACACAAAGCCATTTCTCCTGTGTTTCGTGTGGGGCTTCATTTACCCGTCGCGATGTATTGACCAGACATGTGCGGGAGGCACACTCTAACAGTCAACTAGTCTGTGTTAAATGTGGAAAAAGTTTCTCCTGTCAACGTTATCTAAACGACCATTTGGAATCTACCCATAATCCAATGAATCCTAATGAAATGTACAGACAACGTGAAGCCAAGACACCGAGACCTACGTCAATAGTCATCGAACCCGGGTCACCTGCAGCCGGGCCATCAACAGCCATTGAGCCAAGGACAGCGGTAGCGAGACCACAGACCAACCCATCGGTACTAAGCCAGCCTGATGTGTCCAATGAACCAAGTCCACGGACAGCCAGACAATCAGTGTTGAGAACAGCTTTGGGCGGCCAAGCCATTGATTACTCGGTACGTGTTATATATATTAATGTGTTATATATTAGTGTGTTACTTCCGAGACAACTCGCCTCATAAGTTTTTTTTTGTTACAGCCTTTCGCCGTGCCAGATGCAAACACGCATCCCATTGCAGTATCATCTCAGCAAACTGCAGACGGTGGCCAAGGAGTCGCGCCCCATCACATGCCAGATGTTAACGTGCAGACACAAGGATCCATCTCATCGCATGCGGTGACAGATATCGGCAGCCGTTATAATGTGGGGGGAGCTCTCACCGCTCACGGCAGCCAAGCAGTCTCGCAGTCAGTCAACAGACATGGGGCCGCTACTCAGTCTGATGTGAGTAGCTTACTACAATCACATGTTTTTTTACGCTAATGTTTACATGGTTTTTCTATATGTTATGCTAATGTATACATTGTATTAATTCTTACAGAATGATTTTCGCAAAGTGGACTCAGCCTTCAGATCGAGAATCGCTACATATGCAGCAACCAATATCCCGCAAGGGGACCTGGAGAGCGGCCTAGCAGCCTACAAACCCAAGATGGAGGCACTGGTGAGGGACTCTATCCAACAATTTAAGTCTGTAAAATTCAATATTTTTGTGGAATGTGGTTTTGAGAACTTGGAAGGAAAATCCACTCTACGTAATTTCAAATCAAAAAACGAGGTAGCTGTTGTAACGACCAACCTATCAGAACTGTTAGATAAACAAATAGAGAAAATTCAACAGGAATATCAGACGTAGCCTTACGAGGGTCTGGGTTCATGTTCAAATCCATACATAAAATCGAATTACGCGTCAACCATTATAAACCTTTTACAGGTAGGAAATTCATGCTCCTACCCGAACGTTTTAGGCATTCAAAATCTCTAGTGAACATTGACAATCATGACGATTATTGTTTCAAGTACTGCATCTTGGCGAAATTTATAGAGGTAGGTAATGACTTATGGGCTAGCTATCTCGGGAACCAAGAATTATCTGACAGATACGACTGGAGCTGTGTAAAATTCCCGGTAGCATTACAAGACATTGGTAAATTTTCTAAATTAAATAACATATCGATCAATGTGTTTGGTTTAGATGACAATGCGGAAGTATACCCAATCAAAATTGCTGATAAGGAGTTGGACGACCATAGAGACTTGCTCTATGTCTGCGATGAAGTAAATTCACATTATGTCTTAATTTCTGATTTCAACGCATTCATTAGGCCTTTTGTCACATCATACGAACATCAGATCAGAGTATGCAAACGATGTTTTACGCACTTCCAGTCGTATAAAGGTGAGTCAGCCGACCAGAGACTTGAGGCTCATTTGGCTGTATGTAATTCGTTCTCACCCGTCAGGTGTGAATTTCCTAAACGTCTGGAAGTAAGT
This sequence comes from Ectobius pallidus, assembly GCA_964059195.1. Lineage (NCBI taxonomy): Eukaryota > Metazoa > Arthropoda > Insecta > Blattodea > Ectobiidae > Ectobius > Ectobius pallidus. The sequence continues at coordinate 22,218,846 of CAXKWD010000010.1, read as the reverse complement.
TTCACTAAGCATGAGTATTCGCAGAAGATTAGGTTTGTGATCTATGCGGATTTTGAGTGCTTATTGGAGCCTATTGCCGGATGTCAAAATGAACCTACAAAATCCTGGACTCAAAAGTATCAAAAACATACACCTTTCAGTTACGCCTATTTTATTAAGGACTTGGAAGGCGAACATTCAAATCTGCGGCTATACAGAGGACCCGAGGCAGGAGCCCATTTTATGAGTTCTCTTGTAAAAGACGTAAAGTCCATAGATGCCATTTTAAACTGTGAAATAAAACCCATGATCCCTCTCACGGCAGAACAGAACAACCAGTATATGACCAGCACCATCTGCCATATCTGTAAACAAGGTAACTTCACCGAAGAAAATTACAAAGTCCGTGACCACTGCCACGTGAGCGGTCGGTTCAGAGGTGCAGCACACAGAAACTGTAACCTAAATTATAGGAACCAGTCTTTTGTCCCTGTTGTGCTACACAACCTGTCCAACTATGACTCACACTTCATTGTGACAGAGTTAGGTTTTGACAAGAACCGTATCAATGCCATTTGCAATACCCAGGAGAAATACGTGACATTTTCTAAATTTATTCCCTCCTCTTATTTGAAGCGGGGAGGTATGGAACTAAGATTTATAGATTCGTTTCGCTTCATGGCCAGTAGCCTGGAGAAGCTAGCGGACAATCTTCCCAAGCAGAAATTTATAGAAACCAGAAATTCGTTTGGTGACAAAACCGATTTGGTATGTCGAAAGGGAGTCTTCCCCTACGACTATGTGTCGTCCTACGAAGTTCTAGATGAGGCAAAATTACCGCCTAAAGAGGCGTTTTACAACAAACTCAGCAATGCGGGTGTCTCAGATCGAGACTACTCTCATGCTGTTAATGTCTGGAATTCATTTTCGGTCAAGTCTTTAGGGGAATATTCAGACTTATATTTGAAATCTGATGTACTTATTTTGACCGATGTGTTTGAGAATTTTAGGCAAATGTGCCATGATACCTATGGGTTAGATTGTCTCTACTATTCGACTGCTCCTGGATTCGCTTTTGCATCCATGTTAAAGTTCACAGAGGTAAAATTACAGCTGTTGACCGATATGGACATGGTGCAGATGTTTGAGCGTGGAATAAGAGGTGGTATTTGTCAGTGTGTAACGAGACACGCTGCGGCAAATATCCCTTGTTCCGCCGACTACGATGCATCAAGGTCGAGCTCTCACCTTTACTACGTCGACGCCAATAACCTTTATGGTTACGCCATGTCTCAAGCGTTGCCTACTGGTAATTTCCGTTGGCTTGAGAAAGATGAGATAGCGTCCTTTGACGTCATGTCCGTACCGAGCAATTGTAAATTGGGATATATCCTTGAGGTAGACATTGAGTATCCAGATCACCTCCACGACGCTCATTCAGATCTACCATTTTGTCCAGAAATGAAATGCCCTCCTGGAAGTAAATTCAAGAAACTTTTGACCACTCTTGAAACTAAACAAAATTACATTGTGCACTATACCGTGCTTAAACAGGCGTTGCAACACGGACTGAAATTGACAAAGATCCATAGGGTCATCAGTTTTGAGCAAAGCTGCTGGCTTAAACCGTATATTGAGTTCAATACGTCTAAACGGAGGGCTGCAGCCAACAACTTTGAAAAAGACTTTTTTAAACTGATGAATAACGCAGTTTTTGGCAAGACAATGGAAAACGTGCGAAAGAGGATAGATTTTAGGCTGGTGTCTGATGAAAAGTCAATGTCTAAACTGATAGCTAAAAGCAGCTTTCAGGATAGAACCATCTATAACGAAAACCTTGTAGGTGTTCACCTTGCTAAGACTAAACTCGTTTTGGATAAAGCCATCTATGTCGGCATGTCCATTTTGGAAATTTCAAAAACAAGGATGTACGACTTTCACTACGACACCATGCGAAAGTATTTCGAAAACAAAATTAAGCTCACATATATGGATACTGATAGCTTCATATACAAGATCGAATCCAACAATCTAGACCGTGATTTGTTAAATTTGAGAGATGAACTGGATACTAGCGTATACCCCCCTAATCATCCCTTGTATTCATTGGAAAACAAAGGAGTGGTCGGTAAATTCAAGGACGAAGGTGCTGGTCATACTATAACTGAGTTTGTAGGCCTGCGAGCAAAAATGTACGCCATAAGGTTTAACGATATGAACATAAAGAAATTGAAAGGTATTAATAAATGTGTTGTAGAGAGAGAGCTCTCATTTGAAGATTATGTCGGTTGTCTTCAGAGCGGGCAATCGTCATTCTCGGTAAACAGGTCTATACGATCCTATAATCATAACGTATTTTCGATCGCCATGAATAAAGTAACCTTAAGCGCTTCAGATGATAAGCGGCACATTTTACCTAATGGCGTAGATACTCTTGCTCACGGGCATTACAAAATCAGGGATGTTGATGTTGATGAGGGACCCCCAGCTAAAAGATGTAAAGTGTAAAAATGTATATAGTGTCAGAGTCTTGTATGTAAATAAAAATGTATTATGCTATATGTCTTGTGTGTGTAAATAAAAATGAAATATGCTATGTGTCTTGTGTGTCTTGTGTATGTTGTGTATTATGCTATGTGTTGTAAGGCAAAGGAAAGGAAAAAAAAATGAATTATGCTGTATGTTGTAAGGTAAAGGAATGGAAATAAAAACACATGACTATACTTGAGTCTTTAATGAAGTAAAAAAATACAAGTGTTCCTTCCTCCTCCTGCTCCACCACTCCACTGTTAAGACTCTGTTCATTCTATATAATTTCTATCCCTCAATTCCAATATGATTTCATGTATTTCCTTGTGGTGATGTAGTGTGGCAGCAGACGAGGACATGAGAAGCTTTAGTCTGTCAACGAGCTGGTTGGGGTCGAAGTCTATTTTGTGATTCGCATGTAAGTCCTTCCACATGCCTCCACGGTGTGACAAAACCTCATCGGAGGAGTCCTCCTCTTCCGAAAATGAGTTTGAATATTGTTCCTCCTCTTCTTCTTCCAGAAATAATTTTTTATTAACATGACATGTATTGATGGGGTCAGCCTGCTGATGAGTGTTCGTATCCGAGAGAAGATATCGATTGGAGATGAATTTCTGTCTGTCTTGACAAATTGGGCACTTGGATAAATAAAGAGAAATCATAGCCTTTGTAACGTTTGCAAATTTTCTGGATAGTTCATTATACATTTTATCGCGACCACCATGTCCTATTGCCGCATGAGCGGTATCAATAACGTCGTATATGTCATCAACCGAAAGGTAATATTTTCTATCGTTTTTTGCAACAAGTTTCCTAATTCCTCCTATTTCTACCACATCAAATCTTTTCAATCTTCTTTTTTGTGTAGCCGTCTTCTTTTGTGATTCTTTAGCAGTATCTACCTCCCGCATGAGTGATAAGTAATTTTCCTTTGTTAGAACCTTAAAACGAGTAGATTTTTCACTCTCAGTTCTTAAAAGCTCCCCCACGAAACTCTCTCTCGCCTTTTTACAACTCTCATCCATGATATCGTGAAACGTAGAATGATACCCAGGGATGATGACTTTACTCTACGCCGGTCTATTCTGGACTGGTGTAAAACTTGTCTGGGCTCACTTATTTATAGGTAAAATTAATCTGGACCGGTTAATATGAGTCTGTAGCTGGTCCAGATCGATCTTGACCAGTCAAGATCGATCTTGACCGGTCAAGATCGATCTGGACTGGTCACTACTGTTTAACAGTTTCGCTACGCCGGTCTATTCTGGACTGGTGTAAAACTTGTCTGGGCTCACTTATTTATAGGTAAAATTAATCTGGACCGGTTAATATGAGTCTGTAGCCGGTCAATATCGATCTTGACTGGTCAATATCGATCTGGGGTTGGTTACTACTGATTAACAGTTTCGAATGGGTCTAGGTCTCGGTCTTATGTATTTACCGTACCGTGCTAGAACTAACAAAAAAAAATATAATTTTTAATCACATCTTACACCTCACAACTCACTGACAGCTGGTAGGTCTAGGTCTCGCAAGACATCAAGAACTTCTGCGATGCGTAAAGGAGCACAGTCTTGGAGTGGTCTTGATATGGCAGTCATGATCTTGGATCTAAAGGGTTAGTTGATTTTTTTTAGGTTTGCATCTTGTTATATTACCACAAACAATTCAGAGGTGGTTTTGTACACCTCATGTTTCTGTGAAATTATATTGCACTCGATGAAGTATATAGCTATCGTTTTCCAACGGATGAACAATTTATACATGATGAAATGATACAAACAAAGTGGAGTGTGATGAATTTGCATGGCATTTGATGAAGGTTAAAAGATAGCTCCAATGGATATCATTAAATAAGAGCAAATTTTTTTTTTTTGCATATTTCGCCATTTTCAACATTTTTAGGTCATTTTTCAACATTTTAGGTCATGTTTGAGTGGGGGTAGAGAGAAGCTTTCACACAATAGACAACAGAATCTCCGTTCATGTTTAATTCAGGTAAACACCTCAGATTTTCTTCTTTCTAGGGGTGATTTGATGGGCGTATCAGATCAGAAAGAATTTTTTTCGCTAAGTACTGTAGTGTGTTTTATATATTAACCAATTCAATAATAATGGTACATTTATTGACCAATATTTGGGTCATTTTATGGTTTATGCCATAATGCCAAATGCCCGCAGCTTTAGTACACATCCCATGCATCGTCAGATTGCATCCAAAGTTAACCGTGAACGCTGTAATCCTATAACTTCAGCGGGTTTGCGGCTTTGTGTAATCAACTCTAAGAAATTAATGGGGACACGGACAATGTTAAAAAGTTAGGAATTTTTCTCAGAATATATTAACTGTAGTTGATTGAAATTCTTACAGAACATTAGGGTTTTCATATCTATGCTTTATTGTAAGAATAATTATTATTTTTTACAGTAGTCTATTTTTCATTATAAAAAGTCATACTAATCACTAATATCTTCAACACTATATGGCTGCCTGAAAATTTCAGTTTTCTATGTTCAATAGTTTCTCTGGGAAAAAAAAATATAGTATTGAGATATGGAGCTTTAAAGAAAGATATAGGCCTATCAGTTCTACCATGGCTACCCAGTGTGTATGCTGAGTGATTTTTGTTATAGATGGAATTATTTTGTGGATATTTCGAGTAATGTTAAAATATTTAATCAATATTTTACAATGCTAAGGTGTTTAAAAAGCGGAAGAATGTTACCACAATTAGACCAGAACCAGAAATGTATGTAAACACTAATGTAGGCGCTCTGAACAAAAATTAGTTTATTCAAAGCTGATTGTGAAATATTGTGGAAAATTTTTGCAGTGGTCACGATATATATATATAATCGATATAACACCGGGAATGCATCCTTCACGAAGCCTAGAAACAGGAAAAAAAAAAGTATATTTTGACCCATATTCAACCTTCTGGGTCCCCTTAAATGTGTGCTGTAAAGAAACTTCGTGTAAGATGAAGATTGCAATGTCTCGCGTTGAATTGTATAAGACTAGGAGATGATAAAAAATTAAGAGTATAATAATTATTTATTAACACTTGCACGCGAATCATTCATAAACTAAGCCATGAAACAGCTAGAGTATATTCCACGACATGAAAGCGAAAACTATATCAGATTCGAATATGCAGTTCCAAAGAACCTGAGAACACTGTTTCTCAGCTGTTTATTGACATGAATATGATGTGAATTTTATTTTACCAATTCAGCGTAATTTTAAGAAATCATATAATATTTCAAGGGAAGGAATGGTTTGCTTGGATTATTATTATCAGCGATATTTCAAGAGATAAAACCATCAATATTGGTGCCCTCGGCTTAGCCCGCCATTATTCATTGACTCCAGGATTTTTAAGAAAATTACACTGGTAGATTATTAAAAAATGATTGTGGTTCAGTAAGTAAAAATAAAATTAGAATATTTGTTCATTTCACTTAGGCCTTATATAATAAAGAAACGGTTTTACTATTCGTCATGAAAGCTTACAATGCGAGAGACGAACATCGCCGAGTATACCCGATGTCTCACGAAGTGAGGGTCGTTGAATTGTTGCTGACCCATCATTGCTTCACATTGGTAGATTTATGTGTAAACACAATTTAAAGTCGATTTGATATACTTCAGCCGTCTAGCCAACATGTTGACTGGATACTCCTCCACCCATAGCCTACTGTGATTATGGCAAAAACATACAGTAAATAGCTGGACCTGGGGATGCGTTCGCACCTCTCCGGTCGGGGACAAAGGATTTTTCCTCGCCTGTGAGACAAATGTAGGCCCAGGCTGTCATTATTATCCTCACCTTGTTCAGAGTGAGTGCATCGGAGGTGGCCCCCGGCATTGTACTGATAATCCTTCTCTCGCGGCCCCTGTAAAGGTCCTAAGAGTGAGAGGTAAAAACTAAGGTAAAGAGAGAAAAGATATGGTAAATAGAAATTATTATTCTTTCTGCACAACGCAAATTACCTTGCAGACAGAGAATATCTTTCAACTTACACAAAGAAATTACATAATGACAGGAAAAAAATGATGATGATGACGTGGGGCTGTATGGAAATACTGTGGACAGCCAGTCGGTGAAGAAGATGGTGTGGGGGGAGTTATATTTAAAGCCTGCCCTATGAATCCAGATGTATGCAGTGACAACTGTTACAGTGACGTCATACCGCTGTGTCTTAATGAAACTGCATGTAGTCTGGTGCGAGAATTTAACAAAAAAAATAACGCAGACACATATGTATGGTAAATTCCATCTTAATTCTCGTATAAGCTTTGAAAAACCCTACTGCTATAATAATAATTAAGGAATCGCGCACAATGTGCATTATCTTAACCTAAGACTTAACCTACCCAGTCCTGAACCCGGGAAAGGGATTTTTCACTACTGAAAAAATCCCCGACCCGGCCGGGAATCGAACCCGGGCCGCCGGAGTGATATAATCATACGCATCGTGTGGATATTCACATCAATACGCATTAGGCATATTTTTTTGTGTGGATCTCTCGTTTATAATGTCAAGGCGCAAAGAAATTTTCAACCTTCACCGAGGAGGATTATTATAGACCTAAATATGGTCAAACGTTTTATTTGCGCATCTTAAAGCTGTGATGATTTGAAACATTGCAAGATGTTAAGACCTAATCAACCCTGACTTAACATAACAACACAATGGAAATATGCTGCAATTTTACAAAAACAGTAAATATATATTTCTAAACAAGATATGTGGTAGCTAGCTAAAATATTTATTCAAAAAAAAATATATGTATTTACCTAAAAAGTCTGAACCCTATACAACCATTGTCTCATTGATCGTTAAATCACAACCTTTATGAAATTGAATGAAACTATCATTTAGAATGAAAGTTCATGAGATGCAGATGTTGTTTATGACAGACAGAATGTTGACTGCACAATGATAAAAAAATAGACTCGTGCCAAGTACATCTCTAATGCTATGAGACGTAGTGCAATGGCTGCGTGATCACAACAGCTGCAAGCAGATATGAATGGATTACCCATCCCACAACCACCCCACCTTTATGTTAAACACCAAATTATTATTTTCAATCTGTACTAGATTTAATTTGATTGTCAATTCAGCATGAAGTCGCAACGTGGAAGAATCCTCACAGCCTCCTGTAAAAAATAGAAAGAACATGCTTGGGGTCTATTGTTTGAATTAAGGAATGGAATTAATTTAAGGATATAACCGACCTTTTTCATTCATAAAAAATGGAAGAGATCGATTTTTAAGTGATTTTTTTACACAAGTATTCATTTATATCAATATTTATTTTTTTTAAATCACAGAGAAAAGAATATAGAAAAAATAAAAAAATAATAATCAATGTTCAATTGTTGACGCATCTTCTATCTCTCTTACCCATTGCTTTATACGAGCAGCCCTGAACATGTCTGATATATTCTGAAACATATGAAAAAAAAACAAAAACGTATAAGAATGGTGTAATAACATGGATTGAAGTCGAATAAAAATTTAACTGTATGACTATACGAATGTTATAATCAGGGGCTGGATTCTGATGACCTAAAATTGTTTGAAAAAGACCTATAAAATGACCGTAAAATGACTTAATAATTATTAAAAATGGCCTAAAACTGATATTTTATTTATAAAAATTATTATACACTCAAAGCTATAGACTAGTTGTGCATAATTGTAAAAACTGTAATGTTGTGAATGTTCTTTTCTCACGGAAGTTTATACTGGCACTGAGTCAAAATTCGGCACTATCTATTGAGGTCTGCCGGATTATATTGTTTTTTTATTGAGGGCAAACAGTAGTTTGCACTCTCAGATCCAAGCAGGTGGTAGACTCTGGTGTCAAGTCAATCTAATAACAATAGTAATATAATACAAAATTTTGGCGTTTCTTTGATTCTCACTTCCGACTGAGACATGTCAACACTTTTCCTTCTTGCATTAAACAGACAACACTTCAAAGACACCACCACTAGCGACGAAAAAAAAAAAAAGTTAATACACACAATGTAAATGCATGAAACTGACTAAATAAGGAGGCAAATGACACGAAAATGACAAAATAATGACCTAAAATTGAAATAAATGCCCTAAAAATGGCATAAAATGGCAAAAAACGACCAAATAAAAATGCATTTCTATAATCTAGAGGCCATGATTTTTCTACAAGTTGATGCAGCATCAATAAAAAGATGACATGTCATTAGAATCCGGGCCCTGGTTATAATTCACAATAACGTGGGATGAAATCGCTTAAAATGGTGATCGAACATGTAGAATTTCACACAATTTTTATAATAAAAATGAAGTACATACCTTTAGACACTGGTTTTTGAACGTGGTGCACCACCTGTGGCACCCACGCCCCCAGGCCTCGATGGATGGTGGCCCTGCCGGCTTACAGCATACGGTGACGTGGCGGTCACCGTCACATACCTCCATGTGATGTTGGGAGGGGTGAGACTCCACGTCGTCCAGGTACTGTTTATCACCCCTCCCGCAGGGGTGTACGGGGACAAAGCCCTCCAGGTGATGATCAGAGCTGGTTATGATTTGGTATATTTCGGGGTGCTGCTGGAGCCGCACCTCGTTGCCCAACATATCAAATACGGTGATCTCCATTGCAGTAAGTATCAAGAAATAATAAGCTCGTGCCGTGGAAAAATCTACACTATATATATGGAATCAGTTTACCACACGCTAAGATTCGCACAAAATAACCACCAGCTGCTTCATTTACGCTTGCGAATAATGTTTTGACTTAACAGGTGGGGGGTATGCCATCAACACATGCAGAACGTTAACACTTACCCCCCTGGCCATCGCGTATCTCACAGCTTCATCATCTAGGTCTGATAACAAAACATGGACACGTATTTCAGCTTTCAAACATTTCATCTGTATCGATCGTATTCTCCACCGACCGCATTAAGTAGCGAGGTCTATCCTTCCACTGCTTGAGACGATGACGGCCAGACATGAAGTGGGAAAATATTATTATTTAAAATACATATCAGATGCAGGATTCGAACCTGGGGTGTGGGTAAAATATCAAGCCCAATAATGGGTTGACTTGGGGTGTTGTGGCGCTAGAGATATGATCATTAAGGATGCATGCACCCAGGTGCATCTCGGAAATGACCATGAGTTTGAACGTGTGATGACAAACCACGCTAGGCTGTGTTATTTTGAGATGTAGAGATGCGAGACAGCAAGACCCCCCACGCGCCGTGAGCCGGGCTATTCTAGTACGCGCAGCTGCATCACGTCTGGAACCATGCTAACATATGCAAGCCTGCAATAATATTACAAACTCACAAATATTACCATTAATTAAACACTTAGGCCTTTGTTCTACACACACAGGCGGAGCAAAGGGCGCTAGCACCCAGATGGATTAAAGAACTATGTTCAATAAGGGCGCAAGCTCATAATTACCAATATTACCAATATTACCAATAATTAAACACTTAGGCCGTTGTGGCGCTAGCATCCAGAGCTATGATCAATAAGCATGCTAGCACCCAGGTGACCAAAGGGCAGTGGGTGGGGGACTGGCTGACCTGGGGGGCCGGTAGTTGAGGACACCACCTTCCCCTACGCGCCACCTTCCCCTACGCGCCACCTTCCCCTACGCGCCACCTTCCCCTACGCGCCACCTTCCCCTACGCGCCACCTTCCCCTACGCGCCACCTTCCCCTACGCCGCCACCTTGTATTGCCCCTGCAATACACGGTGGCGGCCCCTGTATTGCGGGTTGCATTCAGTGCGCCACCGCAGGGGTTACCGCTAAAACAACACTACTATCCCTATAATAATAATAATAATAATAATAATAATAATAATAATAATAATAATAATAATAATAATCCTCTTCGGTGTAGGTTGAAAATTTCATATTATGTTTGCGTGCCTTGACATTAAAAACAAATGAATCGACCAGCGTGAGCTACAACATTCAAGAGATCGCGATGCTTTTATGTCGAAGGAATGACAAAAATAGCCAAAGCCTAGTGTAATTGATTTGTATTACTGAAAACTCATGCTTCTAAAACGCAAAAAAATGCCAGTTTTTCACTCATAACTCACGAACGAAAGCGAAAATTAAAATTCAGGCTTCGAGGTGCATTTTCCGACCCTTCAGTCCACGTATGTTTAAAATTTCAGATCTCTGTGTTCAGTAGATTTCGCTGGGCATCGCGGACAGACAGACAGACAGACAGACACTTCCTTTTATTAATATAGATAACGATCTAAACTGCAATAATTTATAATAAATTTAACTTGCATTATATCCTTGGTAATTTTTTTTACACTTGTGTTATACAACACTCGTACTTACATCTTTCTTTTGTCTCCTTTATTACATTGTATATGTGAACATTTTAATTGGGTTTCCCTATATGTTCACATTTCCAATAAATGAAGTAAATAAATAAATAAATGTTATTCTTTACAATCCCCTTCTTTTCGTTTGTGTCAGGAGTAAACCGCTTGATGGAAGAGTACAGTTGTCATCATCCTACCACGTTAAAATTAAATACTGAAAATACAATATTATAAACAAGACATGGGATTCCAGAGGAATTCCAGTGCTTACAAACATTACATCATGAATTAATTATTCCATTGGTATTCCTCCTTCTCGAAAAGTTTAGCGCACTCCAACTTCAAAGGTATTCTGGGAACCTCACTTCCCTCAAGCTAAATAAACGAAAGTGAATTAGGAATTGTTTCAGAGAGTGTACAGTAAAATGTATTCTCTGACGATTTACCGTTTGGGAATAATCTGCTTATATTTTCTGTAATTGCTTACGTATACATGTTGAATTCACAAGTTCGAAATAAGCAATTTATATAATAACACAAACCTACATGATCACAATATAAACACAACATCTATAAAAGATCGCTTACAGAAATCAAATTAATCGGATACAAAACCAGTAACGGTATGTAATTAACACAAAAGAACTTCATTAATTCGGACTTCAAATCGGATTGCGTGATAATTTGTACTGCTTTTCATTATATTTTGTCGAAAGCATCCCCCTCTCCCATTCATTCCTCTCCGGCGTCGATACATAGGGACTACCCATTTTTATGACATATATGTATAGTAGTTATTATCAAGTCTGGTTTATGTTCCTTTGCTTATCCTTAGTTTCATTAATCCTATTGTATTGTAATAACCAGAGCCCGAATTTATAAGCAAAATAAAACAGTAAAATAAGCACGCTAATAAGCGCGAAAAATGTAAGAAATAAGCACAAAAATAAGCAAAAAAAATAAAATTTATTATTTTCGTAGAAATTTTATCTTATTCACGGCACTTACGGTAAAGAAGGTGATCTGCACATTTTATTGTGTGAAGCACCTGCATCAGTCAGTGAAGAACGATTTGTAGAGTGTAAAAATGAACTTGTAACGTCGCAGGACGTCACGGCGCATGTGAAAAGCAATACATTTTTCTTCGACGAATTCCTCTTCAACAGACCCATCTGTTTCTTAATCGGGAAGCTTTTTAGAAATCTGACAGGGTTTTATAAACCAGATATTCAGTAATTCTATTAGCCGACAAAAGAAAGGAAACCGGTGATAATGACATAGACTATAGGAGTGAATAAGAACTTTTAATGTGAGTTTTGAGTAAAATGTGGTATTTTATTCCAAACTAATAAAATAAACAAGAAAAATAATACAACTCTCAGAATAAGCAGAATAGTTTACTCTCAGAATAAGCAAAATAAACATTATACATTCATTCATTCATTCATAGTGTTCTGCCCAAGGGCAGGTCTTTCACTGCAAACTAAGCATTCTCCACTCTTTCCTGCTCTCAGCCTTCCTTTTTGTATCGGCATACAATCCATTTATTTTAATGTTATCTATCATCTGATATCTTCTTCTGCCTCGAACCTTCTTTCCATTTATCATTCCTTCTAAAGCATCCTTCAGCAGACAATTTCTTCTTAGCCAATGTCCCAGCCAATTTCTTTTCCTCTTCTTTAGGAGCTCCAACAATGTTCTTCTTTCTCCCACTCTTTCTAGCACGTCTTTGTTTTTAATTTTGTCTGCCCATTGTATACGCTCCATCCTTCTCCAAATCCACATCTCAAATGATTCCAGTCGTTTTTCTTCACTCTTCCGTTGCGTCCAAGTCTCTGCTCCATACAGTGCTACACTCCACACAAAGCACTTTACTAGCCTCTTCCTAAGATCTTTTGCCATGGGCCCACAAAAAATTCTTCTTTTTCTATTAAAGGCCTCTTTTGCCATGGCTATCCTCTGTTTTACTTCCTGACAGCAGTTCATGTTGCTATTTATAGTACAACCCAGATATTTAAAACTATCCACTTGTTTCACTGCTTCATTTTTGATTCGCGTGTCTATCCTCTTAGGTTCTCTTCCGATAACCATGGTCTTCGTCTTATTTATATTTATCTTCATTCCATAGTCCTCACATCTGCCATTTAGCTCCATCAGCATGTTTTTCAGTGTTGTTTCATCCTCTGCTAGCAAAGCCATATCATCGGCAAATCTTATGCACTTTATTCTTCTTCCTCCATTATACATTAATGAAGTTAAAATTGCTTGTCAAGGAGTGTGTTACGAAATAAGACATTTCTGGTTACGTTTAGGAGTCTATAAGATAAATATGCATTTTGCTTAGAAATCCGGGCTCTAGTTGCTTAGTCACTGCATACAATAAAGTATTTCAGTGAGTAATATTATGTTCATATACTTTTTATTGGACCATTATAAATACTGTATACATACAGTAGCCTACTGTTCACTGTAGGTCAATTACTAATATATCTACAATAAATCATTAATATAAAATAAAAAATTAACGACGGGATGTTTAAGTAACGATGTTTTAAAGATAACTTTTATACTGCTACAAAAGATTAGTACAATGACTTTCTAAACTGTCCTAAATCACATATCTTTAAAGTAAGTCACATACATTTTATTGAACCTGTCCTGTAAAAAGAGGATATAAATTTCATAATAAGCCTATGGCATGACAATATTCATTATTATTAATAATAAAAAAATAATAATAATCAAACCAGTAATTAGTATTAAAATTAATATGCATTAATATTAAAACTAATATTTTAGATCATGGTCGGATTGGCCTTATGTGCTTGCGAGCATATGACCGCTGCGGCGCGCCCTCATTTTCGTTGAAAGACATTGATTGGCCAGCAATTATTATTATTATTATTTTTTAGACGCTGAAAAATAGTGAGGGGGTGAAAGCTGTGCATACAGATTGAGCTGCGATTTGAGTCAACAGAAATCCAATTAAAAAGTTTCAGAAACCTCGGCCATGATGTCATTATTAAGAACCAAGCATTTTCATCATGACACTACACGGTTTGACTACTAATGTGTTGGCATAAACTACTCTTAGTTCTTTGTAATTTTGCTCAGCAGAGACTAAAAAATTAGAAGTCACAAGAAATTAAAAAAACTCTACTATGAATAGTACTCAAATGTGCACGAGAACGTCATGTATATTCTTTTTTGCAGTTACCTGTGCATATAATTGAAAACATAAATAGACAATCATTTAAAAACACATTTTATTTTATCACTTTGAGACGAATATGATTCGCAGAAACACTAAAGATATCCCTGACATGAATCACAATACACACTTATCAATAAATATTCCGTATAAATTAATAGGTCGTTTATCTTTCCTTTCTGCTTTAACTAAATTATAATTATAGCAAAATGACGTGCTATGACACATCATGTAACTCATCTAACTTTAATTTTCAATGGAGATGTTTTGCATTCAAATAAAATTCGTGATAGGGTGAAAGATGTTCGTATGCGTTTATGTATTCTCCAATACGCCAACCTACGAAGTATAAAATACATCATCTCCCGTTCCTACTTCCAATTAAAGGGAGAGCATCAACCACACACACAGACATCTTCCACTCTGTACAAAATTCTACTTTAATCGAGTTGCACATAGATTCGCTATTTTTGGTCCTGAGTTCGAAAATCGAGAAAAGAAACCCGACTAAAGGCGATAAAATTTTCAGGGTTCTCCGATAGGGATTTTAAAGCATTAGACTCGTAAAGAACAAGCATAAATTAATGTAGCATGTTTCTCGCCCCAGAAACAGTTCATTGATGAATTTTTCACGAAGTAGTGAATGACTTATTCCCACTGGCAGTACGTAAAATATTATGCAACAAAATTAACATGGTTACTAAATACGTTTAATCTGGTTTTCAATTCGAATCCTTTTGGATCCATGGATAGAACATAGAACCTCCTGTTGTCAGAACTTCTGTTTCCGAGTCTTAGTTACGCTTATAATGATATAGGTAGTGATTTGTAAGCAATATAGACAAAAACAACAGTGAGAAGTAATTGAAAGGCATAGGGTACCTTTTGAGGAAATAATTGTGTGGGAAGGTTGTAGTCTGTAATTGCAGCAATTTAGTAAATTTCATATGAAATGGGTAGGAACTAAATTACCTTTGCGCCCGGTTTCTATAAACTCGCGAAATATCTATGGGTAAATTATCCAATGGAAAGAATTTACACAAGAATAACTTTTACAAACTCAAATAATTTAAAGGTAACAATCACATACACTTGTGGCGAGTTTCTAGATACATGTCCTCTGGGTAAATATGAAAATGACAAAAAATGTTCCTACAAACTCGGGCTAGATCTTTCCAAGGGTAAATCGTCGGGTTAATTTGTCCTTTCATGGATGGCTGGATAAAATTTAACCTCTCAAAGGATCAATAATAATTTAAACAATGAGAATCAAAGTCTTCTGAATTAAATTAACTGTAGGCTACAACTCCAAGGCCTTGCTCATTATATCATTGTGGGTGATTAGGAACTAATTTTCCCATGGATAATTTATCCATAGGTATTTCACGAGTTTATAGAAACCGGGTATTAGTAAAATAAAGATCAATACCAATGTCAACAGTTACGCTTATTTGACAATTGAAGAGAGTGGTAGGTGAAGCCCGTCGCCTCGACGGCAGTAACTTATTTGGACGTGAAAAGGCCGTGGAAATTGGTTCACAGGCTCTAATTTAAATTAGAGTACGTTAACATGCAATAAATTTACGAAAGTGACGGTTTATGGTTCCCAGGAGGACTTCACTCCTGGAGTATGTAAGTCCTGATAAATTCATCGATTTCGGCCGGGTTCGATCTCAAGATTTTCGAAACCACTAAATCAAAAACCACTAAATCTGTCTCACCCTTAGGTCCTAGAATAATGTGCTAGAGTGAGGCAGATATTCAGGTTTTTGTTTATTTCAGGTTGCTTTCTTAGGATGGCCAGACTTTAGTATTTAAGACCTGGCGGTAGACCATAGAAAGCTGAGTACAGAAGATGTTACACAGATCCTCCACCACTACTTTTTGTTTCATAAAAGCACTTGATAAGTGGGTCTATATTTAGACCGTTAATTCAAGCGCCTCTTCAAAATAAGAGCGCACACTTCGCTGTAGAGATCAAATAAATCAGAACAAGAAGAAACTCATTTAAGTCATACTGAGTTGTATATTGTTAACAATACTGTTAGTTTTGTTTAATATCTGCTCATAAAACTAGGTACAGTTAATGGGCATTAGTTATTACTAATTAATGGGTATTTTATTTCAAAGAAACTTTAGCAAGATGTACATTTACGCTTTCTTGCATCAAAATCTGGTCTAAAGTTGGCCAATTAAACCACGAATAGCTACGCAGCAGTTACGTTCTTAGCTTTTCCACTTTGTTATATTAAAAGATCTAACAAGCCTAATATGCTGATTACACTAATGTCTGTTTGGTCTTTATAAGAAATGTTAAAACCGCGATAGACGGTAGAGTGCAGGAAGAACCAATAATATTGTGCCCTAATTAGTAGTAAGAACATTACTCCATTTTAAACGATATCTTAAGAACTACAAAGTATTTAAATATATACGCAGGGTTATATGACAAAAGATTTGGTAACAGAGTTATGTAAGCTATCGAGAAAAATAACTTTCCATAGGGGAATTTCTCAGTTTAATATAATTGTCGGAGTAATGAAATTAATGTCTTATACGAATGATCTGAAATTCGCAATCAAGCTACGATTGTAAATTGTATGTGTTCTCCTTTCCACGTATTTATTCTGGTACTGGTGTAAGTGTCTAAATTTCCCCATTAAAATATAAGTTATTTCGCTAAATATGAAGTAGGCAATGTTAGAATTGACTTACCACTAAAAGATAAGGTATGCGTTTCCACAAATATACAATAATTTGTTGTAATTAGGCTATATGTTAATTCCAATATTGCCTTTTCTCCGCTTTCTCTGCCCAAGGTCGTGTATTCAACACCGGCCCAAGCCGATCGCCTTTAACTTCCCGGGGAAAAATTGCGGTCCCGGCGACGGTCATAGGCCTAAGTTGCAATACATCCCCGTCGTTAAATAACCAAAAATTAACCAACGGCATTATTTCCAGTAGGCCTATCTTAAATTTACCACTGATTACCGTACTTATACTGAACGAACTAAGCATTGCCTCACTGAGTCGAAATTTGATCAGTAATTATCCAATTATTTTGTCTCGTCGGTAAGCTTGTAACCATTTTTACTTTCCTTTGTATAAGTTTGGCTTTCCATTATACAACAGATTTTCAATATGACAGAAAAATATGAAGAAATTATTGGAATATTCACTGGGTAAAAAATTATTAGAAACGACACGAACCCTATCCATTTTACTTCAAAATAAGATGGCTTACCAGATAAGATACGAAGAAGGATAAGATACAAAGTTAAAAATGTAAAATGAAACGACATGTTCATAATTTGTAATTTCGTTTCGCTATGTTTATTATTCACACTGATGACAGCTTTCCACAAGGAAAAACTTAACTAGAAAATATAAAATACATGACCTGCCCCTTGCCCCCGTTAGCCCTTCAGTGTTATCAGGCAAATCTATTAATGAAGCCATTAAGCTGCGTAAGTATTCTCTTATTTAGATTTGATTTGATTATCTTAATTGTGTAGAGAGAAAGAGAAATAAAGATATTATTTTTGGAAATAATTATCTGCGGATATAATACTGTAGTATGTAGGCTAACTTTTCGCGAAAGTTCTCCGGCTGTCCTGTGGTTTCACCATTACATGGGTGACGACAGGCTTAATAATAGACTACTTTTTGGGAGGTGGATTTAAATTGGATCCGCAACAGTTTGTGTGAACATGTTGGATACACATCATTGCATACTGTTAAAAAAATCAAAATTCTTATGCAAAATATGTGCATGACACTAGGTAAAAGACGATTCCAAGCCAGTTGATTTCTTAAGATCATAATAGCTAAAAGTACCCATGTCAGGATCGTCTGATTAATAGTAATTTTAAAGCATACTTTTGTTGATAAGAAGCCAATTAGAGATATAACTTCTTCATAAGTGTTATCTCTTAGCGATAAGTTGGGTTAAAAATTCATGAAAAAGCGTGTGCACATCCGGTCGTGAAACTAGGTCAACTAGGAGAGGGACGGGGAGGGAGAGAGAGGGAGAGAGAGAAAGAGAGAGAGAGAGATAGATAAAGCGAAAGCTAAACACACGAGTTCATCCTAAGTCACCAACACCCTGCCAAAATAGTAAAATAGCGACGAGACCTGATATTTAGTTTTATATCCAATATACTACCCTCTGAGGTCACTAATTTCTTTGAGAGGTTAGGCAAAACAAACTGTTTAAGCTATAAGAGTCCTTTCTATGGAGGATATTTAGGCCACAAGTTGGGTCACTATTTAGAAGAGTTCAGGTCGTCGGGTCCGGTATTTATAGCTGTATTTATGGCCGAGTGCACGATTCTCCGGTTTTCTCAGCCGTTTCGTTACCGCGGTAAACGTAATACCGGGGTATTCTCAAAATCTCTGTGCACCATTGCGAAAATACCGCGGTTTGCTAATGCTTGGAAATATTGCTGTTACTCTGCTCCGAATCCATTTTTCTTTGATGGTGTCTTCCATGGCCGCTAGGTTCTCTCTCTCTCTCTGCACGTCTGCCAGTCACGGTGGCTCTGGTAGGCTATTGGGGTCCCGAATTCAATGTATTTGTTCCCTTATTATTCAATAAAAAGATGTTCATAAGGATAAAAGGGAATATTATATTGCGTATATATGTCGTCTGGATTCATACTTCGAATTCAAGCACCATAGATACTGTACCAATCGTTTAATGAGTTCGTTTCGCCTACTACTGGTTGAGGTGAGAAAGGAAGGTCATTTCAATCGATGTTACAGCACAGTATTTGCAAAGATATGTACCATCGTTCATTCTTCAAATAGATCCCACCTGTCTGTACATTTCAATAAAATAACATTCATGTTTTAAAGAATAATTCTCACACGTGTGCAATCCAAGGCAAAGCAACACCACGAAATCTCTGCTCTGAGTTCGACATAGCCTCGCTTTTATTCCCGTACAACTAGTAGAAATTTTAGGTGCAAAATCATGTGCATAGCCAAGAAAGGGCTGTTATAATTATGTTCGTATATGTGCAGGTGTGATAAATTGCTTACATATACCGATACACGGGCTATATCGTAATGCATGCAGCCATTCACTTAAATTTGGCCTAGGACCACTGTTATCCATATTTCATTTATTTTTTGCCTTATTGTTCAGTAATAAATGTTCATAAGGATACAATGGTATATTATATTGCGTATATATGTCGTTTGAGTCCAACCTTTGAATTAAAACACCATAAATACTGTACTAATCGTAATAATCGTGGTTACGCCTACTAGCCTACTCGATGGACCTGGTTTGGTTGAGGTAAGAAAGGAAGGTCATTTCAATCGATGTTACAGCACAGTATTTGCAAAGATATGCACCATCGTTCATTCTTCAAATAAACCCCACCTGTCTCTAATTATTCTTTATGTTCAATTAGCTTTTGGCCTAGATATCATAAATATGATACATTACGCTGATCTCCATCTTGGAAAGAAAACCGCTGTTTTCTCACTTTACAGCTCCTTCACGGGCGGTTTTCATCTTACCGCGGTAAAAGTCGAAACCGAGCACGATGCAACGAAAGTATGACTTTACCGGGGTAAACTAAGCAACTTTACCGCGGTATTCTGAATACCGAGGTCGGTGCACTCGGCCATTAGATTCTGATGAAGTTACTGGGGGAGCGGTGATTGAAATCCTGTTATATTATTTATTGTCACGTAGAAAATGGGAATGCCGGCTAATTAGCTCAGATGGTAGTTGATAGCACGAGGATTCTTATCAGGGTCGTGGTTACAGAATATCGGGGCTATGTTAATTGAGTGGTCGATGTTCAGGATTTAGGGTAATTAAACAGTACAATTGATTTCCAGATCTAAATATATTCTTTCAAAATGATTTTCGTTGAATTATCGAATTAATATGGTCTTTGAGGTTAGATGATGTAAGTTCGTCGATTAATGTCTGTCTTTCACTTGGTAACTATATTCAATATTATATTAGTAATTACTGTGTTAATTCATACGCGCTATTCGTTGATTATTTCTCTTTCCACTTGTATTAAATCTTTGTATCTATTTCTACCGCGCGGAAAATTTACTCAAACAATATTTTAATTAACCTTCACTAATTATACTTTCACTTGATTACTTTTTATCAATGTCTCTATAAATACAATATGCTTAACTTACGCGCTTCGCTGAGTTCCTTTTAATCCATTTCTAACGCGCGGATATATTTCACTTTTATCTCTATACTTATGCTGTCTCGAAATTACTTTATATATTATAGTTAAGTTACGTGGTGTAATTTTTAGTCTTAAGTAACGTGGAGTCTGTCTTCTGTCTAATGATCGAATGATGGTGATTTCGGGGCTCTCGGTGCTAATATGTTCTTAGGCTGTAGTGGGGGAAAATAAATGTCATTGGTTGTGTTAATGTATAAGTTGCTTCTAATTGGTTGAAGAGATTTTGTTCTGCTATACCATTTAAAATTATGTCGGTTTAGAAGAGCGTCCAACGCTACTCTGGCTTCAGTCATTAATTACAAAATGTGTCAAACTCCCTTGTCGTCTTTGAGTCTAGTGGACCGGATGTGGGAGGAGTCGTTTTTAGTATTTGTATCAATAACTCTGATAACTGAAGGTTATCATAGTCCAAGTTGTTTTATCTGTATCGGTTAATTTATTCCACATTTATCAGTATAAGTCTGTACTCTGAGTTATGTAAATCAAAAGAGTTATTGATGTTTTTATATTAAAATGATAGAAGGGTTAATAAAACATTCAGTATTTTATATGAAACTGTAGTAGATGTTGTCCGCTATTAATTGGTGTAATTAGTTTTGTGGTGTCTATTTCTCTTATGGAGCAATTAATGTTTAAAGTTAGGTGTTATGTGGGAAGAATAAACTGTAGGGTGCAGTATTGTCAGTCGGAAGGGGGCTATGTGTGGTGTTCTCGGTTGAATTGAGTACGAAGAACAATTACACTGTATTAGCAATTTGTGTAGTTACTCTAGAATCTAAATTTTGTAGTTCAGAGGTAACCTGTGTTCGGTGTTCTGTTATTAACGTTGTTATCTGATGGTTCTGAGTCTCAATGTTAGTGTTTATTGTTGAAATTTTACTTTCGATGGTGTTACTTAATGTGGAGTTCATTGTTGAGATTTCTTGTCTTATTTGTAAGTTTTGAGTTTCAAGAGTAGTGTTGAAATTAGAGTTCATTGTTGTGATCTGTTGGTTCTGGGTTTCTAGGGTGGTGTTCATTGTTGAAATTTTACTTTCGATGTTGTTACTTAATGTGGAGTTCATTGTTGAGATTTCTTGTCTTATTTGTAAGTTTTGAGTTTCAAGAGTAGTGTTGAAATTAGAGATTCTACTTTCTATCATTCTTCTGAGAAGTAAGTTGTGTAGAAATACCAGCTATCATTGTTTGTAGCTGAGACAGAAAATCTGGAGTAAGGGATGAAGTGTGAGGGTTTGGGTTTTCAATACATTGTGTAGGGTTCAATGTCATGTTTACATCCTCAGCTGGAGTGCTAACTTGGGGGATCGTGTTCTCTATGAAAGGCAAAACATGTGTAGCAAGGTCACCTCCTATTTCGTCCTGCATAACATCTGCGTTTTCAGAACTATGTTCTAATGCACTTTCACTATTTTCAGAAATTGTAGGAATGGGATCTGAGCATAACGTCTGAGCATCTGAATTTTGCTCCATGATGTGAAATTCTTTATGATTTCTTAATTTCATAAAATTAAAAAAAAATTTAATGTACTTTGAAAATGTAAAAATTAAAATAAAATAAAAATGAAATTTAAAAATTAAAAATTGAAAAAAAAATTGACTTAAAATTTGACTTTAAAACAAATAAAGAAGCAAAATCCAGAATTCGACACTTAAGTTTTGATCAACGATACCCTTTGCTGATCCAGATGTCCAGGTTCCGGGGAAGGTGATGTCCAAGATGTCCAGTTGATGGGGAAATGCTGTAGGTGTTGATCCAATGGGAGGGTTTTGCTGAGTTGAGGAGTAATCCAATGATGGTGTTGCACTGATTTTATTTAAATTCAAACTGTGATTTGTAAAATTTGTGGTAGTGTTCCTAAAATATATATGTCGAAAATTAAATTTTATTTATTAGTCCCTCGATATTCTAATTCACGCCCGTGAGTTGGACGCCATTTATAAGAGTCCTTTCTATGGAGGATATTTAGGCCACAAGTTGGGTCACTATTTAGAAGAGTTCAGGTCGTCGGGTCCGGTATTTATAGCTGTATTTAGATTCTGATGAAGTTACTGGGGGAGCGGTGATTGAAATCCTGTTATATTATTTATTGTCACGTAGAAAATGGGAATGCCGGCTAATTAGCTCAGATGGTAGTTGATAGCACGAGGATTCTTATCAGGGTCGTGGTTACAGAATATCGGGGCTATGTTAATTGAGTGGTCGATGTTCAGGATTTAGGGTAATTAAACAGTACAATTGATTTCCAGATCTAAATATATTCTTTCAAAATGATTTTCGTTGAATTATCGAATTAATATGGTCTTTGAGGTTAGATGATGTAAGTTCGTCGATTAATGTCTGTCTTTCACTTGGTAACTATATTCAATATTATATTAGTAATTACTGTGTTAATTCATACGCGCTATTCGTTGATTATTTCTCTTTCCACTTGTATTAAATCTTTGTATCTATTTCTACCGCGCGGAAAATTTACTCAAACAATATTTTAATTAACCTTCACTAATTATACTTTCACTTGATTACTTTTTATCAATGTCTCTATAAATACAATATGCTTAACTTACGCGCTTCGCTGAGTTCCTTTTAATCCATTTCTAACGCGCGGATATATTTCACTTTTATCTCTATACTTATGTTGTCTCGAAATTACTTTATATATTATAGTTAAGTTACGTGGTGTAATTTTTAGTCTTAAGTAACGTGGAGTCTGTCTTCTGTCTAATGATCGAATGATGGTGATTTCGGGGCTCTCGGTGCTAATATGTTCTTAGGCTGTAGTGGGGGAAAATAAATGCCATTGGTTGTGTTAATGTATAAGTTGCTTCTAATTGGTTGAAGAGATTTTGTTCTGCTATACCATTTAAAATTATGTCGGTTTAGAAGAGCGTCCAACGCTACTCTGGCTTCAGTCATTAATTACAAAATGTGTCAAACTCCCTTGTCGTCTTTGAGTCTAGTGGACCGGATGTGGGAGGAGTCGTTTTTAGTATTTGTATCAATAACTCTGATAACTGAAGGTTATCATAGTCCAAGTTGTTTTATCTGTATCGGTTAATTTATTCCACATTTATCAGTATAAGTCTGTACTCTGAGTTATGTAAATCAAAAGAGTTATTGATGTTTTTATATTAAAATGATAGAAGGGTTAATAAAACATTCAGTATTTTATATGAAACTGTAGTAGATGTTGTCCGCTATTAATTGGTGTAATTAGTTTTGTGGTGTCTATTTCTCTTATGGAGCAATTAATGTTTAAAATTAGGTGTTATGTGGGAAGAATAAACTGTAGGGTGCAGTATTGTCAGTCGGAAGGGGGCTATGTGTGGTGTTCTCGGTTGAATTGAGTAAGAAGAACGATTACAAAGCGAAGACGTATTAGAGGGGTCAGTAGTTCAGGTTTCGAGAACACTAATCCAAGCGAATTAATGTTTAAGCGATTCCCTGGTTAGATACTACTTAAAGCCCAAGAAAGAGGTTTACGGGCTGTAATACACAGAGGCTGTAATAACGAGAGAGTGAGTGGGAGGTAAAGAGAGGTGTAGTGAAGAGAGAATGTGAGAGTGGGAGAGTTAATGGAAACGACATGTGTGATTTAATTTATAAAATGTTATATTAGTAAAATAATCATTTTAGAATTCATACGAAACACTAGCACAAAAGAAAGGTGTTCCTAATAATGGGCTATACTACATTAATAGCTAGGCTATCGATAAGGAAAGGGATTCAGAGGAACACTTTTACGTGCAGCATGGTTGGTTGGTATATGGTTATTTAACGACGGGGATGTACTGCAACTTAGGCCTGTGACCGCCGCCGGTGTGGCGGAATTTTGTCCCACAGGAGTTCTTTTACATGCCAGTAAATCTACTGACATGGGCCTGTCACATTTATGCACACATAAATGCCATTGACCTTGGGCACAGAAAGCCAGAGCTCAATGCAAGACTACCTTCACACAAATCTGGATTCAATTTCCGATTCTAGAATTTTTTCAAATGTGTATTTTAAAGTTATTTTTATTTAATTTGAGTTCCTTGCAAGTTGTAAAGTATAAATCCCACATTTGCAGGCAATATCTTAATATTGCATAGCGGTATAGGTTACAAAGCAATACTCTTGTCCTCCAATAACTAAAATTTCTATTTCGTTGACAATATTCCTCTGAATCCCTATTTTTATCGATAGGCCTAGCTATTTGATAGATTTCTAAATATATAAATTACTTCATCAGAAGCTCAGACTTTAATTGTATTCACGGACATCGGCATAGCCTCATATATTCCGAGAATAACCTGTATTTTATGTCTTTTATAGGAAACTTGTGAGCTAAGGCGTTAAAACTTCAATTTTAACTGCATTACGAGTCCCGACGGTTTTTATTTGAGTCATCGTACGTGGTACGGGTAGAGGAGGCAACAAGTACCTATTGTAAGTTAAATGCAGTGGCATCATGTTCTGAAATCTGATAGTGTTGACTCGTGTACAAAATGTAAAACTTTGCCAGACTACCTAAAAGTTGTTTATATTTTCTCATATCCACATTTCAGAACATGATCTAATATCGGTTACTGCACCATATATGATTACAGTTGAATAAACCTAGTTTATTTACAGTAAGAACACAGAAACTAGTATTACAAAACAGCAGTTATCGGTTATTTAACTCGCAGCTGTTAAGTTCTGCGTGTTGCATCTTTTAGGCGTGATGAAGAAGTATATACAGTCGTCACAAAGAAAGAAATGATTTCTGATCTTTTCTGAAGTGCCTTTCTTAGGGTTAGTTTATACGTCGACATGACTGTTTTTTTGTTTGATTTGTGTGCGTAGATGTAGTAGCAATGAGGTACGACACTACGAAAGTTCAGTTGCTTGCAAACTTTGTGAAACGGATCTGGTAGTTCCCAGGCAAAAACATTGCCCTCTTCTAGCTTCTGAAGAAGAACTTCGAACTATAGGCCTATAGTGATTAGTAGAGCCCGGATTTCCATGCAAATGCATGGTTACACTTCTCAAACTTTGTAGTTACTCATTACATGACTTATGGATTCCAAATAACCACATTTTTTCCGTGCATGTTTGCATATTTCGGCCTTTTTATGGCAAAATTCATGCATCATGCATGTTTTGGACTTTTTTGGTTTAATGTAGCATATTCAGACGTTTTTAATGCAAATAAACCCTCATTTTATGGTTTTAGTGCATATATCAAGTTATCATGGATAACTGTGCATATTATGAATGTGCCTCCATAAAATTTCGGCTTTTCAAAGAAACGGAAAAATGTTGTATTGTATTACCATTGTTATATTTCGATTGACTTGGCAACAGAGTTTGCCACCTGCATGAATTTGAGAGTGCAAACTACTGTTTACCCTAAATAAACAGTAATATAATACACCAGGCTACAAAAGAAAATACAGACTCGCCGACCCCCACCATCTTCCATTGAAAGAAAACTGCTAAACAGAATGTTCACTGCTTGAATTTGTCAGTCACTAGCCATTGTTGTAGATGTTGAATAATTAACTTTAGAATCGTGTTGTGGAAAAATGGGTGCGACAGTTAGGGAAAAACTTAAGAAGGTACTTAGTTCAAATCCTGATCTTAAACTTCTTAAAACAGTGAAAGACATATTGTGTGGAAAACATGTAAAATACATGGAATTCGATCTCACCCTCAGTCAAATTTCTTCCCTTAAGTATGCACCTGTTACTTCTTGTGAAGTAGAAAGATCCTTTTCTGCGTTGAAGAATATCCTAACTGATAAACGCACGAGTTTAAGTGAGGAGAATTTGGAAAAACTCGTATAGGCCTATTGTTTTAATAGAAATTGAAATATATTGCAGTAGAGTGCGGATTTTTGATAGTGCATATTTCGCCCTTCACTGTGCATATTTGGAGATATGATAGTGCATGAATGCATGCATGTTTTTAAGTTTGATAGTGCATGAAAATCCGGGCTTTAGTGATTAGTATTGTCCATGGTAAGTACTTCAATATTACATACTTACTTAATTGAAATTATTAAACGTAATTACAATAAATTGTAGTTAGTGTTTTGGTTTAATGTATCATGCCAAATATTCTCCTCACGCTTTCTTTCTTATCCTAAATGCGTTTTATTCATAAAGGCATTATGCACTGTGTTTAGAGAAGAAACCTGGCAACTGCTGGAGCCCAGAAGTGGCTAGGAATTTCTTATGTATACACTATTTAGAATTTTTTAATGAATTTTATGTATACACTTACTAGATTAAGTTAGAGTAGTGCATTTTTTGTGTCCACTTATCTTTGGTATCTTTTGTTTTTTATTAAATTGTAGGAATGAATTGTATTTTTGTCATCAACACTGTAATTGGGTTTTCTACCTGCAATGTTCTTTATTATTATTATTATTATTATTATTATTATTATTAAATAAAATGAAATAAATGAAAATAAATATTCAGAATTAGCAAAGAAAACAAATCATAATTTCTTGATATAACTATGAAAGGTCGAAGAAATTCATAAACTGGACAGATTGTTCATTTTCCTGAAAACAAATTTTAACGCTGAAGTAGAACATACTTATTACAATGTAGGTCTTTAGAAATTTTAGATAAAAAAGGTAATGTATTGAAAGTATCGAAGCAAACTGCTTTTTGTTATCAGTCCAAGAACTTCCTATCCTGAATGTAGAGACGTAAAAATAATTTAGAAATGTGTGCACATATATTATTTCACAGGCAAATTACTTATTCAATTAAAATTAATATGATTTTATATGCAAGGTTACATCTATAAGAATGAACGGGAAAGCAACCGAATATGTATACTATAGCATGGGAATCAATTTTCTAAATTTCTCTTACATCTCAGTACCTAGTAACTCTATAAGAGAATTATATCTTCAGAAATAGTTATAATTTTCTCTATAATGGTTAAGAGGTTCGGCGGATGTCAGCCGGTCTGTTGCTCAACGAGTTCATAAGAATTTAAATTTGTCTGATCTTATTAGTGACTTCATTGTCGTGGGATAAATTCAGCTTCGACCAAAATCAACACCAGAAGCAGAAGGGTATGAGCTCAGGCCTGACACTTTGGGGCTCTAATGTGCGGAATCTAAACAATTAAGAACCTCTACCACCAAATACCCTATTAGAAGTTAGTACAATAGTAGTTCACTCCGTGCGTGTTTTGTGTGATTTTTTTAAATATAATTATACATGCCTACCTGCATATAACTTGTAAATTCGCGCTGGTGCCGAGGGACGGCCCAAATAGTTGACTGGATTTGGGTGAAGAATGAATGGTACGCTAGTCCACCGCCGCTTCGTAGGTGAGTCGGTAGCACGCCTGCTTTGCACTCCGGCGGCCCAAGTTTTATTCCCGGCCAGAACTATATATGTCCTAAAGCTTTCTGGGAGAACAAACGTTCAGTAAATGAACATAAATGAACCTGCATAGCCGTTGGGGGTAAAATCATGAAAGGCAGACAGAGAACTGGAAAGTTATGCTTAACTCAATGCTGTCATTATTCTTGCCAAATGGATTACTACTTATCAATTTTTCAGGACGTCAACTTACTGGGGGGCCACTAACAGAAGATTTTACTAATATTTTATTCTACTATCACAATATAAAGCCTACTTGACTTGAATCAAATTTCAAACTTATAAAATGAGACATATTTTTAAGTTGAACTTTACTTTAAAGTTACGACTAAGTGGGTCTTAGGACGCAAAGATTTTTGCTTTGAATTAAATTTGCTTGATAGTATATTGTGTTATTTGGTGTAAAGTTTCAATCTTGGGTGGTTCCCTTGTAAGATAAACGAAAGTGAGACTTTCGAAAATCATGCGCGGCCCGTACAGTGCCGTGGTTGATATGAAAATCAATACGACGTCACAGTTTCATAGAATTCGCTATGGGGCACGTGTGTTTATAAACGGCAATGTAAAGAGAACTTTTGAAATCATTGATAAATGTTCCAATCTATAGAACTTATATATATATATATATATATATACATAACTTATATATTTATTGTACTTACCACAACCGCCGAAATTTTATATCGCATCAGTTAAGTCAGTAGTCAATAGGCCTATAGATACGATAGGCCTATACTTAAATCGATAAGGTATGTTAACATTTTTTTCACACATATGGCATCACAATATAAGAGCTTAATAACGCAGAATAATTTTTTCGGTTTTAATATACGAGTTTGTTTTTGTGATATGCTTACTGTTAGTAAGATAGGATACTTCTATGCCTATAATTAATTTTTTTTAAGTGCGGTTCAACAGCTCAACTTAAACAGATTGATGCATTTGCAATTTGAAGTAAACAATAAAGAGGCGTGATAGCAGCTCATAATAACATAACATCACGTTTAGGGTCAATGCAACCTTACTGAAAGAGATTCTTGTAACATAGGCTACCGGTGTCTAAAAATATCATAATACGGTATCTTAGGAATTACTTTGGAACAGTTCAGCAGGTTGGAAAAGTTACAAATGGAATAAAAGAGACAAGATTCGGTATTGCATAAAGTTTGATCGCCAGAACTAAAATAAATTTGAAAACCCACTTAATCGTCTCCTAAGTATGTAGCCTACTAAACAATAATTTCTTCCGAAAGTACATTTGGACTACATAATAAGTTAAAGGGTTTATTGATATTTAATAATTTCATCGTATTCCCTCTTCATTTTCATAAATAAACTCGTAGCTAAAACCCATGTGATAATATGGAGACGTGTATTTCTGAAGACAAATTAATGATGTAACTGTTGGGGTACGTCGTGGCGTAGCCTAGTTGGTTGAAGCACAGCGCTACAAACCGGAAGGTGGTGGATCGATCCCCGATGAGGGATTTTTCCATTGTCCTATTCTTCTGGTGGCACTATGGCCCTGGGGTCGACTCAGCCTCTAACAGAAGTGAGTACCAGGGGAAATCCTGGGGGTAAAAGCAGCCGGTGCGTAAGGCCGAACGTCTAAATTCTGGGAGCCTCAAACCTTCTGGAACCATAATGGCCTTTACGGCCTGAACAGGGACCACTATATATATATATATATATATATATATATATACACTTTTACTCCCAACTGTTGTTCAAAATGGGTGGGTATATTTCTTTTACTTCGTTTCACTTTTCTGTGAAGGGATTATCACCTCTTAAGTTTGTTGAGAACCAAACGATTCATAAGTTATAACCTACTTGATAAAGTCATTAATTTCCCATCGTGAATGACAAAAATCTTCACTCATTTTGATTGTTGTTACAATTGTTCTGTTACTGTAGACATCGTTTTACTTTATATTAAACTAGCTGAAAAGGCCCGGCGTCGCCCGGGCTTTGTATTTTTTTAATTTGAAATTAACTTATGGAGGACTTTCGATTTTGAAACTCTAGGTCCTTATATAATATGTATGTAGAACTTGAAATGAAGAAAAAGATTTATCACACTCAAACTATTCCATCAGAAAACGCTAGAAATAGCTTTTATGGCGCATAGAGGATGTCGAATGCTGCATTCCGTTGCTTCTACACATCATGCTTGGGAGGGGTTGAAATAAGAAGAAACATAAATTACATAAGATTGTATTGACTTGACGGAAAATTTTATTTCTCATTCTCATGTTACCATACAACCGTTCCGGGGCTGAAATAAAACAGAAATGCAGTATCACTTTCATACTTTCCTCCCTTAAAACCCGGGACATAATATACTGCGAGCATAGGACTCGAAATGTTCCATCCCATGCTTTGGGCCTATGATAAACATCCCTATTTCTCAACTAATACAAAGCCTACAGCTATGGATAACGTATCAGCGGAAAGCATTATTTACCTACTTCTGATATAGCATACTCACACACTTAGTCGTCCCTGCAATACGTCCTCTTATTCTTCATCAAAATGTGAAGTGAGAAAATATTTCTTATGTCGAGGGTAGAGAAAGTTATGTGACTGCATCACACTGTGCTGTAATTTCAGTAATTATTTTCGCCAATATATTACATCGATGGAATCATAATTCGTTAAAGTCCAGTATTATATAGCTGTCAAAGCCCTATGTGAATTGTGTAAACAATACACTGTTGTCATGTGAACTGAACAGCATTTCATTTTTTTTCAGTATAATATTCTCAAAAATTAAATAATTTTCAAGGGAAGGGCTGATTTGTTTGAATTTTAATGTTGACCGCGTTACTTCCCGGGCTTAACAGGATATGTGTGCAAAATTTCGTGTAAATTGGTAAATAAATGTAGATTTGTATAAGGAACAAACATACATACATACACACTTTCTATTTTATATATTAGATTATTATTTTAATTATTAAAAATACTTCAAGCCTAAACTTACTTCAAATTGGTGTTAGCTAAAATACAGACAAAATTCTCGTGTACTGAACGGGTCAGACTAGTGGGGCATCTTTATGTACATATTTAGCGGTTAGTGCTGAGTTAATCAATATGCTATGTTTAACCTTGTTTCGTTGTACAATAGTGCACGTGCTTTATCTGCAATTTTTGTCTCTTTGTTGCACTACATTTACTGCAATGCACATTGTGGTTATGGTGATATGGAAAGTTAGGAGCGATAGTTACTGGTATCTTATGTAACCCCATTACGAATTCAAACTGATAAATGCATTAGCACACCAGGCTAGATAAATCAATATCCAGCCATCAAGAAGAGTCTTGCGTGTCTATTATCATTTGAATATTTCATAATTTTACAACTATGCTCAGACAAATAATTCGCGGTTGGATTTGTTCAGTTTGCCAACAACAACACATAAACTGTACTTTGATTTTTCAGTTTGCTTGAGTTTTCTAGACAGATTTCATCACAAATAGGCGGATTGCGAAGCGAGAAAGTCTTAATAACCAGAGTTACAGGAAATGCAATCACGTGACTGTTTATCATAGGTAATCCCACGAGAGTTGACGAGTTTATCGATAGATTTTATGTAACTCTTATCTTTATCTTATGTAACTCGTCATCTCGAGTTGGATTTATTAAGACTATTCCATGAATAAAAATGTAACGGATTATACTAATAGTAATTACTTTAATGCTTTGTTATATACTACTACTGCACGTCATTCGTTTCCTAGGGGGTGTACAATGGGCCCGCCTATGAGGCCTACGTGCGCGAGCCCGTAAGGGCTCAGCCCCTGAGCCGATAAGATAAGATAAGATATACTACTACTATGAATCAACCATCCATAAATCGATTCGAGTTACCATATCCATGTGACCAGTGCTACCAATTGCGCATATAAGACATAGTTAACTTCATTCAGGTAAGCTAACAGCAGAAGAGAATAAAAGCACACGAACTGACTTGCACCGAATCGAAATTGTGTTTTTAATCAATGTACATTTCTATTATTTCAATTTCTAAACAAGTTATGTTGTGTAAAATAATTTGTTTTCGTGTTGTTAATGGCAACAAGTGACATCACTGCACACTGATGCTTTCATGTCCAGTAACGAGCAGATCATCTTACCCGATAAAATACCATCCTCGTGATTCCTACAAGAATATTGTAAGATAAACGGCCGTGATTGGTCTATATACGAGGGATTGCTAAACGTTATTGGTCAATATCAAACACGCGGCGGATGAGTGGAATAATCTTATATATCAGTCATTTCAGACATGAGTCTCCTAATAAACATGCATTTGTAGTGGATTTAAAAAAAATTAATGACATGAACATCAGGTAGAGTAAGATTATAGAGGCAGTAAAGCTAAGATCCCAGACTACAGTTACGGATGTCCTTGAAGCTCTTCTAAGCATTTCCGAATCGCTCATTATTGTTGAGGAATTACCCGTAAACACGTTACGGCTCTCGGCATTAATGTAGTTATACAAGATAACACTATTTAAAAGTACGAAAAGGCAGACATGTATTAGACTCAAGGTGAGGGCCTAATATTTCGAGCAAAGGTGAGTGATGAATTGATACAAACTTGTCCCAAACAGAAGATTGAATCAAGGAGTTCAGCTATTCCCCTAACACGCTGTTTTGAAATTATTTATAACAAAACCGACCATCCTATACATACATGTACATAGAAAGCTTTAGATGCATTCTGTTTCATTAACGCCCAAAGTGAGTCTCTTGGCGTTATTCTTTCCTCTAGCTTTTTACTTCCTCTGCCCGTACCATAGGAACTATAGGTAGAGGAAGACGTAACTTATTGTGTTCGACCCCGAAATTTGAAATCGCCTTTTTAACATAAAGACTTTTTGAGGTCCCTTGAATCCAAAAATACTATTTTCAGAAACCTGTATGAGTGTGCGTTTGTGCGTATGTAGGCCTACTTGTGTATGTCTATGTGTCTATGAACAGCCGAGCTCTAGAACAGAAAATCGTACGAAAAAAATTGTATTTGTATTAGGTACCTTCTGAGGATAAGACACGAAGATCGGCGACGAATTTCTCTTATTTTACGGAAACTTTACGTGAAGAAAATGTCGTTTTTCTTGATTTTCTCGAAAATGGCTCTAACGATTTTCTTTAAATTTCGTACATGGGGTGCTTACACTAAGAGTTAAAACTTTTATTTGAAACTTTTTTTGGAAAAATCTCCGGAAGGTAGTTATAAGTCACTCACTGTTTGTAGAAACCCAGTCTAGTCTGGTGAACAACAAAGTTTGCATCAGGTAAGATCAACTGAATACGTGCTCTTTGCAATACGTCCTGTTATTCTACCCATCAGAATTATATATTTTATATAAGATGAGAAGTGGTTTTATTTAGGTTACGATGCGAGGCAAACTTTTGTTTTGGCAGAGTTTCACAGATTTTTTTAAAATTATGCTTGGCTGCGCTGTTCGTTGAAAATTAATTTTCTATCATTGTGTTCAACCAACAAAAAATGAAAATGGAGCAAGATACAAGAATTAAGCTAATGAGTTTAAGTCACCTTGGGTGTTAGTGCAATAGAATGTACAAAAATAGATAAAGGATTGTATGTAGCCTACATAAAAATAACAAAATAAAGATGAACCATTACAAAGGAACGATGGTCTGCGTTTTTGGATTTAGACTTTCTGAGACGTCCTGAGACGAACAGCGATTAATTCAAAATAATGCAGATTGTGTAATTAGGGTCCATTTTTTTGTGTATCCAATTTACGTCTTGCCAACACTTCGGTAATGTCCAAATGGTATGCCTTCATTTTTTAGTCATTAGACCACTATTACCTACTAGGGTAAACATGACTCTACTTGCATCCTGATTTTGCTACATTTAGGCCTACTTTTTACGCACATCTGCCGGGGGGTTCGTCAAGGAATTTCTTTCTGTCTTTTTGGAGTTAGACTTATTGAGATGTCCTGAGAGGAATAGCGATTAATTGAATAAAAATGGTGTGACCAGGGTCCACTTTTTTGTGTTTTTGATTAGGCCTACGCCTGCCAACATTTTCGTGAAGTCCAAATAGTCTG
The DNA here is from genome assembly GCA_964059195.1 of Ectobius pallidus. Lineage (NCBI taxonomy): Eukaryota > Metazoa > Arthropoda > Insecta > Blattodea > Ectobiidae > Ectobius > Ectobius pallidus. Next base: position 22,185,065 of record CAXKWD010000010.1, on the reverse strand, counting down.
CCTTCCTTTTTTTCGACATTTCACCACTGTTACCTACTAGGGTCACAAAGCACCAACTGTATGCAAATGGTGTGACTTGCCTCTTAAGTGTTATACAAATACGTCCATTTATTCACCTCTTCGACACGCGAACGGGTAGGCAGACTAGCATTTCCTTGTATAACTACTCAAGTGCAACAAATGGTGTAACTTCTTTGTCGTTGGGTCTTAGACTATAAGGTGGGAGATGAATTCAGTCAAACTATCATTCCCCCCTTTCTATATAGACTCGTCCAGACTAGGCAGCTGAGAATCTACATTGCTTCATACGTGCATAATATATATCAAGAAAAAGTAAATTACTTACCAGTAGGCCTATGCAAAGTAAGAACTATAATAATAATATGTTTTAAGCAAGATATCTTCAATAAGAAATTTCAGGAAACATTAGTTGAAGAAATGGACGTTTATTAACTGATCGTGTTTTGTTCACATAAAACAGCCAAACTGACTACTTCGTCATGAATGCCTCTTTAATAGTACCGTGTCAATGTAAAATGCTATTAAAATAATTCGATTTCAAAACTTTTATTACTTATTACATATTATTCGTTAAATATACATGATATGATATATGATATGATGTCATGATGTGAAAATTATTCCCGTTTTCTTTTCTATGGATCAACACGGCGCGGTTAAGTTGCCGAGTAAACCTCACGATTCACTGGCTCGTACGTTTTCGAGCTGTTCCATAATTCCAAATTACCAAAATGGTAGCGAGTGTCAAATGAATTATAAGTAAGCAAGCAGTTAATCAATTGATTTCATAACAACATAGAATGAACAACACTCAAATCTCAACACATTACGAATATGCTAATGTAATGCAGCTACATATACAAAGCGAAATAAAAGTTCCCTACACCTTATAGACTTTACAAAGTTTCTCTATTCCTTGTCTCATTTTTTGGCAGTGTCTTTAAATCCGCAGGCATTAAGATGTAATGTATTGCTTGACTACATTTCATTTATCCGTTTTACATTGATATTAGAGAAGCTCGCGGCTTCGCCCGCGATTATTTACTCAACTGAGAGATGTTTTATTTAAATATTTTACAAAAAAAGTTGAAAACATGTTTATTAACACTGACATCATTTTTGCATGAATTGCATAATTTTATTCTTAATTATATTGTTTTACGTAATAAATATAAATAATTAAACGAACAAAACGAATCTTATGCTGCAGTATAGGCATATAGATTCAAAATAAAATATTCAAACGAACCATAGATTCATTAACCTTACCCAAATCATGCATAAACAAAACGACTGATAAAAGCTAAAACTCCTGCTTTGAGATGAATTTCACAATTTATTAAAGTACGCCGGCCGGGGAAAAACGACCCCACATTCGAGTTCCTTAGCCCAAAATCCTTCGCATTAAGGGATTCGTTCAAATCATTCAATGTTTTGCCATTTAAGCATGCATTCATGATCCCCTTGTGCGAGTCGTAAACAAATGAATCAAGATAGCATCTGAGCAAGGCCAACTTCAATTAATTTCACAATTGAATACGGTCTTGTTAATAGGTGTCGTTGGATGTGAACGGAAACACAAATCCAAATATTATATTAGACTAGCTTAAAAGGCCCGGTGTCGCTTGGGTTTTGTATTTTGTACGAGAAATTAACATATGAAGGACTTTCGTTTTTCAAATGAGGAAGAACGATTTATCACACTCAAACTATTCCCTCAGAAAACTCTTTATAAAGCTTGTTATGGCCATAGAGGATGTACAATTTTGCAGTAACATAAAATTATATTGTCTTTGCGGAATATTTTATTTCTCACTCTCATGTTACCATACAACCGTTTCGGGGATGAAATTAAAAAGAAATTCGATATCACTTTCATACTTCCCTTCCCAAAAACCTGGGATATAATAATATACATAATACCATACCTCGTCTGGTATTCTCTTTGTGCAGGGTAGAGAAAGTTATGTGACTGCAACACATTGAGCATTATTTTCGTGGATTTTATTCTTCATTATTTATTTACACCAATGAATTCTATCGATAGCTTCTCTAATTTTTCAAAGTCCCGTATCATTTATTTCCAAAGTTACCTGTGACCACTGCCAACAATACACTTTTGTCATGTGAACTGTAAATGGAATGTGATTTGGATTTGATAATTCTGTGTAAAAAGGTATTAAGTAACCTGGGAAACATTTGATTTTTGGCATTTAACACCAAATTTTTTCAAAAATCCTTCCTTAGTGTGCACTTACATTATGAAAAAAAGGTACTGCCAAAATTCCAAGTCTCTAGTTTAGGCTTTACATTGATTCTCTTATATAGAGAGATACTTATTGCAGTTGGGTTCTAAAATGTATAAAAATTTACACTTTCATAGTCATTTGTCAGCCTGCAGGTATGCAGAATGAAGTTTATACGTCAATATAACCAGTCATCGAATGAAATCATCAGGGGACTCTAAGTTTTAAATGAATGAGGAAAATTTCAGTAGAACAGTTAGTTTTCACAAATGGTAATTTTAACACGTAGATAAATATCTTTTCTTTCTTCTTTTGTTTTTTTTGTTTGTTTGTAAATATCTTCACATTTTAAAATGAAACATTAATCTATTAATTTTATATCTCTGCTAATATTAAATTTTTGCGGTGACACATAGATACGTGAGTAGTAGTGAAAAGCTTAATAATTGAGCTGTCAAATGATATGAAAAACATCAAATCTGGGCTCTTCAAATCTGTTGGAACTACGGGTTAACTTTTATTTTTGAAAGAAGTCTAGGTAAGATTTTAAAAGAGCAATATTTTCCGGTTATGTTGACTTCACTGTAGGCTTTACTGCAAGAGTATTGGGAATTACGCATTGTTCTCTTATCTCGGGACTGTTTTCCGCCACTTCTGCGACCTTTAGAACGAGGAAGTGAGATTAAATCTGTCACTATGGCCACGGGAATCATGGTACAGAGGCACCCAATGATTAAACAGCATTCCACCTTCATCCTCGCGATCCGGAAATCTATTCTAGGTTCTGGTAATTTCCGATGAGCAACCTGAATGAACATGTTCGCGTGACCCTGTTAAGAGACATCATTTTTACTTAACTGAGAAACAAAGGGATCGATTTTACGAACTTTCACAATTATATGTGCGAAATACTGGCACAGTTGTAATGTAAGTTCCATTGGGTCGCGAGCTATCCCTGCTGATCCCTTAAGCCGCGTTCACACCTGTGCTCCTTGCGCCTAGTTGCCGTGCCTCTCCAGTGCATCTGCGCATGCAACGGTGCAAGCTCACGCATGCACCTAGTCTCTTGCGGCTCCATTATTGTAGGCGCATACCTCTTTCTGTTCACACCTGCTAGAAGTGCGCAGATGAAATGTCCGCTTTGGATTTAGGTGCCGTAGCTGCTGCTGCTGTTGTTATTTTGCGACAAAGACGAAACCGTAAGAAGAAAATTCAATTGTATTGTAATCACAAAGTTTGCAATGTAGTTGACCTTTCACAAAAATATGAAAGTCAAACAGCAGTAAAATTGGTCATGGCAATCAATCTTTCATTTCCAGAATATCGTTCGTAAATGTACGCAGTAGGAACAACTCTGATCACCAGTAGGTACTATTTCGAACAGTGGCATTTTCAACGAACGAACTGCTTTCTTCCAAATATAATTTTATTTATTATTAATTACCAATAATATGAGCGTAATAATTGTCACATTTTGAATAGGTAGCTGGCAGGATTAGGGCATGTGGTCAGCATGCCGAATCCTACTGCAGTTGTTGATAGCTTACTGAACCGAAGCCGCTACTTCTTTATGAATTAGCTCCTCGGTTGGTGTCACGAGACTGAATGCACCCCGTTCCAGTTGGCCCTACCTCAGAAAAATTTGAGGAGGTACCGGGGTTCGAACCCAGACTTGCGGGTCCGTACTCAGCAACCACTAGACTAGGGGCTAAAGAGGACTTTTGCAGATAAACACTATTTTTAAATAGATTTTCCAATTAATACAAAAGAAAATAAATAAATGTGAATTAGTGCATTTTAAGAAAAGATGTAATGCAAATAAATTTATACAACGCACTGTAATTAATAATGTAGGCTATATATCGCTTTGTTGTTTGTCTTTGTATAGTGCAGCTATTCATTGCATGGGCAGGCGGCATCAAAGGAATAAACCATTAAGTCAGTGTTTATGTTAACTGATGTAACCAAGTCGGCCTTGGCTTCTGCTTTCCAAAACAAAAGCAACGTTGTTATCATTGACCTCAGTTCTTCCCTCGGTTGAATCAATTCACACGTGTTATTGTTTATTGTAACTATCGCAGGAAATGAAACTTGAGCATTCTGAAATACTTTGAAATGTATATATAGAAACAATTTCAGTCAACTTATTTTAGTAGATAGGAAGTTAATTGAGTGAGCATTGAATAATTGTATCATTAAAAAGGGAATATCTCAATTGTTTATGCTATTTTTCGAGTGCCAATATAAGGAATAGTTACTTGCTTATTTGGAGGGGGGGAGAGAACTAGAATAACTCTGTCAAAATTATAAACAATTTTCGGTGTCATATTAGTGTCCATTATTATGTTTTATGAAGACGGCTAAACTCGTTTGTTTAAAAAGCCTACAAAGGTCTATTCATTGAAATAATACCACTGCTCTACTCTGCTGGACTCTACGAAAGTATGATCGGAGGCTTTTTATTTTATTTAGCACCGCTTTCGTTGTTCCCAAAGCATATTTGTCCCTTAGAAACTGTAAGGAATCGCTCCTTTTTGTCCTGTCCTTTTAGTCCGGGGAGCTAGCCATCCACAATCACGGGTACGAGCGATAATCCTCCACGAACTCAATATTCTTTTCATTAGACCACTCCGCCATAATGAAAAATCAGAGCAGAGCCTTGGAAGACGCACGACTGTTGCACGTAGCTCCCCGTTTCAAATGGGGAGCTACTTGCGCCTACGTCCACCGGCGCAAGGAGGTCCGTGCGCACAGATTCCACGCATGCCTCACCCTGCACCGTTGCATGCCCCGGCTTGCATCTCCACCTGCCAGGCGCAAGCCTCTTGTGCGCATGCAACGTTGCACAGGTGTGAACGCGGCTTTAAGGGATCTCAGCGGATTTTTTCCGGGATGCGCAAGTCCCCTACTACCGGCACAGTTACATAAAATGTTAAAATAGAACTTCACAAACGCTTATTTATAGGACTGTTTATTAGGATGAATAATTTACTAGTGAATATGCTTTGCAATGGCTAACAGCTATTTTGACCCACTGTTATGTGTAGGGCTACCTAGGTATAGGACACAATACAGCAATTCTTTAGGAGGTATGTAGACCTACTTTCATTTTTTTTCTAAAAAATCTACACTAAGCACACTTCTTCAATCTTTAATGAACAAACCCGAATAACAATATTTTATTTCTTTTTTGTCAAATCTCAGTCATTGAAGATACCTACTTAAAAACTACATCATGCCTAGAGGCAAGGGTAAGTAAGAACTGTTGATCAGGTATTTTACACTAAATTATAAACAGGCCTATAGCCTGGAAAGTGGGATCATATTATTCTGTCACTGGGGCTAAACGTATGTTATTTTCAGGTTTTGCTACGCGTTTATTTAATTAAACACTTGTTTTTAATTTATCATAGAATTTTTCTTTTTTCCTCCTCGGATGAAGCTTGTTTGGACACATTGCATTTAAGCAGACCTGAAAATGTCTTCTTGGTCTAATGGAAACTGTACTTCATATAATCTCTAGTTCCTAAACAGGATTGTCTTCGAAAATATTCGTTCTCGTAATGCTGAAGGCGGGGTGCAACGTCAATCTAAGGGCACCAACACAATATTTCAGTCACTATCTGTATAAAATGTTAAAATAAATAAAAAAATCCCTTTAGGCAGGCCTACAGGCTGAGGTAGATTTCGACGTGCTAAATCTCGCCTTATATGAGAGCTATCGAGAAACCAGTTATTGATGAGTAGTGTATTCATCAAGAGCTTTTCAACGATACCCCATAAGACGTGGTTTCAAAATTTCGAATTTCCATCCCCCACCAACCACCCCCACTCGTACCCCCAAAACCCCCGAATCGTTAATGTCACTGTGAACTCCATAGGGAGTACTCTAATTTATTCAAACAAAGTTTCCCTCTATACCTCACAGGGGCCGAGGCATAAATTTTTCAAAATTTCAACCCCGTCCCCCGACTCTCCCCTTGGGTCAATTTTGCTCGTTAACTAACTTGTCCGAACTATTGGGCCTAGAAATAACATAATACAATTTGGTTTAAATACCTTCAAAATTACGGCCACTAACGTGTAATATATATATATATATATATATATATATATTTTAACGGGCGGTGGTTTCGTACTTAGGGAGGCATGAAACGTAAAGATATGAAATAATTTTTCGAAAGTCATATCATGATATCGATTGCAATAGGTAGATTTTTCTTCGAAATCTACCTAAAAATGTTGCCCTCCCTTTGATTTGCAACAAGCACATTATGAGAAAAAATTAAATTTAATATTGGTTAACTGATTGAACATTTTGATCGTAGCTAACTAGAAGCTGTTTACCACTGCTGAACTCGAATCACATGATTATTTCTGGATGCTCCACAGAGAGATTTAATTTTTTTAAATTTCTGTTTGTAAATTATTCATAAGACGGGTTGATAGCAACAATGTTTCGTTCCTACATACTAAGCAAACCAAAACCAATATCTAGAACAAGATCACAATCGAAAAAAAAAAAAAATGCCCTCAGGATGTTGGATATAACAACGTTGTTGTGTTTTAAGAAAATATCCCTTTAGAAAACAGTTACACTGTGGATGGTGCCACAAAGGCAATTATCTTTGTGTGAAATGTAAAATGGCTCCCAGGTTAAATCACTGTTATATGTCATTGCATTTAATAGTTTTGGACTTGTCCATTCAAGGTCTGAATGTCTTATATGGCGGGTTTCTGAAATGCTACATATCTTCATTAACGTTACAGAATCCATAAGTATCGAGAATGGGGTTTTAACAGCTTTATGACTACACAGATTTCTACATAACGTATGCAATCCACAACTTCTTGCAATTGCGCGATGAGACTTAAAAGGAGGATACAATGAAATTTGATAGGCCTACTTGCTAGCATTTGTGTACTAGCCTAGTACGATTTCTCTCTGTTACCAATATTGTTATGACTAGGGACCGGATTTTTAGGTTTTTAAAAACACTGTTTTAGGTTTTCCATTAGGTGAAATAGTTTTTTTTAGGTTTTTTGTCCAAAATATCGTTTTTGGGAAGAATAATTGGTTTAATGAATTTGAATGTGCTACATAGGATTCAATACATAATACTTGTAAAGTTTAACTTAACAAAATTGAATTAAATTTGTGTAAACTTGCTTTAGGGCAATATTAAAGAATTGAAGAAAGAAAGCATAAACAATCAAAAGAAGCAGTGCAAATAAGATTGCCTCACATATCCTGGTTACAGTATATCACTAATGAGTTGAACGAAACGCTGTTGGGCAATTCTCTGAAAAGTGAAACCATGGGAGCAAATTTTGAAATTGCAACAAATGTATTTCTTTTATTATGAGAAGGAAGAAGACACATTAAATTATTGTAGAAACAAAAACATAATCAATATTTTACTATTATACACTAGTAATAAATTTCTAAAGTTTGAAATAACAAGAGGAGGGAAAAGTATCAATTTATACTCAATATTTAATCACGTGTAACAAAATAACTATTCACAGTATCTTTTTAACAATTACATATGATGAAACCACAAGAAAACTAAGTATTATCATAAACAAAAACATGTCAACAACCACACACTAAACATTTTAATACTCCCATTCCTGCAGCTTCGCACAATTGTCCCGTGCACACAGAAAACATTAATTTTTTAATATTCTGAAAAAACAAAAGAAGGTATTGGCTTGAAAACTCTATTTGACTTATATTATTAGGTACTACTAACTTTCAGTTCAATCAAATGTAGATCTGTTTCCTCTGCACAACACAAATGCAGTTTGTTTGTTTGTCCCGTGCATCACACGTCAGAATATAAGATCTTGAAATTTGTACTGTCCTCTTGAATTTACTAGTGTACTGGTTTTTATTACTTTCATAATCTGATTAGGTTAATGTAGGAATCTGTCAGTTTTAACAGGTTATTCCAAACGTTAATTTTCCAATCCTGAACCATTACAGAGACCTAAAATTATGAGGGTGGAGGAAAAGTAATGCCTTTTTTTTTTTACAAAAAGTTTAATAGGTACAATTTACAAACAAATGCACACATGAAGGGACATCTTTTGCCTATTTTTCTATATAGTCGCCAAGTTTCTCAACATATTTCTCCCATCATAATTCCATTTTCAAAATGCCCTGTTGATAGATGTCCATTTGGTTGGAGTATAGCCATCTGAAGACTACTGTTTTCACTTCTGCAACTGACACAAAGCGTTTACCGACCAAAAATTTCTTCATGGGACCAAACAAATGAAAGTCCGATGGCTCAACATGTTGCTGTAGCTGTTTATGAGAAAATCAACAAATTTGTTTGGGAGGTGCTCCAGCATCCTCCATACAGTCCAGACCTGGCACCGTTGGACTTTCATTTGTTTGGTCACATGAAGAAATTCCTGGCCAGCAAACTCTTTGCGTCAGGTGCAGAAGTAAAAACTATCTGCAGGTGGCTATACTCCAACCTAACGGACTTCTATGAACAGAATATTTTGAAACTGACGAGAGAAATTTTTTGAGAAATTGAACTGGCATGGGACTGTCACATTTATATAGAAATAAATGCCATTGAAGGAAAAAAGTGTCCCGTGCATCACATTTCAAATGTCCCGTGCATCACAAAACAAAAAGATTAATTAAAAATTCAACATAATGAATTGAACATAACCAATTAAAGAAATAAGAAGAACATTTACTATAAGAAGTCAAGCCATGAAAATAATTTCCCTGACCCTCTTCAATTCACAGAATATGTGGATCAAAGCAAGCAATGTGACTGAGAGTAGTTTTTCTGAGTCCCGTGCATCACAGAGAGTTTTTATTTTTTTTCTGTGTGTTATTATAAAGCGAGATTTTTCTTTCTGGTCCACATTACACAGCAACTGATCAGTAAGGTATCAAAGCTGACTGGCAGCAGTTACCTTATATCCTAATAAAATTAAGGTCATTTGAATCCTCCAAATGTCCCGTGCATCACTCAGAGAATTGCCCTGTTGGTATTAATTTCAACCCGACAAAAATTGTCTCTCCGCAAAATTTCTTAACTGACAAACAAAAAAGGCAAAAAAGTAGCCTAAATTAGATATTTTAGGTTTTTATACCCCATTTAGGTATTTTTAGGTGCCACAGAATTAATGTGGGTGAATCCTATGGGCATGATTCGAAAAAGTGTGTGATCGCTTTTTGTTTTGGAAGTAAGGAAAAAAATAGGTAAAAACCTAAGAATCCGGTCCCTAGTTATGACATGCTAAGAAGCGTAGAGGCTTCACTGGGTGAAGTTAGCAATAAGGTATTACCTACGTAATTTCAATATGTAATATTATAATGAATAGCTATATCTAATATATAAAGTCGAATGTGTGTTTGTGGGTATGTATGTATGTATGTATGTATGTATGTTTGTTCCTTATACAAATCTACATTTCTTTACCAATTTACACGGAATTTTGCACACATACCCAGTTAAGCCCGGAAAGTATAGCGGTCAACATTAAAATTCAAACAAAATACTCCTTCCCTTGAAAATTATATAATTTCTGAGAATATTATACTGAAAACAATGAAATGCTGTTTAGTTCACATGACAACAGTGAATTGTTTACTGTGATGACATAGGGCCTTGGCGATTATTTAATGCTGGACTTTAACGAATTATGATTCCATTGATGTAATATATTGGCGAAAATAATCACTGAAATTGAAATCCACGAAAATAAAGCACAGTGTGGTGTAGTCACATAACTTTCTCTACCCTCGACATAACAAATATTTTCTCACTTCACATTTTGATGTAGAATAAGGCGTATTGAAGGGATAACTTAAGTGTGTGAGTATGCTATATCAGAAGTCTGTAAATAGTCAGTTATCCATAGCTATAGGCTTTGTATTAGTTGAGATTTATCATAGGCCCTAAGCATGGGATGGAACATTTTGAGTCCTATGCTCGCAGTATATTATGTCCCGGGTTCTAGGGGAGGAAAGTATGAAAGTGATACTGCATTTCTCTTTTATTTCAGCTCCGAAACGATTGTATAGTAACATGCCCGTGCTGGGATGACCCGGGGGCTGGGAGCACCGGTGACCAGGGCTCTGGGGGCATGGGATGCACCGAGTCGCCACCTCTGAGGCTATCGGGCGGGTCCTGTAAGTTGCGAATGCAGGCCCCACACTGTGATGGTGTGGGGGTAGGAGGAATAAACGTTCGCGTGAATACTCCTTCCCGGACAGCTAGGGGCGTCATGGTCGTACTTCAGGGCCATGGTGTCGTCGGGATGTACCTTAGCCTTATCCCAGGATTCCGGGTCACGGGCGGGACCCCTGCGCAGACTGAAGTACCAGTGAGGGTGGTGCGTACTGGGGCATCTAGGATTCGGATGGGCGTGCTAAGCGATGTTATGGCAATGGGCTTGGTGCGTTGCCACTTAGCCTCTGGCCGTCAAAGGGTCATCTCCACCGACAAGTGGTGTTTCCCCGTTTTTGCAGACGGAGCACTGGCCTAGTCCACCGATGCTGAATGCGGTAGTCGGGACGGTATTGAGCCGGTCTGGGTCCTCTAGGGGCCGTCCTCCTCGGAGGCGCTCGACCGGGACCCAGGTTTTACCGTGCTTGGTGTTGGCTTCGACGTGGCAGTGGTTCCCGTACTCGGGGAACGAGGAGGGGGGTCGTCGTGTGTGCGTGACCGGTACCATAGCAGGGGGAGGCATAGTCCAACGATCCCTGCCCTGACTGGACGCCGGTGGCGTTACTACGACGATGCTCCCGACCTAGAAGGCGGGGAGGCCTAGGTGTTGCTGGGTACACCGATCGGTCCGTGAGGTGGGGGGTGAGACGGCGTCAGGATGATAGAGAGATGGATAAATGGTGCCTCGCCAGTGCGCGACGAGACAAAAAGGGAACGTCATAGGGCGCGTTCTAACAGTATGTCATGACAGGGTACATGCTGACTGACAGGGGCCGGCTGTGAGGTGGGACAACGCAGCGGAACTTGCGTCGGGAGTGGAGGCGCCCGACGTACGGATCTATGGGTGGGGTCTCTCCGATCAATTGGTTCCGGACGAGACTAGCACCGGTGAAGCACGAAGTGAAAGGATTGAATGACTGCGTGGACAAGTGAGGACGTGCAGTGTCGCCTACCCGCCCGCGGTGCCGGGAGCCATTGAGTGGGATAGGAGGGAATGGAACAAATGGAAGAATGGAATAAGATCCTGAGAGTCATAGTTCTTGTTTTAATTCATCGAGAGTAGAAAACACAGAAAGATGGTACATAGAGACCAACCAAGTCAGAATGAAAAATTTGAGACATATGAGACAAACTGAGAATGATGAGCAAATAGATCGAAAATCAACTCAGAATGAAATAGCTATGAGATCAGAGAGCTACCAAAGACAAGACAGATGAAATACATATCGAGAAAGATAAAATGAAAATACAAGATAATAAGCTATAAGACCAGAGAGCTACCAAAGTTTATAAGAAAGAAAACATATCGAGAAAGATAACGTCATGAACAAACACACATATTGCCAACGTGCCAAGAAAATCAGATGGTTATTAAACAAATAGAGATTGAACGAGCAAATCAGAACTAACCAGAGTATGGCCTAGAGTCGGGTTCTCTGGAAAACAAGACATATGGCCCAGCGATATATATGTATAGTAACATGAGAATGAGAAATAAAATTTTCCATCAAGTCAGTACAATCTTATGTAATTTGTGTTTCTTCTAATTTCAACCCCTCCCAAGCATGATGTGTAGAAGCAACGGAATGCAGCATTCCACATCCTCTATGAGCCATAAAAAGCTATATCCAGCGTTTTCTGATGGAATAGTTTGAGAGTGATAAATATTTTTCTTCATTTCAAATTCTACATACATAAAGTCCTTCATAAGTTAATTTCAAATTAAAAAATACAAAGCCCGGGCGACGCCGGGCCTTTTCAGCTAGTTTAATATAAATATAATATTTTCAGCCTACGATCCTATGGTCCAATGAATAGGACGGTAAGTTTCTCTGCACCCACATGGACAATTTTGCAATTTTTTTGTTTTGTGTGTGACACATTTAATGAAAATCATCTCGGTAAACATTTCAAGTTATTTCGACATATTCCGAGTTTAAATGAGTTAAACTGCACAGCTATTTTATTTTCTTGACGGAGAAAAGGAGAGAAATTTCGGGGACGTCAAGAGTAAAATTAATTTTTCTGACCACAAGGAGAAAATTACACAGATTATAATGTAATTTCAGTATGTTATATTATGTTCAATAGCTATATTTAATACAAATATAAATATTAAGTAATATTTTCAGCCTATGATCCCATGGTCCGTTGAATAGGATGATGGTAACTTTCTCTGCACCCACACGGGCAATTTTGCATTTTTAGGTAGATTTCGAAGAAGAATCTACCTATTGCGATCGATACCATGTCATGACTTTCGAAAAATTCTTTCATATCTTTACGTTTCATGCCTCCCTAATTACGAAACCACCGCCCGATCAAAAAAAAAAGTTATATATATATTTACACGCTAGCAGCCGTAATTTTGAAGATATTTGAAACAAATTTTATTATGTTATTTCTAGACCCAATAGTTCGGAAAGTTCGTTAATGCGCAAAATTGGTCCAAGGAGGTCGGAGTCGGGGGTTGAAATTTTGAAAAATGTATATCTCGGCCCCTATGAAGTATAGAGGGAAACTTTGTTTGAACAAATTAGGGTACTCCCTATGGAGTTCACAGCGACACCAACGATTCGGGGGTTTTGGGGGTACGAGTGGGTGTTGGGGATGGAAATTCGAAATTTTTGAAACCACGTCTTGTGGGATATTGTTGAAAAGCTCCTGATGAGTACTTTACAAATCAATAACTAGTTTCTCGATAGCTCACATATAAGGCGATATTTGAATGTTTGAAAAGTGCTCTTTCCTCTTTTTTGCAGTTATTATTGCGGGTTTGTCATGCCAAGGCTAAAAAATAAGAGTGCTGCGCAGCTACAATGAATGAAACCAAAAGCACTTCGAAATCTACCTCAGTCTGTAGGCCTGCTTAAAGGGATTTTTTTTCTTTTGTATGTGGCACAATTATTGATAGTCAACTTAGTAAACTTTTCAAATTATTTGAACATTTTGCAGGTTTAAATGAGTTTAACTGCACAATTAAATTTATTTTCTTGACAGAATAAACGATGCAGAAGACGGGGACGTCAAAAGTAAAATTAATTGTTCTGAGCATAAGGAGAAAATTACACAGGGTATAATGTATAAAATATTTTTACCATATGGTCAGTCTATTCAAATACAAATTGTCTCATGTTCCCTTCGTCTCAGCATGCCATTCACACTGATAGCTTTGTGTAGTTAGAATGAGAGTACTAATAGGGGTATACGTAGACTATACATTATTAAATGAATTATTCATTTTAATACTGTACATACTGTTATTTTTGCAAAGGATGATATTTGTTTAGCCTACTTAATGTGAAGTCCTTGTTTGTTATGCCTAAGGACCAATAAACCAATCAATCGATCGATCAGAAAGGCTCACCAAAACAAGATAATTTAGAGTAAGTTGGGCCCAATGTCACATGAATAAGAAAGAAGTCAATCATGTCTCAGGAAGTATATTTATTTGGATTTGTTAAAAAAATTCACGTTCAGCACACTTCATCAGCTTTAATGAACACACTATAACGTTGTTCATTTATTACTATCTCGCCAAATATCCGTTATTGAATATTCGCGCATACATACTGCATCATGCCGGGAGGTAAGTGTATACAGGGTGTTTCAAAAGACTATGTCAAAACTTATGGAACATGTAGAGAGGTCCATATACAACATTTATTGAATAGGAACTCATGGTCTGAGAAGTGGTTCTGAGTCAGTACAAGGCACTTTTAGAACGTACTGTGCATGATGGACAGCTACCAATTATCACACTGATGTTTAAAATCCCCAGACGTGCTTACTGACGAATTTTGTGCCTATACGCTCAGGCTTTAAAAAAATGCAGTTTAAACATTTTATTAGAAATATGGACAATTTAGTAGGAGAGAATAACAAGAAAGACTGAATTTTTACTCCCTTAAATTAACCTACTATTTTTTTATCCTATAGATACCCAAATGTCCGTTTCAGTTGTTTGTTTTGTTTTCTTGCTAGAATGTTTGATTTAGTAAACAGGAATATAGAGAAAAATGAATAAGTATGGGTAGTCTCCAGTCTTCTGATTTACATAATTAATTAACTTACTTAAAATCCGCATTTCGTTACAGAGATGCACTCTATGGTACAGATGATGTATAAAGCTAGTGTACGATTACTAAGGAGGCCGGATTACGACATCGACTCACCCATTGATAAACTATCTCATCGTTAGATACCAGAATGTTTGTCTTGAAATGTACGAACAGTACACACACTAATCTTATTTGTCAATACACACCGATTTTCGCTACTGTTGTTAAGCTATCTTTCTGACACGATAAATCCTATCACTTCAGTAACCATCCATACAGTAATTCAAACATTCGAGCAAGAAAATAAAACAAATAAACAACTGCACTGGACATTGCGGACAATTCATATCACATTCCCGCTTTGAATAAAATACCTCCTTAGCCCGTTATACATAATATAATTAGAAAAATATCTTGCTACGTAATTTCAATTAAATGGACATCGTTATTTTATAGAAATTCACGTTTCAGTGAATAATAACTTTATAGATGTAAAGTAAGTAAAGTGTTCCCTATTACAGGCCATAGAGGCCCAGAGGGTTCCAGGAGGTTGAGGCTCCCCAGATTTTTAGACATCGGCACATGAGAGTGGTAAGGTTGTCAGCCTTACGCACCGGCCGCCTTTACCCCCAGGATTGCTCCTGGTACTCATTTCTGTTAGAGGCTGAGTCGACCCCAGGGCCATAGTGCCACCAGAAGGATTAGGCCAATTGAAAAACTCCAACGACCTCATCGGGGATCGAACCCGCGACCTTCCGGTTTGTAGTGCAGCGCCTCAACCACTACGCTACGGCGTACCCCCAACTTTATAGATGTTATAGCCTGAATTACAATGATCTCGAAGTAGCCCATAACGCGGAGCGAAGGTTTTTAAAATTAGTTGTCACTTCAATAAAATTTCATTTTCATGGAATTGTAAATACGTTACTTTTGTATACAATGCATCAACGAAAGAGACAACTAAATTTATGACTGATTATCAATTACGGAACGCTACTAAACAGATCTCGAAAATTATTTCACCGTTGAAGACTTAATTCCATTCTGATAGATGATGTATTTTTGATGGACACACTCACAAACTCATACCAACGTTTAAACAACTATTCACATTAAGTCTAAGACACAAAATACTTATTTACTATTATTGTTATTATTAATTTTAAGTCAAGTTTTTGCTCACCACCAACGTTTATAAAATAATTCATATTTGTTGAGTCTATGAAATAGAAGACTTAGGCGTTATTATTATTACATGGCATTTATTTTTTTTTGAGGATGACAGTCTCTAACTAAACTGCATTTTTATATGATTGAGCAATTTGTACTGGTATAATAATAAAGT
Source organism: Ectobius pallidus (assembly GCA_964059195.1). Classification (NCBI taxonomy): domain Eukaryota; kingdom Metazoa; phylum Arthropoda; class Insecta; order Blattodea; family Ectobiidae; genus Ectobius; species Ectobius pallidus. The sequence goes on along the minus strand of CAXKWD010000010.1, from coordinate 22,169,188 downwards.
GATGATTATTACAGATAATTAGAAAATTTCACAATTCATAGGCCTTTCATGCTTGTGAACCCCGCAGTTCCGTATTGCTGTCGTCGGGAGGTGCAATATCTTCCTCCCAAAGGGTGAGTCTAAAACTTATTTCGTGACGGTATCTTCTAACATACTTTAACTATAAGTAAGGTACGCACGCAGCATGCTTAAGTAGATGTCTCACGATTTATCGTACATATTAACCCAATACAAGAAGAAAACGGACTACTCCAATGAAATTTGGACAAAATGTTGAAAAGAAAATATTTTGTATACTAAAATATATATAAGTTAATTATTTTAGTTTTTCTATAAATATTTCTTATTCATTTTTCATCGCTCAAAATATACCACATGATGGGAGTTTATTTTTTTAATTATTCAGTTCCGAAAAGGTAGCCTACGTGAAGAAAATACGGATTATTTACTGAACTAAACATTTTTGGAATCTTAGTGTCTTATAAATATCTGAATTTTTTACAACAATAAAATATCATATGCTATTTAATTATTCGGGAGAATTTGTAGGAATACAAGGAACATAAAGCTTTAATTTTTTTTAAATTATTATAAGGGAGGGGCATTCTTATATGAAACTTGAACTATTAATAGGCTTTCAATTATAAAAGGCACATCTGTGACAAAATTTCAATTATTATAAATTATATTCAAACATTTTTGTTGAAATTTGTGGAATTTAGTAATTTCAATTGAGGGTTCTCTTAACTTAATTTTATTAGCACTGTAGTGTGAAAATGTAGGCTTGAATCGAGTCGAGATCAACCAAATAAGGAATGTATGTTTGAACTCTTAACGCTGGGTACGAATAGCAAAACCGTCCGCAAGTTCCCTAATTGTTAGCAACAGAGTAACAAGCTCTATAGTGTACACTGTACTCTCTACTCTGAAGATAGCTACTACCTTGAACCAGAGTCTCTGCTGATAACACGAGAAGGTCATGGTGCACATCCTCATTTGGTTACTGATATAATTAACATGAAAACATAGAATTCCACGAACTAAAGGAATGCGTTTAACTAATTAGGACAGACCTAGTAATGTTTTAATTATATCACATTTTACCATAATCACTCATTTCATTAATTATTCTGTCAAATCATTATAAATTGAAACAATAAATGAAATAAAGATGTTTTCATTTTTTAAATCCACTCAAGAATTTTGGATATACACTGGTTACTCATGCTATTTATAAACTGCTCAACTAGTTCCTTAACTTTAACGTACGATGTAATAAATAGCTTTTCATATTTTTAATTGTAATTACTTTCGGTTTAAGTAGGTATTTATCATGAGATCATCTTTTACTTGAGGAATACTGGGACTGATTTTTTTTTTAATTCTGACGTTTTCGACCAAGATATGGAGGAAATGTAGGGGAGATTGCCCCGGTACCGGTCTGGCCTCTAAAATGGCGAGACAAACACGGACTCTATGCGAGGAATAAAGTTCCTTTTGTTCCTACCAATCACTTCATAACTGTTTCCTGCTGCTATCTAGCGCATTTTAGAGGAAACCTTGTTGACCGGAACGAGGCCTGACCGGTACCGGGGCAATATTTCCTATATTCAGCCAACAGCATCAAACTTCATTAAGTTGCTGCGTTGGTTTCTTAGATATTAGGCCTAATTCTTTTTGTATTGAAGTATGTATAATGTCAAAAAATCCCGATAGTTCCACATTTGTTGTTACTACGTTGGAAAAAAATGTTCTATCTTACAATATAATTAAGAAAACCTTGGCCGAAGTCGTTAGAGAATTGTAGATTAATTTAAAACGAAACTACATCTTATGAAAATGTTACTTAAGTAGAATGTTAATTGCTGATGATCAGGAAATACTAGCAGGCTTGGAGGATGTTCTACAAAGACAATCAATACGCTAAGTAGAATACCAGAAACATAATCTATAGAAGATCCATTACAAAATTATTGCTTTCCACGGAACAAAGCTTTTAAGAGTCATAATTATAAGTAAAGAAACCACAAAATATGTTAGCTCATTCAATTATTATTTAGGATGTAACTTGTCCAATAACCAAAATAAGGATAGTGACACAAAACTGTCTAGATTTCAGCAACTCTTGGGTACAATTATAACAATACTACTAAGAAGAGTGACAAAAGATAGTTTTAAATTTTATAAAGTAGCCTAGTGGTACTACGAATACTATTGTATGGTTCACATATGGATATTGACAAAGCAGCATGAATATAAGCTGCAGAAATGAAACCTGTTAAGACTACTAGCAGGATACTCTCTCTTTGATCATCCAAAGAATGAAGATAGGCTATTAAGAATTAAGTTAACATGCCTTTATTTTACAATCAATGAACGACTACAGAACTAAATAGAGAGAGGATGTCCTAAGAATGACTCCAGAACGAATACCTTCTAAAATATTGCAATATAGGCCCTATGGTCGAAGAGACGTTAGTAGACCGAAAAGACGGAGATATCCATTTTAAACTTAGCGGCGGAACAGGCCAGAAGGTCTAAGCCGTGATGTTCAAGAAGAAGAAAAAACTGAGAGTAAATATGCTATTATAAATGAAGATCTACTTATGGAAATAAAAATATACATTTAAAAACTATATTTAAAAAATACAATTTCATTTATTTAAAAGTAATTAAAAACTCGTATTATGCAAAGATAGCATAAAAGTGATTTCATACATTACTTTTCTTATTGGGTATATTTTTGCATGGTTTAAAGTAAATCGAAGTAAATTATATCGCGAGCGAGATCTCCAATATTATAAAAATGTGATTTTGAAAAATGCAGTTTATTAAACCTTGATTTCTCTAGGCTTGAGCTTAGCCTATACCACCAGAGAGTTTTTGCCACTGAACCAGAACTTGAAACTTTGCCCTCTGTATGCATCGTCTGCTTTGCCACTAAACCTAGGCAGGGTATATTCACCACTGCGGGTTTGTGAGAGCTGCGGTCTAGACTTCTAGAAACGACCGTCAGTTCTTTAAAAATGGCGAGCAGGAATTAAACATGGATAGAAATATTAAAATATTTCATTAGGCTACGTAAAAATCAAAGCTCTACTTTTTAAATTTTCTTAAAAAATTCAGCCTAATGTTCCCTTTCCCTTTTAAGGGATGGGCAGGCAATTTGCAGTGTGTAGTTAAATCCAGCAGTCCGCCGGCGTGGTCTTTTGGTTAGCGTCGCTGACTACAGATCCGTCGGCCCGGGTTCGATTCCCGGTACCTCCTCGGATTTTTCTGAGGTATGGAGGTCTGGTAGGGGTGCACTCAGCCTCGTGATTCCAAATTGAGGAGCTACTTGATAGAGAAGTAGCGGCTCCGGTCCAGAAAACCACCATTAATGGCTGTGGGTGTCGGCATGCTGACCACATGCCCCCCAATCCTGCCATCTGCCTACGGGAGATGATGCAGCGGTCAGGTGGTAGGCCAAGTCCCTCCAGGGATGTAGCGCCACGGAGTTTTAGTTTTTTTTTTTTTAGTTAAATCCAGCACTATGTCTATGAGAATTGTCGAAGTGTGTACGGTATTTAATAAATTATAATCACAGGTATACCAATTTTGGATATAGAATTTTTATGCACAGAAACAAGACAATTACGCAATAATACCCTAAATATATTAAATAGTTCTACACACACCTAACGTTACTATCGATTTTAAAAATATTTTCCTGACTAGCCTACTCGCGTCTCTTTATAACCTTTCATTACTTACACATCTTTTCTTTTACTTCCTTAGTCTTTATCATCTTCACTTTCCTACACTACCATTAAGCTCCAGAAAGAACGACAGCTTCACGATTGGTCTTGAATGCTTTTAGTCTAACATCCTAGTTAAAAGCTAAAGCTATCTTGACACGTGGAAGGTGGAGGTGGCTGTCACATAACAATTAAATAACATTATTAGTAGGGTTCGGATGTTTATGACCTAAAAAGGTGGAAAATATGACAATAAATATGCCCTTAAAATGACTAAATACGACCAAAAAATCCTAAATATGACCTAGTAATAGAACCTGTTTTCTAAAAATAAATGTTCCAGTTTAACATGTTTAATAACACTAAATTATTACATCACATGAGTTCAATCACATAATCACGTTTTAACAGCTTTACAGGTGATTTACAGTTTAACTTGTAAAGAACTTCCATTTTTAAAGAATTTTCTCCTGTTTGCTCGCTTCATCATCTCCAAATATTATTTTGTACACTATGCTTGCCGCTATAAAATATGAACAACTGCATTCATTTTAAAATTAATTTACCTAATGTGGCATAACATTAAATTAATTAAATAAATTTCAAATTTAACTCGACCATAGTGAATATACTGTGTAATTGTGTTCCTTTACTGAATTTATAACTGAAATATGACGTTAAATTACAAATATGGCTAAAATAAAAACGCTCCAATTAGGATAACAAGCATGCAATTCATGTTTAATTTGTGTTTGAGGTCAAGACGAAAATATGACATGTCATAAACATCCGAAACCTAATTGTTAGTAATACAAGTAAACCCGTGCGAAATTTCTCCCTCCCCAAAAAGATTTATTATTTTCAACTAATACAAAGCCTACAGCAAAGAATAAGGTTGGTGGATAAGATTTTTTACCTATGCGCGAAGCTAACAAAACTAAATACACACTTCCCGCAAAATACGGTCTCTTATTCTATATTATAAAGTGAAGTGAGAAAATGGTATTGTTCATGCCTAGGGCAGAGAAAGTTATATGAATAGTACATGAATTAATGAATTTGAGATTTATATTTACGTAGATTTATTTCACAATTAATAATTTATAGGAATGAATACTATACAGCATTACGCCTATATTATACTGCGATAAACAGAAGTAGACACGCTTCATTCAGCAATACCTGCAATATGTTTATAATTCAACGAAAGTGTCTTGAAAGTACTGTATAATGGAACTATACTAGGCTATATCGCATTTATCCAGGGCATCTAGTTATAATTAAAATATAGGCTATCATATCAGAAAAAACACACTTCTTCATTTTCTTCTTCTTCAAAATGCTGGGATGAACATTTATTTTTTCACGACTTCTTACAGAAAAGTCTTCTGTGCCAGAGTGTATGTGATAACTTTTTCATCCTTCGGCTTTAAGTAGAAGCTCTTTATCAACATCACTGAGCAATTCCTTCCACACAATCGCCTTCGCATTCAGAACGTCTTGATTCTCTTTACTTTGCAACACAGAATCTCCCAACCTCACATGTTGGAACAAAGATATACCCTAAAAGCTTTAAAAAAAAAAATCTATTTCCTGAAGCGGAAGGAAAGATATAGACCAATAAAAATGATATAACTAAATATTTTTCGATAAATAAATAAATAAATTATCAATACCGATCAATAAGTACACCGCTGTGAGGACTTAATAGCGTGGATGCCTCCCACCCGGGTTCGATTCTTAGCCGGGTCGGGGATTTTTCAGTATAAATTAATTTGTGGGGGTGTCTCCAAAGTTGTTAGCGGCATCACCTTGTGTTCAAAATAATTCAACCTAAGAAACATATAACTTTATTCCTATACATAATTACGTATAATTTATTCAAATAAATTTACAAACTTACAAAGTAAAGTAAATGAATGTGATTGCTAAGGCAAACATTAAGCATTTTAAGTACAACACAATTTTCACCTGTGGTTGACAATAATCTTTTATTTTTGAGAGAGGCCCAGAAATAATTCAATTTTTAAAGGCACATTTTTAGTCAATTAGCGTAATTTTGAAAAATTTCATCTTGAAAATAATATAAATATAAGTAATAAATACAGTATTGGAAATAAGATACATATAATCATATTGATACAATACATAATATAAAATAAAACCATGTAAATTGATATAACAAAGTGCCTGAATGTTTTTGTTTAATCAGTGATAATTGGAATTATGATATACAGAAAATAAGTTATTTTTGTAATCGATTTCCGAGTTAAGCTCCAAATCTATTCATTAAGCAGGGCTTACGGAAAAATAAAGGCCTAAAGTTTGATAAGCATAGGCCTATGTGAAGGAATATGTGGGTAGTGTTATTTGCCAAAGCTAATTGTATTGCAACTTCCAAAGCTGAATATGAACACTAACAAAATAGGTTGTCATGAGAATTGATTTGCATTTGATAAATTCTGTTTAATATATTACCATAAAATAGGCACTAAATTGGGCTTTACTCCGGTATCAGTCAAACCGATTTGGTCCAAAATCAATAGGCTTCGTCCCATGGAAGTTATAAATACGCATACCTAGTTTCATGAAAATCCGATAAATCGCATTTCAATTATCGCGCATACAGACACACAGACAAACAGACGGACGGACACCTTCCCGTCTACCACACAATCTCAGAAAGTACCATTCTGGCACTTAATAAAATTAATTTTGGGCTACCATTTTAATTTGACAGTAATTTGTAACAAATAAGCTTAAATGAAAAAAAAAGTAGAATGGGATTTAGATGCTCATGTGTTCATAGACTTTAAAAAATAATGCGCTGCTTTGGAGGAAGACCCAGATTTTCGTAAATAGACCGTGAAGGTCCCTAACTAGGTCTATAGTCTATGGTTAAAAAATAAGAATAATTAGGTATATGCACATTCCCTACAAGTATCATGTTTTAAGGTAGGTTAGGCCTATATGATCTAGTTGCAGAGACTTTCTAAGAATCCTGTGTTTCTTTTTTCAGTTCGTTGAAGAGTCTCGTATATATCGTGGGCTTACAGGGAAAAGGTATTAACTCCAAAAATGTTGTTTGGAGAAAAATCAATTTTAAAGTTTAAATGTTTATGAAAAATGAGGTTATGAATTTAATTGTTTGTACATTTTCTGCACAGCTAACTGAACTAATCTTCTTCCCCTTGACATAAAATCATTCATTTTTACAACAACAACAACAAAACAAAACAAACAAAAAAAAAAACAAAAAACAAAAAAAAACACAAAAAAAACGACACACTGAAATGCAATGTTAATGAATTACACAGATCACTGCCATATGGATAATCTAGTGTTTGCTAATCAACATGATCTGTTACCTAATTAAGTCATTCTGCCTGTAGATATGTTATATTTTATATTTAGGTATACAGGCAAAAGGTATGAAGTGCACTTAGTTCTTTTTCCCTAGCAACATTCTCTGTGTTATGGACTTGGGATTTTGTGACAGTTCTATTGCTCAGAAACTATAAGGGTTAGGACTTAATTCGTTATCCCTGTGGATAGAGCACAATCTGTTGTACTTATTGCAAATAATAACTCTTTTTTGCATTTTTGGAGTTAATACCTTTTCCTTGTAAGCCCACGATACAGATGAACTAGTAAAGAAATCCAATGTTTACTATATTTCTGCTGTTAGATTTAATTACCAGATCATTATTCAGAGCCTCAGTAAGAATATTATTTATAGTTTTGAAAATATATATATTGAAATTCTATTTTTATTTTTATTTTTCATTACCAAGAACTATCCTTATTACCGTAATAAATGCCTTATGTTCGTTCTGTCTCACAAAAAAATAATAAACAAGATTGAATTACCGAGGTATAATAAGCATATTTGCGCAACACATTTTTGGCATTTATTTTCTCCTGTCTCAGCTGCTGGCATTTTCTACGGACGACCTTGCTTGCCTTGTAATACGTGTTTGGACTGTACGAACAAGTCCTTAAAGTGGAAATAAATATTTCACAGAGTTGTCGGCCGATTACCATTAGGAATATTGCATTCTAATTACACATGTTGCTACACGGATGATGTAACGGGGTCACGAGATAATCGATCGAAAGAAATACAAAAAACATGGGACTTAAAGTGATAGTTTCGTCCAATTAACCTAAACAGAAATCATAATCTAAATTTTAAATGAACACAAGCCAAACAAAATATTAAATCAATGGGGGAAATGGTTAGGTGAATATTACGGGGCCTACAAGGTAACTGCTATATAATTAAATCGATATACATGGACAGGCAGTGATGGATAGTTAAATAATGGTTACTAAGAGCAGATACCAATGATCACCTGAAGATATTTATTTACTTCGGACACAGTCATTCGAACTTTAATTTCTACAACCTCTATTTTACGTCTATTACATATAGGGTATTATATTCTCATATTCCTCAACAAAATACCTACAATGTATACATTTTTATTGACCTTTTTGTTCAATGAGTCAGAAATTGTTGAAATTCAAGATAAAATCTGTGAAATATCTTAAATGGAAGTTCTAGCAATCAGGAACATTTTCAAACCTAGGAATGTCGAGAAGTTGCAAATACATTACATAAAATATAAGGTGCAGTGTATGTAATAGCTACTTTATCTTAAAATGGAGTCTAACGTGTGGTATTCCCATAATAATGTCAGAGAATAACATTAATGAAACATGCAAGGATGTGATTAGTGATTAGTTTTTTTTTGTATTAGGACTACCATGCAAATGAACTATTGCAATGACAACTGATTATTTGATGAATGTAAACACTTATGAATATTTATTAAGTGTCAGAATGGTTCTTGGTATACGCAGTTATAACGTCCATGGGAAGAAGTCTATTGATATTGGACCAAATCCGTTGACTGATACCAGAGTAATGTCAATTTAGTGCCTATTAAATGATAATATATTAGAAAGAATTTATCAAATGCAAATCAGTTCTCATGGCAACATATTGTTTTGCAGTGTTCATATACGGCTTTGAAAGCTATAATACAGGTACCTTTGACAAATAACACTAACCACACATTCCTTCACATATGCTTATCAAACTTTCGACTTCTTCCGTAAGCCCTGCTTTATGAATCGATCTGGAGCTTAACTCGGAAATCGATTTTAAATAAACTTATTTTCTGCATATAATAATTGCATTTATCACTGATTAAACAAAAGCATTCTGGCACTGTGTTACATCAGTTTACATGATTTTATTTATTTTATATTTTATTTCAATATTTAAAAAAAAATAGCAACTGCTGCCCTAGACCCCAGAAACAGACGTATTGCCGAAATAGAGTTTAATTATTAAAATTCTTGGATATGTGGAATACTAGACCCGTATATGTGTTTTTTTCTTTTCTAATCCATTATTTACGTTAACTGGTGCTTATCTCATATCTTACTTACAATCTGAACAATTAAAACAAAAATTTAACCAAAACTAGCATTAAAGATAGAGTAAATGACTTATTTAAAAAAATTAATCTGTTAAAAGTAGAATTCACCAATTATAAAATGTACACTTTAAACTTCTTGAATAGCCTATAACATAAAATTTTGCCTTTATTAGACTGTAATACGTTAATCCTTCGAGTTGTTTATATGATTAATATGAAAAAGCAAAATGAATCCCATTTCCACTAGTAATATTCTAACAATCAGTTAATTTATGTTCAGAGGATCAAATAAAAACAAAACATTTTAGGCATTTTATTCCTGATAGCCTATGTCATTTCTGCGTGCATGTGTATACCGTAAAAAATGATTTACTTATGGGAACAGATAATCAGTACCTAACTAATCTTTCCATCCAGACCGACAATTGTAAAGGAAAACGAACAAATATTTCATATAAATTTCTAGTACATAAAATAACGTACCTCTCATAACATAACCAATTATGGAGAAGAAATAGGTTGGGCTGTTCTTCATGGAATAGGTAACATTGTTTCTCTAATACACTGTACCATAGCAATTTCCCACTAGGTTCAAATCTTTTGGGCACTTTCTTCCGAACTGCTACAAACTCATGTAGGCTATAAATAACGCTAAAAGAAATACTGTGTTTGACACTGATACAGTGACTAATTTGGGTAGAAATGCTTGATATAATGAAATCTCTTTGTACGTACAGCATCTGCAAGTCCTCGGACAAAATTGTGAAGAATATGACGAAATGCAAACAAACTGTAAAATATCTCCGATTACTTGGCCATAAAATGTAATAGTTTATTTTATAATTAAAATTATTATTGATGATCTAATAGGCATATTCAGTTTATTAGAAACAAGATTTAGTTGAGAAATTTAATGTTGGGAAAATAGTCTCCGCAAAATTCGGGCCACCACGTTTGCATCACTTTACCCATGAAAGCCACTTTTGCTGTAGCCCCTACAGTGTGTTAGCGCGATCCAATAGCTCATGAATTTGCAAACTCTCATCATACTACTCACTCACTACTCACATCATACTGGTCACAATTTCCCGTCCACTTTTCTAGACAGCGGACTGATGTAAGAGTAATCAAATTCTGGTCTGGTGTAGTTAGAACTTATGTTCTAACACTGATTGTTAAGGGAAGAAACATATTAGAAAATATTTATACAGTATTAAAATACATTAAAGCTGAAGAGGGGTGGGTTTATTTAAATAAAAGTAGTACTGTACAAAATCAAGGAGAGAATTTGGACTTTCGTTGTAGGCCTACTTCTTATCTGCTATGTTGTACGGTTTTAGTTTTGCTTCACTTGGAAAAACCGACCTGTCCTCTCGTATGGTCTTCTTAGATAATAATCAGTTTAATTAATCCTTTCTATAGCGAGACAAGTTAAAGAACAATATGCGCAGAAGCAGGAGCAGAAGCAAGTAGCCCAGGAACTGAAGTTAAAGGCGTGGTCGATGCGCAGCCCAAATATCCACATGCTTGTTATTTAATTCGTCGCACTGACTAGACGAAAGCAGGGCTGGTACTTGTGTAAACGCGTTCCCCTGCATTAGTGAACAAACGAAAAAAACTGCAACTTGGCGCATACACATCCGTAAAATCACGAATTACTGGAAAGTATGTAATTATAAATAGAAGCCAGTAGAGAAAAGTGTTATTGGGAAAGGTATCTGCCAGTGGCTGGTATCAGAGAACAGGTATTATGTTACAGTTAATTTTTGAAGAATACCCTCGGCATAAATTAGATTCCACAATAACTGGTATTTGTTTGAATCATTAAAATTGCATGTCACAACAGTTCAGCGTACCATTGTCTTGAAACAGATGAATTACACGATCTGCAGTGGTCGGCAAGGCCGCAACGTGATGGGAAACGTTTCAAATGTCAAGACGTGTTAGCAGATTCCTTAAGGTATCTCCAATAAATCTGTTTCTGCCGTCGAAGAGAAGATGACATGAAAGCTTTTTATTACATAACCACCAAAACGTCACGTTATAGGTATGTCATCACGAGGGAGAGCACACATTTCATCAGTTTTATCAAACATTCTGAAAAACAGCCATCGAGAAAAGCGAATATACGAGAATACTTACGTTTGCAGAAACTTAAATGACAACATGATTTTTCTCCATCATGCTCCTATGTAATATGTATAAACAACAGGAAAACTTTCGGCGGAATTAGAATGCGAGCAAAACACGATAACTTATGCTTGAAATTTATATATAAATTATTTATTGTATTCTGTACGCACTGATGGCTATTATTTTGTTCGGGATTAGTGATTTATTCTTTTAAATAAACTAAGACCTGCCAATAAGAACATTTGTATGCCATTTATATTAATTGTCATTTATATGTTGGAGTTGAGCTGTTTATTTTATTAGGAAGCTTAAAATGTCAGTAATCGGTCATTGTATATCAAATTATAATCATGGATAATGTTAATTAAAGAGAAAAAAATATTATTTTAAACCTCATAAATAATGAAGTCCAAAAATAACTGTAAGTGGACATAAAAACTTACTACATATCACATTTTTCTAGCAATAGAGAGCATATGGAAAATGACATATTATTTGATGGATTTTTAAATCTATATAACACACACAAAGCTGCTTACACAAAGTAGTAATATAAAATTTGCTCCTAATGTGATTAAGTTAAAGCTGACCGTAGATTTTACGGTATTAAAATTACATACTTGAAAAATCAGTAAATATTTTCAGGATGTATTGGTCATTATGTATGAAAGAAAAATGTATTAAACCATATCGATGAAAATGTATTCCAATAAAACATTTACACTACTGTAAAGATCTGTGTACGCTATTCCGATTTTTACAGATAACATTAAAAAAACTATAAGGGATTAGTTTTCTCCAAACAATTATTCAAAAAGTTAACGTTATGTTTGTGTATTGTATGTAACATGTTTTTTATGCCAATCGTTCTTATTTTACAAAAAAGCGACGTCTTATTACAAAACTGTAAAGATACATCCTCTCATAATAGCTTTTATAATTATGTCTATTATTATGTGTGGCGTTTCTGTGATTTGATTGAGCAGGAATAAGAATCCCCAGGAAATTATAAATAGTCTATTTTGGATAATACTCTTCTAATAATAATAATAACAAAATAGTACGTGCAAAACTAATAGTTAACAATCGCACTACTAAACGAAAATAATAACAACGATTAGGTAATCACTGTGCAAGTATTACCCGTTCAGCGAAGTATAGTAGAGCAACAGACACACATATAGCTACCGTCATAGCAACGTCACGACCACAGTTCAATAATATTCTTCGTTTGCAAATGAGCAATCGAACATTTCACTGCAACTGGTAATATATTAGAGAAGATTATGGTATTGTGTACTTACTCATAGTTGAACACAGAATTAAGGTATGGAACAACGAATCAGGAAAGTTCACTTACCTGAAAAAAAAAGAATATATTACACAATTTCAATAAACGTATACAAAACATTTCATCGTAATTATGGGTTCTCCTAGTCAAAATGTTAAAGTCAGTTACAATATTCCAGAAAGGATAGATCTTTTAGAGTGTTTTGAAAAAGGGCTATAACAATGCATAAAAGTCACAAAAATTAACTTTTTAATATCGTTGTTAAAGAAAAAAATAGTAAAATATTTACGTAAAATTATTCATTGCAAAGAATACTGTGTAATGGCCAGAGATAGTCTTCTACAGTTCTGAAATCCTTCGGGTTACAGATGAATCATTGAAAAAATGATTGCTTACATTCCTCCATTGTTTTTTCAGGGAAAATAATAAGATAGTTGTAATATTAGAGTAGGCCTACTTCTCTTGTGTCTAAATAGGCTACGTGACATGTATAAAGCAAATATGTTATAAATCAATGAGGCAGAACACAAAGAACATATTCCATTCTACACGTAATTAAAATAGTAATAGTCCTACATATGAACGAAATGATTGGACGCGTATACTTTTGAAAAAGGAGATAGACTAATAAAAATAATCTACAGTTATTTCTCTGTCCAGTGTTGACACGGGTTGTTTCAATTAAATTAAGCTTCAACTTTTTTTAAACCTCAAGTGGCACACCAATTACAATGTTTAATTAAAATGTGGTAATCACAACTGGGAAAACTGTGATCACATATGGTAACCTATATAACTTATAGGGCGCATATATATATATATATATATATATATATATACAGAGTGCTTCAGAAAAATGTATACATACTTTGAACTGTCATAGAAAATTTATTTCCCGTTCTACAAGGTTAGATTTCTGGGAGGAAGTAATGTTATATTTCTTCAGCAGATGACAGCAGAATAATTTCAACAATCGTCCAACAATCGTGCTAATAATCATCCAACAATGAAAAGTACCTAACAATGCTTCTGATTCCATATTCCCTGCCATTCATGCATTATACGGTTTTATTACCAAGAAGATGGCGCCCCGCCATTATCATATCTATACAACGAGGGACGTACGACGTACGAGCAAACCTAGATCAAAATTTGTCAGGGCAGTGGATAGGACGCAAGGGCCCAATCGAGTTTCCTATACGCTCTCCAGACCTTACACGGCTGGATTTCTTCTTATGGGGCACAGTAAAAGATGTGTACAAACGTAAACCACGTAACCTAGACACACTTTGAAATGAGATTCAAGCGTTGTGCGCAGAAATCTCATTGGATACTTTGGTACGATGAACGGAATCAATGGTGACTTGTACTCAGAAAAGTATTGAAGCCGAAGGCCACCATGTTGAACATTTTAACATTTTAACATTATTCACGTTTTCATCAGAAAGTCATTTATTTTTCAAAGTGGACTTAAAGCTTTCCATTTCCAGAAATTTAACCTTGTAGAACGGAAAATAGATGTTCTATGACACTTCAAAGTGTGTATACATTTTTTTGAAACACTCTATATATACATAACCTATGTACTGTTATCGAATGACCTAAATTTCTATGAAAATTAAAGGTAACTTTGTGAAAACGGTGGGAATAATGGAAGAAGATATCATGAGTGAAATGGAACAACGAGAGATGCCAAAAAACACTTATTGCGCAAGTAACTGGAACACACTCGCTATCGTCTGGCATATGCTTGGTCAATATGTGCAGAATACACTTTCTGCATTGCACCAGTCAGATGCATCTCTTATCTTTCTCATTCTCTCTGCAGAGAGGCTTGTCATGCCTCCGACATAAATCGAGCAATCGATTCCATGCAAAATTGCCCTGGTTACAAAATCTCGACAAACTCCATGAAAAACTAAGAAGTCTAATGCGCGTGTCTAACAGAATTATTGGATTTCTCTGCACCTCTCATGTGCTTATGACGGAAAATATTTATAAAAACTTGAATGATGAAATATAGAATGGATAAATATATCGAATAAATAAAATATATGGGTTGTATCTTACACACTTTGATTTCACAGCACTTACAGTTTTTTTTCGTACCATCCATCATCACGTTATTATCTGAATAATCTATTGATTGTAAATAATTATTTATTGTTTTCTTTGCACACCTAAAACAAATAGTGTGTTCTAAGTTATTTCATCACTTAGTTGGAAACCAAGACCGACTTGGTCATATCAATTAACATAAAGAAACACCGACTTAATGGTTTATTCCTTTGAAGCCCCCTGGGTCTGCAATGAACAACTATACTATAGGCCAACTACTACTGCTGACAAATAAATTTTGTTTGTTTAGATCTTGGAAAATTCCTTATGTATCTCTTAACTCCACAATTATTTACGATTCAAATCCAACTGTAATAAATTACGAATTAAGATATAGTAAATACTCTGTTTGTAATATTGTAATATACAGTACAGTAGTATGAAAAATTGTGTTTCTCATGCATTGGTGGAAAGCACAAGGGTTAGAGAATATGTAACGTGGGTATAAAACCTGGGTATCTCACCGAGATAAGCAGTAAGTATGAAGTAATTTCGCGCTTGGTACTAATATCCTTTGAGATTAAAATGTAGGCCTACATAACTGAACCTGGTTACCTACTTTCAGAAAAATCATAGTTAAAAAGAAACTGTTTGACTTTTCGAAATTTCAGGGATAGTTGGGGGAAGCTCCTCCCTCAAGGGAGGAACTCTTTTGATTTTCATTTCCTGGAGACCGAAGGAGTATTTAATTAAAATTTTAAAACGTTATACATTTTTCTCCTATTTTATTTAATTGCAAAGGACAATGGGCACCCCACGCACCAATCATCATTCCCTGGACGGTGAAGTTTTCAAGATGCTTTTCAAGAGTTAGTTAAAGTTCAAAGAAGTTAGGCTTATTATTACAGTTGTTTATTAAGTTCCAGTATGGTACTTTATGAGATTGTGTGGGGACGGGAAAATGTCTGTCCGTTTGTCTGTTTGTCCGTGTGTCTGTACGCGCGGTAACCCAATACTCTTTATCGGATTTTCATGAAACTTGGTATACGCATTTATAATTTCCATGGCAAGAAGCCTATTTATTTCGGACCAAATCGGTTGATCGGTACCGGAGTAACGACTAATTAAAGGTCACATGCTTTTTAAATGGGAAATCATGACTAAAGCCGCTTTGCTTATCATTGAAGGCCTTGACTCCTATGCAGTCAGATGTTTGTTAGTTCGTTGTTCAAGTTGAAATGAGTACTACACGAATACTGTTATATGCAGAAGGCATATTACTGTGAAATAATTAGACCTACGTACATTAAGCGGAGTTATCTGCCAGTGCATTTTGTGAAATGTTGACATAATTTAAGAATTTCTTATATCAGTGTATACGAGTATGAATTAGGGTTAAGCATCAAACTTTAGTCCTTTCTTCTTCCGCAAGCCCTGTTTAATGAATCGATCTGGAGATAATTAGGAGATAGATTACAAAAATAATTTATTTTCTGCATATCATAATTGCAATTATCACTGATTAAACTAAATCATTCTGGACGTTTATTATTCAGTTTACCTGATTTTTTTTAAAAAATATGGTAGTGTTCACATGGTCGGTTAGGTTCTTGAATCGTCTAGTTGCATAGAGTATGTATTCCATTCCGCTGATTCTTCCAGGTTAGTCATGGATGTGACATATTAAGTTAAGATTATAAAAACAAAATCAATATATTTTTGTAAATAGTGTGTAGACTACTTTTCATGAACGGATTAAAAAAATACATGCATACACAAAATTAAATGAATATGGATTCTTTATGAAATTCAATTTTTTAGTTTTTCAAAATACGAGTACAAATTAAATTACAGATCAATATAAAAAAAAAAGATGTCGGATATTTTAGAAAAAGTTGTTAACTGTAATTAAAGCAAGATACAAAATGAGTTATGCATAAAACTAAGTTTTACTTCTATTTTAGGTAGATTTTCGAAGAAAAATCTACCTATTGCAATGGATACCACTTTATGATTTTCGAAAAATTCTTATATATCTTTACACGATAGCGGCCATAATTTTGAAGATATTTGAACCGAATTTTATTATGTTATTTCTAGGCCCAATAGTTCGGACAAGTTCGTTAATGGGCAAAATTGGCCCAAGGGGGTGGTCGGGGGAGGGGGTTGAAATTTTTAAAAATGTATATCTCGGCCCCTATGAAGTATAGAGGGAAACTTTGTTTGAATAAATTAGAGTACTCCCTATGGAGTTTACAGTGACACCAACGATTCGGGGGTTCGAGTGAGGGTGGGGGTGGAGGTGGGGGATGAAAATTCGAAACTTTTGAAACCACGTCTTGTGGGGTATCGTTGAAAAGCTCTTGATGAGTACTCTACAAATCAATAAATAGTTTCTTGATAGCTCTCATATTACGCGAGATTTTAATGTTTGAAAATAATAACACTTAAAAGAATTATTATAATATCATAATTTTGTCTTGTTTAGCGGCTTTGCTAATTTTATTCATTGCTGATCTTGCGCACGGCCTCCCAGAATATTATATCCTATTCTTGTTGTCAAAACAAATGATTGTAGGCTCTTCCTCTTTACCGAATTCAGTTCTTATTACTGCAGGTTTACCATGCCAAGGCTAAAGAAGAAGAGTGCTATGCAGCGACAATAAATTAAACCAAAAGCACTTCGAAATCTACCTCCGCCTGTAGGCCTGCCTAAAGGGATTTTTTTAAAAACATACTGGAAAATTTTTATTAATTTTTTCAATTATTTTGTTATTATTGTAATTATTATTGTTATTAAGCTTGTATTATTGTTATTACTAATAAATTCACTCGTATTATTACTATTATCATAACTATTGCTATTAATATTATCATTACTTTTATTATTATTATTATTATTATTATTATTATTATTATTATTATTATTAAACATAAAGCCTAGTAGACAACCTACCACATGTTTAATTCTATTCATTTTCTTTCTTTACTGAAATCGTTTTCCGAAAGTTTCCATTAGAGAATTGATAGTGAAAGTACATAGCACAATTTGCAAGCATTCTGTAGATCAGTCTATTAATACATTTTGTGCATGCTCGGAATTGGTTACAGATTGGTCGCATGAAGTCTTCTGATTTAACATCAAGCTGTTGCACAATCAACTGATAAAGTTTATCTTAAGGTTTCTCAATCAAAGTTTCGCCCCAGTTGGACTCTAAATGCATCATGAATAAAAATAAGCATTTCTCTAGTAATAAACTAGCACCGTCTACAAAATTATGTAAAACCTATACAAAAAGAACAGAAAAGAATAGTATAAATATTATAAGAGTAAAAAAATGTGGCATATCTATAATGAATGTGAGCTTTTAAGAATACCATGCGATCCTCTAGTAATTGTTAGAAAAAATTATCAAACCTTAATAGGAACAATATCTATCAATGGCTCATCAGGAAAGTACATGCTATGTAAGTTGAAAAAATTAAATACAGTAGATAAATAAGTAAATAAATAAGTTAACATATTAGTCCTTAAAAACGAACTGAATACATTGTTGTACTTTTTAATACAATATACGTTCCTGTAGTTCTTTACAACTACTTATGTCAGAGGCCAAAGGATCTGTATCATTTATGCCGACAGGATGTCACGAGAATTTTTGAACTGGGGAAAATTCTTAACTGGCCTAGTTCATACGTAAGGCAAAATAAACATTGTTTTCTTTGTCAATTCTAACTTCTGAAAATACTTGACTAGTAAGACTGTGCTGTTGTCCTAGGGGTCCGCAGACCAAATATAGGAAGTACTCCTTTAAGCTCAGAGTCCCGAAAAAAAATGGTCGAATAAACGTTCCTTAAATTATCGGAATAACTAGGCCTATGTTAAAAATTCTTTAGGAAATATACTTGTAAATTTAATTACTGTACAGTTGTCTTCAAAATAAAATGTAACATGGCTTCTGTTACTACACAACGAAAATAGATTTAAAATAAATGTTTATTATGAAATTTATTTCATAGAAAATCTAAAAAAATTACAGAAGCAGCCGTTCAGTTTTGTCATGCTGAGATTCGATAAGCCTAGTCTGTGATGAATTTTGATTCTATTTCAATATGCGTTCTGTCAATGTGAAACCTAAGAAATTTAAAATTGCAATGTGCAACAATCGAAACTACTCAATTAAAAAAAAATATATGTTAAATTAAAACTAAGAAAATCATTATATATAGGCCTATATATATATATTATATATACTGTATATATATATATATACATACAGGAGAGGAGGATAAAAAAATAAAAAAAAAAAAGAGTCTTGAATTAAAGTTGTAGGAAACATGTTTCAATGTGGCTGAAAACATATTAATCGCCTTTTAAAATTGAACAGTTTCTCATTTCACTATTAAGAAATGTCTTGCAGTAGAATTGGGCGGTATGCATAAAATCGTAGTCAACGCTTTTACTCTACCTTTAGGAATAGGTAAAAGGAAAAACATAAACTTCATATCGTATGCATAAACACGATTCTTCTACTACGAAGTGAATGCTAGCGTACCGTAGGTTTTACTTTGCGATAATAATCGATTTTGCGCTCTTTGGGCGTTTCCGTTACTATTCGCGACTACCCGAATGCTGAGCATGTTTGTGATTGTGACGAGTAAGTATTAATCATAAATTCCATTATTTTTTCAAATAGTTTCTAAATTCCCCATCACAAAACCTTCCTAAATCATGCCTTCGCTTCCTAAGAAAAAGGTTTCTCGTAAGTAGAAATTGCTGCGTAAATGAATATTCGAAAAAGAAAAGTCTACAGTTCGTGGAAAGCAGTGTTATCCATACATGGATTTTTTCCGTAATTTTATCCGTTACAAAAGGACTGCCCTTGAAACAAGGGTGAACCCCTATTTCTTAACATATTCCATTCTGAAATCCTAAGTCTGCCGTGTATCTCAACGGAATCCTCATTTTTTTGTTTGGAGGTTAGGGCTGCTCCTCGCCTTTCGACGCTATAACCTACAAAAATAATCACCCAACCATTCAACATTTCCTTTCACAAAACTATCAAGTTTCTTATAAACAGTAATTGATGACACTCTTTATACTTCTTTCTATCTCTTATTTGTAAAATTGCAGTCATGCAAATTACCACCAACTAAGCAATCTAAGCCACGAATGATGCATGCTACAATTTTTCTTAGTTAAACCTACAAAGCAGAGTTCTATACTACAGATTTATGCATAGCCTACAATCCGTAGTTTATTCTAAGGGTTGAAGAAAAATCTAATCACGGCCTATAAGATCGTTTTTATGCTAAGAGAAAAAGTTTGTTCTGGGGTTTTTATTAATACAAATCTTAGTATTCCCTTAGGAAAGTGTAGTAAAAGTATCTACAGTGTGTCCCACGCAAGAGTTGGCCAATCATGCGGGTTTCTGCGTCGCGCCGACTACAGCTCTGACTCCCGAGCGAGCGGGTGAAATATCTACGCTAATAAAGCCGCTAATGGCGTTATGATTCAGGTTCTCACATTTACAGTTGGAATTACAATGAAAATAACCACGTACCTCATCTTAAGAGATGTTGGAAATGTCCCCCTCTTGCATCCATACAACACTGGAACCTTTTTGAGAAATTTTCTTTCGCGCGCATAAATTCAGCTTCCGAGACAGAAACACCGTGCTTTAGTTGGGAGAGAACTCGTCTTTTTTAAATCCAAGAATTGTATCAAAATAAAATGAGGTAACTGATATAACAATGTGCCAGAATGCTTTTTTTTTAATCAGTATTGCCAGATAAATCACATGTGTTTTTCTTTGTGAGAACCTGAACCATTACACCATCAGCGGGCTTTATTAGCGTAGATATTTCACCCGTTTCCTTTTCTAATGTACGGGAAGTTGACCTATACACTTTATTTTTCAAGTTTCTCCATAAATAATATTCACATACTGTTAGAAGAACTTAAAGACATAGGCCTATCACAAGAGAAATGAACTCTGTCTCGGAAGCTGAACTTATGCGCGTGAAAGAAAATTTCCTAAAAAGGTGTCAGTGTTATGTGGATGCAAGCGGAGAACATTTCCAACATCTCTTGTGATGAGGTACGTGTTTATTTTCATTGTAATTTTAACTGTAAATGTGAGAACCTAAATCGTAACACCGATCGCGGCTTCATTAGCCTAGATATTTCACCCGATCGCTCGGGAGTTGGAGCTGTGCCCGCCGCGCCGCGGGAACCCGCGTCATTGGCCAACTCTTGCGTGGGACACACTGTACTACCATTGTATGCATACGACCCTAAGCTGTAATCTGATTCAGTATGAAACACGGTATGGAAATATGATGATAAAGCGCAATACTAAAGATAGATCTTAACACTCAAGCAATATTATCTTTGACATATTTAATTTTATCTCAAATTACATAATCAGATTAACAACTGTTTTACATACATGCGTTTCAAATGTAATACATAATAACTGATGAAACTATCTCATGCCTCAAGGTCTAATTTGTATTAACAATAGTTCAATTCAGATTGCTACCATACCCGATATTTTGCTCAGAGGTCTGGATATAATACATAAATACCTAATTATGTGAATGCATGTTAGACATCGATTAGAGGCAAGTGAAGTAAAAGATCGGTCGGATTAACATAATTTTTCTTTTTTTATACAACAGAACCATTTTCAAATTGCAATAGGATAGATTTACCGAACACTCTTGCTTGCTTGCTTTGCTTAAGGAAGCGATACGAGTATAAAATTTATACAGACTCGTGCAACAGCGAGAGCATACGGAGTGAATGAAATCGATATTATGAATGAGCTATTCTACACTTTGTTTCTTTCTGCAGTCAAATCTTAAGGACAGACTCGCTTTCACAGTTTCATTCATTGTTCTCTCATAGCTATTTTACCTTAAAATTTTAGTATACAAATGGCAATACTTCCTCTGGAATATGCTACTTGATCGGACACGTTACTTACTTAATTTTAATGCAAGTTAAAATCTTCTATTGAAAACGGCTTTAAAACGGAACAACTCAAGTGGAAGACAAATAATTTCAGTTCATACTTAATTTCAATGTGCTTAGCGCACTCCAATTTAAACTCGCAGTAATATCGTATTCTTCCCTCAGCGCTAATCGATACAGTTTTACAAAATGGGATCTGATAGTAAAATTTACTCCATATTGTTCATAATTCAATTCACTAATTACTCTAATTGCCTATTTACTGCAAAACATTTCTTCTTAGTATTGTTTCTTGGTTTCCTTGTGTTTTTACTTCTCTTGTGATTTCTTTTTTATTTCCTTCATTCGTACTCCCATTCTTCCTTTCTTCTTTTCTATCTTTATATTCTCTTTCTTTTTCGGCTTATTGGTAATGTACCAAAAATTAATAAAAATTTATTACTTAAAGTAATAAATAATCCAATGCTACAAATAGAGAAAAAGTTCCACGGCGTTTAAATGAACACAGGTCTAAAATTACTGTTATTACTACTACTATCTATCTATCTTTACCTTAGATTCGTCTCTCCCTTTTAGGGATATTTAAGTGACCCAAGCCGCCCGGGCCTTACAGGGCTGTGACCTGTCGGGAGAGGGATTACCTATGGATCACATACATACTTTTTTGACCAGAAAAGGACATGGTGGGCCTCCCGGATGAGTGATCAGCACAATGCCGGGGTCAACTCCGAGACAACACGAACACATAGGACGAGACACGCCATTCACACACACTCACTCCAAACAAAGCGAGGATGGGATGAAGATGATAATGACGGCCGAATGATATCCGGGGACCACAAGGGCCTAAAGTTACCCGACATTTGTCTCACAGGTGAGGAAAAACCCCCACCTAGTAACTTGTCCCGACCAGTAATTGAACCCGGGCCCGCTGCGTGAGAGGAGCGAACGCATCCCCTACTACATGACCTACTGTGGGATTATTAGTAGGTTAAAAAAACAATTTGAAAAGTATGCTTAGAGATAAACAACCCAGGCCATAATACAAGAGCTACAGCGGTGGTCATTATTACTACTATTAATATATTAATACTATCAATAAAGAATTTAAGCTCTCTGTATGCCGGTTAGAATGACATCAGTGTTTTTTTAATGAATGAGACACGTGCGTAAATTTGCATACAAATAGGGAAGCAGTCAGTTCACATCATTACAGAAAGAAAGGAATATTATTGTGATTAGCCACGTGCTCTAGAAATATGCAAGCGCAGTTACTGGTCTTTTACGAATGTGCAATATCTGTGTAATCTGTGCTAAAAAGACTGAATAGTTTAGAGAGGATTGTTATCAAACAACCTTGAGAGGGAAATACTAACACGTGCCAGTGGATTGTTGTGAATGTGGAAGAAAATGGGTAAGAGTAATAAATTAGCTTTTACTTCGTATTAGGCGTACTCTTGGATTATTAGTAGGTTAATTATTTTCAATTTGAAAAGTATGCTTCGAGATAAACAGGCTATATTACAAGAGCTACAGTCGTTTTGGCCTTGTTATTTTTCGTAATGTAACTTGATTCGGAAGAGCATTTCCTATTAAAGAAAAATTACAAAAATTACTGCCTGGCTTGAAGGAAGAGGGGCATTTGAAATTGAAACACAATATCACATATTCTTTTGGAGCCATTCATTTTAAGATGCTTACTATATTTTTAATAGCCATTAACCTAAATTTAAATTTTCCTTGTGTGACAGATTCAATGGAAAATATATCAAATACCAAATAAAAGATTCAGGCGCTTGTAGATCAGCCATTAGGTACTAAAAAGGGGCGTTTTAAATCAAATTGTGGGGTAATTGCGAGTATCGGGACTATTTATTCCTGGTCATATTCATGTTTGTCCTTTTTTCAAAACGATTTCGCGATTAACATCCCATATTTTAGATTTTCTTGTTAAATTAATTGTATTTATTACAAATCATTCATATTATATCTTCTTCTTTATCCTCACACATTCATTTATTGTATTGTATTTTTATATTGTACAAAACGTATTGGCGAAACTACGTCAACTGTAATTGGAATTTATTCCTGTAGTTGGCAAAATAAATAAATATTGTAGCAGCTCAAAGGCCACAAAAACAAATAAAACCAAAAGTAAGTTAGCAAAATAAAGTAATAACAACAGTTGCTTCAAAATAATGAGTAAAACAAGAGATCGATTTAGTTTTCTTTAGCGATCAAAATGAAAGAGAAATAAATTGTACCCTATAATATCTACAGAAACTCATATTATATGTAAGACCCAATGACCGTAGCTAGCATATTTGTTAGCAGTCATGATCGATGCGACTATTTCATTAGTCAGTCCAATAAATCTTTGCAAAAAAGAATTCACACTGAGGTCCTCAACATTATAACAACGGCCATTACAAACTAAAAGAAACCAAAAACATTAGTTACATAGTTTCTGCGAAGTTATAATTCAAAGAATTTATGACTTCCATAAAACACGTGTGAGTTTAACAGATAGCGCTCGCAACATTCTACGTCAATGACACCGAACATTTGTAAATTGTTTTATTACCCACAATACGTAGCAATACAAGGAGCTGCAAAGGTTGACAATTCACCAGGCACGAAGTTGTAAAGCTCATAGAACTATCTTCTCAAGTAAACAGGCTAATGAGTTCCTAGGATATAAGAAGTTGTCAAGATTACTTAGATCTAAAACAATGTTTAGTACACACTGTCAATTTGACCATTAAAGATCGGGTTGAAGTGGGTCACGCCATACGTAAACAAATCGACGCTAATTACTTCTGACTAGGTGTCCCAGATTGTTGTTTGCAGGCGGTTCAAAGCCACAAGTAAGATCGATTTTTCGAAGAGAAAGCATGTTTAGCATATGAGACAGTTTAATAAATTGTCCGAAATTTGCATCAATAGCTGAAAAAAAGACCGCGCAGATATCCGTAACAACATGATTCACAGCAAGCGGGATTGGAGCCCATGGCTCATTGCAAGTCAGACTTGTTACCACCCGAGTCTCCCGTTTCCCCCTTCATTCATTCCACCAACACTCTCCACTTCAACTTCCTTTCCCCCCTCATTATCATCCCGTTCCCCTTTACTGGTTTTCGGGTCAGCTCCTGCTGCAGACTCTGCTGCGGGCCTCCCCCGTCCTGCCCCGTTGCTTGTGGTCAAGAGTTGCTGGTGGTGTCCCGTGCCTTTGGGGCTCTCAGAGGGACCCTGGGTTAGTGGCGCACGTCAGGGTGTGCCGCGCCTATGGGGCTCTTGTAGGAGGGACCCTGGGCACGGTGCACGTGGAGTGGTACCTGGTCTTAGCTGGATGTAGGGGAGCTCCGTGGGGGCTGGTGGTGGAGTCTGTTGACAGGGGGGCCTTAGGGCATGCACATCATTCCGTCTCCTAGGGGGTGCAAAAAGGGCCCGCCTATGTGGCCTACTTGCGCGAGCCCGTCAGGGCTCAGCCCCTGAACCATATCATACTACCACCCGAGTCACGGATACTGTTTGTAATGTTCTGGTTATTTCGAAATTAAATCACAGGTTACCGAATTCGTTGCAAATCCCCATTAGGTAGTATAGGAAACTAGTCTATTAATGGTTCAGTAAAAACACATCTCTTTTCTGGATCAGATAATATGGTATAATTATGGCAAGGATATAGAAAATAAAAGTGAAGAATAGTGTGAGTCAACCAAATGTAGATTCTACAAACTGTCGAGGAATGTCAAGTGCAGCATGGACTAAAACAATGTCATTTGATTATAACGTACTATCATATTTTTTCAGAGTGCTGTATGATTAACAGTTCTTTGTAGCAATATTCCAGGAATAAAGTATAAATTCTAATTGGTTTTGCGATGAAGGTCGACGTCATTAGTGCCCCTATTCGAGGTTTTAAAAACCAATAATTACCTAATAAAAATCCATTGTACCTTACAGCATACTAGCTCACGCAATTATTTTAATTTTGTGGATAGTCTGTACGAATTTCTGACTTCCAAGAATAGTTAACAAATGAATAATAAAATACCATGAAATTACTCCATAAAACTAATAGGCTCCACTGATTTTCAGTAAAATGATAATGTTCTAAAATGTAACAGAAAACAAATGCCCCACACATAATTTTTGTGCTTCGACAGAGGAAAACAGATAAAATGCGAACACCATGAACACGAAGTTAATTAGGTCATCTCCTAATTCTACATGAGAATTGTTATAGTATATATATTAGGGATGGGTCCTCGATACTTTCGATACCTCGATACTCTCGATACTTGCATGGTATCGGCATCGAACGATACTTCAGAAAACTCTCTCGATACTTTTTCGATACTTTTGTAACTCTGCAATTCTGCAATTAAGTGAGAATGCTTGTAAGTGGACTGTTTAAAAAACTAATTTTAGTTTTAATGTAGAGTTTAAAAATAATTATAGGCTACTGATGATATTAAATTTTGTCTCGTTAAATATGCAGACTTAATTAATTTAGTTGGTATTACACAGTTCTCTCAAATTTTAATTTTTAATGTACCTATTTATTGAAAGTGGTAATGTTGAAGGTATCGAGTATCGAAGTATCGAGTAGCGAGGAAAAAATCATGTATCGGTATCGAGTATCGAGTATCGAGAAAATCTGGTATCGACCCATCCCTAATATATATATATATATATATATACAGTACACACATATATATGTTTATATGTGTATATAGAAGAACTAGCTGAGGTTTCATACTTGATACATGTATCCTTCAGTAAATTAGGCTTTATATTTAAAGTTGAATACATGCGAATTATAGTGGATCGAGGCAAGGCAAGTTCTGTTATTATTTACAGCAACATAGCATTATCGTTATAGACTGCGCCTTGTCAAATGTGCTTAAGAGAGAGCAGATAGAAAAGACAGAAATGAGGAAAAAATGAAG
The DNA here is from genome assembly GCA_964059195.1 of Ectobius pallidus. Lineage (NCBI taxonomy): Eukaryota > Metazoa > Arthropoda > Insecta > Blattodea > Ectobiidae > Ectobius > Ectobius pallidus. Next base: position 22,142,585 of record CAXKWD010000010.1, on the reverse strand, counting down.
ATATTAAGAGAAACAGAAAGGAAAAGGGAACAAAAGAAAGAACAAGAGAAAAAAGAACGTAAGATAGAAAGAAGAGACTGAAGGACACAGATGAGAGGACGGTCTAGTCATGAAATTCGCATTTATCGTAAAAAAAATCGCTATAAGCTCTTCTTCTCTGGTACATCTTCCATCCTGTTTCGATCAGTCTGCTGCTGCAATGACAGCTCGATAATTTTTACAACTGAATTCGAGGTTCGTACTGAAGTTATTGCATCACAGGATTTGTGCAGTGTGTTAATAGGCACGCTTTGAGTTGTAGGCCTATAAGTCACTACTCTTGTAATACAATTGATGACTTGGGTTGATTATCCCAAACCTGTTTCCTAATTTTAGAATAAAATCTAAAAGAATCATTATTCCATACAGAATAACAGAATAATTCTGTTAAAAAAATTAATAAAAATAAAAAATAAAAAAACACTTATGGGCTGGAATCGTTACAGAGTTTTCAGCTCCGTAAGCTGATGCCAATACCATTCGGCTCCCCAATAATATAATCAATCCCATTCCACGCAGTACTGTAGGCCTACTGTATAACTCTACACCCCTACTGATATTGGAAGAAAGCATCTAACTTTTGATGCTTATTTTACTATGGGGTTGAAATTAACCAAACCTTTTTTACTGGTGTTACTTATGGAAAACGAAGAGATTTGTATCGTATTCGTCACAGTAAAATTTGTCCAGGGTGGGTTTTCAGCTTGCTGTGAAGTTTTTAATAAAATTATTTAGCAATTAGTCGTAGGGGAAATCCGTGTAATTTGGACGGGTGTGCATTTTGGACTGCCCTGAATTATGATATTTCCAAGTTTGGTCAGCTCCTGTTTTTTGACCATATTTGCAAGACCGCCAAGGACACCTTTACCCTCAGAAAGGTCGTTGCTCTAACACCCTCCGTCGAGGGGGGAAGAAGAAAAGAAGGTTATTGACCACATTCCTGTAATCTTGTTTCATTGTGAAATAGAGTATTGAGAAGTGTATATTGGTTTCTGAAGAGACCTTTTGCATAAAGTGTTGCAAGGAATACCAAGGTGTGTTCAGCTACAATATAATTATTTCATGTATAGTAGTTTTTATAATATTAATTTTTTAACGTAATCTTTACAAGGTGTGTAATTTGGACCGCTTTTGAGTGTGTATTTTGGACCGCTATAGCAGATGCCAGGAACGTATATTAACTGATAATAAAAATAAATATTTAGTAAAATATACTTAATTATTATTAACATTATCAACTACTTAATTTACATTTTATTATTACTATTAATATTATTATTAATTGTAATATTAATATTATTATCATTACCATTATTATTACTATTATTATTATCATCATTGTCACTACCACTATCAATGTATGTAAACATGATTATTATTAATATTATTGTAGTCATTATTATTAATATTATCATTATCATCACCATCATCATTATTATTTTTACTATTGCTACTTTCATTGTTGTTATCATCATCATTGTTGTTGGTTGATCTTGTTGTACTCCATGTGAAAAGGGAACTAGTAGATAAGTGAAAAGTGACTAGATAACATAGTATTTAAGTATATTGTTAGGAATACCATTAATAAATAGCATAACGTATATTTTAAGTGTTTGTGTGTACCAGACCAAATTACACACCTTCCTCGTCCAAATTACACGACATCGGTCCAAATTAAACGGAAACAAATTTAGCTAGAAACATTATTTTTAAACAATTTCTCTTAATTCTTGAAATTAATTTTCGCTAAAATACCAACATTCTTATATGATTTTGAGAATTTTCAATACAGTCAATGACTTTATGTCGTCTGAAGTTAAGCGGTCCAAATTACACGGACTTCCCCTACTTGAAGTTTGTGACACACTGGGACAAAATTTTGACGAACCATGGCCTTCTTATTTGATATGCAGGTCTATACTAGGTGAGCAACATAGTTCTTCTAGAATATTTTCTGCACGAGTTACTAAGAAAAACCAAATACAAAATCGTCCCACAGATAAGTTATAAACAGGTATTCACGTATATACATTACTGATTTTGTTTCTTTTAAAGAAACACTTGGATATCAGCTCATATTAGTTAAGATTTCAGTCGTTAAAGCAAGGTTGTTTAAAGTAACGGATTAATAATTTGATCAGCCATGCCCTCGTCAGATTGTGAACCAACAACGGAAGAATGTATTTTGTTTCATTCCGTATCATTCTCGGGTTCTATCTAGTAGGAAAATACGTTGAACTTAACCATAACTCCCGTTTAGGATATTCTAGTCTTTCCAACGATGTAACCTATTCATAAGTGTTTTATTTGGCATAATACGGCCTATGACATGATAATGTAAATGAATGTAACATGGATTCTAATTTTTTTGTTCTAGCACGCCTTTTTCTATAGAAAATGATATAGCAACCCAAACTCGTATATTTTTACACAGCTGCCCATACGATGACAGTCAGTACTTCTTGAACGGCGAGACGGTTGAATATCATATTTTGTTTTAAGACACCAACAATGGGACTATTGGGAAATAAATTAATATTGCTCCCTGAAAACTGCTAGTATGGTCCAGTTATTCTTTGCATACCCAGGCGGCATCCTTTTGTTAGGAGGAAATTTTTGCCGACAGCTCAACCCATGCTCTTTATTTTTACCGCACCAATCAGCTAGTTACCTCAGCCAATCAAAATCTAAACATTTCCTATGACGGCTGTGACAGCTACTCGTCTACTCCGCGTGGAGTGGAACGCAGGGTTGCAAGATGTTGGTACAGTAAACAATAACACGTATGATTAAAAAGCGAGGGAAGAACTGAGGTCAGTGATAACAATGAGAGAATATTGCAACGTTGCTTCTGTTTTGGAAAGTGGAAACCAAGACAGACTTAGTCAGATCAATTAACATAAAGACACACCAACTTCAAGGTTTATTCCTTTGAAGCCGCCTGGATATGCAATGAAAACCTCTACGACATGCCAAGAATCATTTATAACTCGGGGAAGGGTTCGAAAATATGACGACTAGTGTGGGTTTCAAAAAAGCATACCTCCGCGTCAGTTCAGCTGCTTAGGCCTACATTAATATTTAAGTTATATATTCTTTATATGAGTCCAAAAATTGTCTCGCTGCCCCTCACGCCATCTTCTCTGTATCATCTCACGGGAGGGATAGTGTTGCAGAAAATCTCGATTTTAGCTTGCCCAAACCCGCTTGAACGCCAGGCAAGCAAGTTGCCAGCGTCATAGCTAGGAAGCAGGCAGGTTTCTTTAAAGCCTGTGGGTCAGGTCAAACCCAGCCTAGGCAAGTCAGAATAAGCTTGCGACATTCCTATCAGCTAAACAACTGTAGTTGCTGAGTGTAGGTAATACTTTCTTGCTTTTCTACATGCTGGTAGAAGAAATTCACCATGCAGATAAATAAAAGGTGGATAAAGTATTAAAAATCGTTTTAGCGTCTTAACACAATTATTATTTTTATTATTAGGTAGATTTCGAAGAAAAATCTACCTAATGACTTTCAAAAAATTCGTTCATATCGTTACGTTTCATGCCTCCCTAAGTACGAAACCACCGCCTGTTAAAAAAATTGTGATATTTATATTTATATACAGTATATGTATATGTATATATATATATATATATAAATATATAAATAATAAAATATATAAATATATATACATATATATTTATTTATATATATATATTTATATATATGCATATATATCTTTACACGCTAGCGGCCGTAATTTTCAAGATATTGGAATCAAATTTTGTTATGTTATTTCTAGGCCCAATAGTTCAGACAAGTTCGTTAATGAGCAAAATTGGCCTAAGGGGGTGGTCGGGGGAGGGGATTGAAATTTTAAAACATTTATATCTCGGCCCCTATGAAGTATAGAGGGAAACTTTGATTGAATAAATTAGAGTACTCCTTATGGAGTTCACAGTGACACCAACGATTCGGGGGTTTTGGGAGTACGAGTGGGGGTGGGGGTATGGGGATGGAAATTCGAAATTTTCGAAACTACGTCTTGTGGGGTATCGTTGAAAAGCTCTTGATGAGTACTCTACAAATCAATAACTAGTTTCTTGATAGTTCTCATATAAGGCGAGATTTGAATGTTTTAAAAAGTTCTCTTTCCTCTTTTTTTGCAGTTATTGCGGGTTTGTCATGCCAAGGCTAAAGAAGGAGAGTGCTACGCAGCGACAGTAAATTAAAACAAAAGCACTTCGAAATCTACCTCAGCTTGTAGGCTTGCCTAAAGGGATTTTTGTTATTGTTATTAATGATTTTATGATGTTTTCTCGAAAATGTTTGAAAATTTTTCCCATGCCGGACTAGTACTTTTGTTCATTGATAATTAATTCAAACTGTCCACATTTTAGTTTCTCCTCGGCTTCCTTCAGGGTAAAATTCTCTAAATACATCTGAAGTTCCTCAACTACGTAACTGCACGACTTACCAGTGCACTGCTATACCCAGTTTCATATTCTTTCCGCCAGGCCTTGCAGTTTCCTTAGGTCCTGAGCAACCCACCAAGTTATGAAGAGCTTATGACTCATAGCGACAGTATTTCTTATCATCGTTGTAATCTGGCTTGCTTTCAAGTCAAGCAAGTTAAAAGCTGTGACTGGTTGCAGAATTTCAAAGGGGCAGGCAAGCTAAAATCAGAATATGTACACCTCTATGCAGAATACATTAATAGCAATACATGGCGTGCTCTTTCACATCCTTGGAGAATGTTAAGACACCCTAAAAGGAAGAACATGGAAGTGTATCAGGAAAGGAAATGGTGATGATAACGATGTATGATTCCAATCTCATGACTTCTCGAAATTCATTGGTATACGTTATTCAGAAAAAAGAGCACGGGCAGGGAAATTTAAGCTTTTTAAATTCCCATCATTGGAATTTATTTGACATTTGTTTGTTTTCTTTTTGTTTTTTGTTTTTTTTAATGGATTTATTTTCAACTGAGGTATGTCCGGACGTTTTCAATTGTGAATAATTGCCTTAGCGTAAAGAGGCATGTGGTTACTACAGCACTGGATGCCGCATTTTCATCTGCTGAAGTGTGTAAGCCTCACACTTTACTGTGAATGTTGGGAACGTTTTGCAAAACGGGGTCGTGCCGTGAGGGAAATGTGCCAGAAACCTTGAAAGCTATTGCAGACGGCCGCGTGTGAGGAAACAATCAAGACATAAGACGCCGCGACAACATGGTAGCATGCCGTGAGACGCTAGTCAATTCCCTTAAAGGGGACGCTTAAGTGGGTTTGTTTCCCATTAATTATAGATCCTTGTGCTTAAAATAAGATACATTGTAAAATTAGAGATACCACACGTTTCGAGTTAACTGTAAAATAGTTGACAAGGTAGAATAAACCCAAATATGTTACATTTTAATTGAATTCTACTTTACTGTACGCGTAAAAGTCGATGTTTCCAATGCATGATCTGTTTACAACAGGAATGGGATTTGAGACTTCAAGACTTTAAAGAAATCGGTTTGCTTTTATGATAACTTGAAATGGGAAGTACATACATGAAACCTGTATGGAACCAGTTCAGCGAGCTGTGGTTTAGGACAACAGTGGAATATGGGAAGCTCGAAATCCATCCCCAGTTCATAGTAGTCGTGAATTAAAGCCATTGGTTTTAGGATGGCAAACTCTACTTCCCAAGCTGTGAGGTGTGTAGTAGTTGTTTTCGCTATAAAACAACCTAAAGAATAGTAAAATTTTGTTTTTATAATCCAAAACTGATATTTTGAGCTTCTGATTTAATGGAAAATTTGTCCTCACACATAAGCTTAAATCGAAAAATAGGTTCTCAGGTGTCAGAGCAGCTTGCTCTATCCAGATTGTATCGTGCCGGTTTAGACCTACGTACAGACTACCAGAGATAATAGCGATTAATGCGATAATCTAAACCCGAGACGAGCTAAGAAGGAAACTTTAAGTAAACAAAAACCAGTATGTCTGTCTCACTCTTAAGTCATACGAATATTGTCCTGGATTGAGACAGATGTACTGGTTTTTGTTTACGTCAGGTTTCCTTCTTAGGACGGCCAGACTTTAGATTAAATTCTTATTATAATTATACTAATCTCAATTTTCAATTCCCCGAACGTGATTAGTGTGAACTCATATTAGGGAACGAATTTATCCTGTTTGTAGCTAACATTATTTGAAAACTGTATGATATTAACTAGTTAGTAGCTCAACTTGTATGTTTTGTAAGCAGTATAATTGCCAATAAGATACATAATATGTACAACAATAAATATTTATGAAAATAAATAAGTAAATAAATAAATATTTATGAAAATAAAAATCTCTATACCCGAAATGTTACATTATGCAACGAGCCTATAATTCACTTATTAAGATACGAGAATGTTTCCGTACGAGTTTTTTAGTTACCATTATAGGCAAATGGCATTGCGCCTGTATTTTTTCGACCATAATTAAATGTTCAAGTTTAGAGATTTTTAATTTATCAAATAAACTAAGACGGCTGATCTCGACAATCAGCTGTGAGTTCTCGTTTTCCTCTCATTTACAAAAGATGGCAGCTGATGGCGTGTGGTCAAGCCGCAGCCGTTTTAGCTTGAAACCAACGGACTTTCACAACACAAAATGAACTAAATTTAGTATAATATTAAAATTAACAAGAACAGAATTTATTTTATTTTAAATACAGGCTGTTTACTATACAGTTTCATTTGCTGCTCTCAAGGGCTTCAAGATCGTTCCGTGCTTGATATTAATCGATACCATACCAGTGTTTTAAGGAAAATCTGTATTTTAATTGTTGCCATTAAGATACTGTTTGGTCGAACAAAAAATGTATTAGCCTACTGATGTAAGTAGGCCTACTTTATGACAATCAAGTCTACCGAGGCCATAGTATCATATTAACATACAGAGATAGTATCGTTGTCACTGTAATAAATTGATCATATCGTATTAAATAACGTCACGCCTTTAAGGGCAACATAACCTACATTCAGAACAGAATTATCCTTCTACAATGTGTAGCTTACAGTCTATACTGAAAATCCAGATTACAGAAAATACGTAATAGCGTAATCGCGATTAGTCGGCTGCAAAAAGGCTGGGCTAACTCTTGTTCGATATGAAATTAAAGTTCTATGGAGCAGTTCACAAGTAAGGGAACGTGTAGTCATTGATGTGGCTTGTTCATTGACAGTACTTCTGTACTGAAGGTTGTGGTGGGTTCACTTTCTGTTAATATGTTAATAAACAAGTATATGCTAGTCTGTACTTCCTGACAAAGAGCTGAAATAAATAACCAGGTTTTATTTTCTTTTGATCACAAAAACAAACACGAAAGAAAGGCCTGCTGGGTTTAGTATCTTCTTTTCTTGTTAGGGGTTCCTTAGATGAGGCACCGAGAGTGTGACACACATGAATATGGTCATAGTTACACGATAGTTTGTAGACCGGAGGCCTACGGGTCAATACATCGTTCCATCCCATAATTTGGCCATAATGTTCCCATCAAGAAGCCTGGGGTCGTTCCCAACCAGACTCTCATCTTCAAGGAATAAAAATCAATCGCACACATGCAAACCTCCCGACTATTCAAAGCTGTTACGTAGGGTGACCATATGTCAGGTATTGACCGGGACAGTCCCGTTTTTTAGGTGTATCCTGGCCGCCGGTACTCCAAGAAAAGCAATTGTCCCGTTTCATAAAAATTTACGAACAAGTTCGAGAATAGAATATTCATTTTAAGTTTTAGCTATAGAGCTATAACGTTTCACATTTTAGATACTTTTTAACATCTGAAATGTGTTGTTTGAAATTTTAATTGTAATTTTTTTCAGTAAATTTAAAGAGCACTTTATTGTTCCATCCATGTTTTGGCGTCGATGGTTCAGGTTTTAATAATGATAGCAGCCGCGCTCATTTACAGGAAACTAATGTTTATGTTTGCATAAGGTATTCTTTGTATAGCCTATATAGAATATATAAGCGGCTCACACAAGAACAATCATTTTCTGCAAATTGTGACTTTTGCACTCATTTTGACCATATATGGAGGTGACTGACGTGCTGTGCAATTGTTGTGTAAAATAGAAAAAAAAAAGTGCTTGATTTTTTTTGTGCATCACCTCAACACTTATCTAAGATTTTAATATGTATTAATTATTATTAAGCTTACACAACCTATAGGCTTATTTCAAAATTCTCCTATTCTTAAAATGTGTTAGACCTTATAATAATAATAACTTTATTTTATTTTATTATTTTTTTTAGAGATACTATAGACAATTTTTACAAATTAAAATATTAGGCAACTTGATTAGTATAGAGGTGATAGTGATGATGGTGATGATGATTATTATGAGGTATAAATGAGATTTAAAAAAATGATATACAATTATAATAACACATAAACAAATTTGTAAGCATGATTTATAGAATTCGTTTCATAACAGATCTCACTTGTATTGATGTCAAGTCAGCTATGGAAGCCTCATTGATCAATGTGAAATAATAATAATAATAATAATAATAATAAATAATAATGTAGTTTTTTGGAGTAACGGTATTTTTTAAAATCCTGTTTTCAGCTCAAAATAATATGTCACTAGTGGCGTAACCGAAGGCCCCGCAAATTCCGCAATGCGGGGGGGGGCGAGGTCCTAGGGAGCCCAACATGAAAACCGAAGAGAAGGAATGTAAATTGCTTGTCATAATCCATGAAAAACAAAAGAAAAAGAATTCACTTAATTGAAAGATGGTTTCTCCTATGGATAATACAAGTAAAATCTGTCAAAAGTCAAGAAATAATTTTCACCAGTGTATCAGAAAACCAGACATAAAGCTTGTACTGTTTGGAAATTAGTTAGATTTAGTCGATATTAAGTTTGATATTTTGGTGTGGTACTGGACCAAATATTGCTACTAAAGTCAGTTAAACAGAGCTGAAGGTAGATTATATTATAAAATAAGTCTTCGCCGCTTCCAATGACCCTTAAGGTTTCTACATAAACAGTGCGCCTGTGCCAGATTTTGGAGGTAACCGGTTTAGGAAATAATACTACTTCATTTCCCTATTTCCTACACTAATACTTCATGAAATCTACTACTAATAGTTCTAACAGTATTACCGCCTACCGGTAATAATAATACAGGCAAATTTTAATGCCTCCAAGGTCCTATCGGCCAATCAAATTTGAACCCATATGCTTGAGCGTGAATTGTTTTGTCATTAGGCCCAAATTAATCTTTGCAGGGTGGTCCAACCCTTCTCCGTTAAGCCACGCGTTACCTATATGGCTATATCTCTCACCTACGTAAATACGAGTACTATGCGAGCTATTACACGGCAGCCATGTTCGAACGCAATGTTATGATTTCATAACACGCTCCATAAGACGAACAAAGGCTTATTACTAAGCGATAACAGGAAAACGGTTGAATACGTCTCGAACCCTACCAGGTGCGAGATCTTGTAGGCTATAACTAATAGCGACAGCTTGTGTAGTAAGCACGCTCGAGGTCATAGGTAACTGGAACATTTCCGTGAAGGAAGCCAGAGTAAACAAAGCCAAGTAATTACTAACTTCCTTGCTGAGATACAGTAGGTTGCTTATTGTTAAAGCGTAGCAATTTCACACCTGAAGGTTAAACACATTACCTACCTCACTGACAGCGCTGCTATGTATAAAATAATCCACTTTTCTTCTTCTCTGAATTTTATCCCCCCCCCCTTATATGGACCTTTACGAAGCCCACGCCTGGGCCTTATAATCCGTGTCCTGTCAGGGAAGGGAGTTTCTATGGATCACAAAACATACCGTACTTTCTTTAACCTAACAAGGACATTGGGTCTCCCAGGATGAGTGATCATCACAATGCCGAAGCCATCTCCGATTCAACAAGAACACTTAGGATGAGATACTCCACCGCATACACAAATTATGCCGAACACGGCGCGGATGGGATGAAGATGACAATAGAATTGTTCCCAAAGTGAATTCATGTACTGCCATACCATGACGCATGCGAACATTGTCAATTTCGCTCTGTAACGTATGCGCGTGTCATTTTTCAGCGTACTCACAATGTGGGCAGGCGTCGTAGTACTTGACTGTACATGACTTTGCTACAGGAACAGGCCTAATTACGGCCAAATCGTATCCGTAGACCATGTGGGCCTACAGTTTCCGGACATTCGTCTTACAGGTGAGGAAAACCCCCACCTAGGAAACTTGTCCCAATTAAGAATATGAACCCGGGCCCGCTGCATGAGGAGGGCGAACGCATGCCGTACGGCACATAGAATTATCAAAATAGAAAGCAATATATTTTTAAAAGTTCATCAAATATCATGAGTTCAAGCTGGCGATTTAAGTTGGTAGCGTGATGGCCTTTAAACCAATGTGTTGCGGTCCAAACCTGCTGATGACAACCATTTTATCGATGTACAAAAATCTTCAGCAAAGGTTCTCCAGTCTCCCAAAACCACGATTCCCGAGTCTGAGAATTCAGACAGGTAAGAAACTTCAACCGTAAATTTGAGTCTGTGAGTCAAATATGTCATACTTCTCACACCAATAATACCTCAGTTCGTAAGTGGTTCACGTAGCGACAGACAGGTCTTTTGTCATAGACTATCTCCTGAGTGGTCGTCTTAATGGGCTCGTACAACCCTGACGGATAAATGGTATTGGAGGTAAATACAAAAAACATAGAGATCGTTCATATAAAACCTGCCGAAAATCAAATTAAACAGGATTCTTTTCTAAAAAGAAAAAAGGACTACAATTGAAGGGGTTGGCATTAACCCACACGAATCTCATTTTGAGATATTAGCTATGAAATGTTGGCTCAGATCTGCAAATCATATTTTTTTATCTTATCTTTTTTATGCATATTATGTTAATAACAAGACTTCTTGACTTCTACTCAGAAACAATGAAACAAACATGACTAAGAAAATAAATTTTAAACACCTGATATTTTGAGGGTTAGCATTATTTTCCATAAAACATTAGAACACTGATGTTATTTGAGAAATATACATAATATTTATGACTTTTTGAATGATTTATTATTGTATAATATTATCCGTAAAATAAATTTCAAATAAAATATTGCATTTTGAGTTCAAAATAACATAATGTCTGTGTGATAGCACTTTCTTGATCCAGAAATATGGAGGCAATGTATGGAGGGAAAACAATGCACAGAAGAAATTTAGCCATCTGTTGGGAAAAGTGGAACCTAACATTTTGTATGCCGTATTACAATCCTTGCACCCACAGATAGAGCAATAATTTCAACTTTAAAAAACATTAGGGTTAGCACTATCTTCTCCGACCCGTTCAATTGTAGAGAGCTATAGTTCCCGCACGATATCTTTGCCGATTGCCTAAGTCATTTCATTACGTTTTCTTGGTGACTGTAGCGTCGATTGGCCTGCTAACTATCTCTCTCGCACAACAGTACCTCCCTCTCTATTTGTAAAGGCCAATCTATCTCTCTCTCTCGCACAATAGCATGATAAATAAATAAATAAATAAATGAAATTTTATTGTCATTAAGCAATTAAAGCAATAGACAACGTCAATGGATCTTAAAACTAAGTACAGTATATACAACAATAAGTTCTACAAAATATTTACAAAGTATACAAAGGGGCATAAAATAAATTTAAAATTTTACAACACAATTCTGGCTTCAAGATATTCTGTAATACTATAAAACGGATTAAGCAGTAAATAATTATAGAGTTTTTCTTTGAACACTTTCAACGAGATGTTAAAGTCTTGCATACACAATGGAAGTTTATTAAACAATTTGGTCCAATTACTTCATAACTATTGATAGATTTAGCTAATCTATGATGTTGTATATAAATATGTTTACTGCTTCTAGTATTGTAATTGTGTACATCTTCTCTGAGTTTCAGTTCTGGTAACTTCTTTTTTATGTGTAACAGAACAGAATAAATATACAAGTTGATTACTGTCATAATTCTACACTGAACAAATATAGGTCTACAACTGGTTCTATTGGATGATCCATTTATTACTCTGATTGCTTTTTTCTGTAATATTAAAACATCCTTGACATGGCTACTGTTGCCCCACAGTAAAATACCATATATTAATATACTTTGGAAAAAACAAAGATAGGATGATCTTACATACTTGTCGGGTACACAGTTCTTAAGACTTCTTAATAAATAAATAACTCTGGCCAGTTTACCACTAATATAATTTGTGTGCTGAATCCAATCTAACTTGTCATCAATATATACACCTAAAAACTTAACACTTACAGATTCATCAGAAGGTAGCCTGTCACTTAAACTAAACACAACTTCCTGTGTCTTGCTTGCATTTAATAAGAACCCATTTGCTTTGAACCATATTGATGCTTGGGCTATTGTTTGTATCATCAACTGCAATTTTAAGATTGTTGAAATCATTGCAACAGTTTAAGAAAGTTGTGTCATCTGCGTACAATACTAGTAGTTATAGCCCCTTTTTGAAGCCCGGTAGGGGAAACGGGGTGGGGATAATGACGTCATAGGAGTGGGGGGAGGGGGTGGTTACGTCATCACTTCCCCTCCAAGATGGCGGCACATCCTGTTCCGGAACAAAATGGCGGATCTTCCTGTTCCGGAACAAAATGGCGGATCTTCCTGTTCCGGAACAATATGGCGGATCTTCCTGTTCCGAAACAAGATGGCGGCTAGCGCGAAATTCAAAATTTTATAAATGCAAGAGTGTGCTAAGTCGAAATTAATGCAAAAGTGAGCTAAGTCGAAATTTTATGGCGGGATATTCGAAAATTCAAAATTGTTATCAAGATGGTGACTAGCGCCGACGGCTAGCGCGAAATTCAAAATTTTAAAAATGCAAGAATGTGCTAAGTCTTAATATTATTTTTACCAAATAGTTAAGCCCTTATGCTAAGGACGTCTGGATATGCACTCTTACGTTAGGTTTATTTTTACCAAATAGTTAAGCCCTTATGCCAAGGACGTCTGGATATGCACTCTTACGCTAGGTTTATTTTTACCAAATAGTTAAGCCCTTGTGCCAAGGACGTCTGGATATACACTCTTACGCTAGGTTTATTTTTACCAAATAGTTAAACCCTTATGCCAAGGACGTCTGGATATGCACTCTTACGCTAGGTTTATTTTTACCAAATAGTTTAGCCCTTATGCCAAGGACGTCTGGATATGCACTCTTACGCTAGGTTTATTTTTACCAAATAGTTAAGCCCTTATGCCAAGGACGTCTGGATATGCACTCTTACGCTAGGTTTATTTTTACCAATTAGTTAAGCCCTTATGCCAGGGACGTCTGGATATGCACTCTTACGCAAGGCTTTTTACCAATTAGTTAAGCCCTTATGCCAAGGACGTCTGGATGCCCTCCCCTCTTATGCAAGCCTTTTACCAATTAGTTACGCCCTTATGCCATAGACGCCATGGACGCAATCTTACGCGAGGTTTTTTCTCGGGACGTTTGCAGTTGGGTCCTTTGGCTATCACATATGAAGAAACTACACTTTGAACTTTTTTATCCCGCAAACGTTATGACCTTTTGACAGTTGTAGTCGCTATCCCAGGACCTCCATATGACGTCATCATTACGGTAGGCCAACTTCTTTTTATGGATGCAGCGCCAAAACTGTTAACCAACTCCCCTTACGAATACAGTGACTACTTTTTAAATTCAGAATTTTGTGTACGGTAGGCCACCTTTTTATGGATGCAGCGCCAAAACTGTTAACCAACTCCCATTACGAATACAACACCTACTTTTTAAATTCAGAATTTAAAATATTGTCTTCAAATTAGATTTCAGTATAAAATGGCATTAAATAATACTAGACACCATTAGATCTAATTGCATGTTTTAGCCTTTAGGATAGGAGCTGATGATGAAAGGTTGAAATAAAACTTACATTTTTCAGAAAAATAATTATTTATTTTCACACGAAATATTATGGTACCAGTATGGGAAGGTTCCCTTGCAGTTATATACAGAAAGAATTCTATTATAGATAACATCTACGCAAACATCCTGGTCTAGTTTATTTTCATAACACCTCTAGCAATAACAATCAGCCGGACACAATATAAATAGTACATAAATATGTAGGTCATCTCACTTTCACCACATCTCACTTTCACCACATCCGTTAACATCCGTATTGAACTTATGTTTAAGTCCGCATTGATGACACAGATCTTAAAACTATTCTAGAACATAACCAAATTAGCACAAGGAAATGATTGCAACACACACACACACACACACACACACAAACATCCTGGATGCTAATTGTAACTCCTCTACAGGACATGTTCCTCAGGCTATAAAGAGATGCGTTTTTGGCAAACGTTCTCACATACTGTGTATAATCGTAAGTGGCTGTATCTCTACAACTGATTGAAACTGTTAGTGCCGTCATGTTATTCAATGTGTGCTTTCATAATTGTCTACTAGATCGCACTAGTTAACAGTCATTACTTTCAGAATTATCTACTAGATGGCAGTTGTGTACCATGCTATAAGATGGCAACTACCGCTAAAATCAAAATTCAAAACATTGTATCATATAATATTCAGTTTTTCTCAGTGCCGTCATGTTATTCAATCTTGTGCTTTCATAATATTGTCTACTAGATAGCACTAGTTAACAGTCATTACTTTCAGAATTATCTACTAGATGGCAGTTGTGTACCACGCTATAAGATGGCGACTACCGCTAAATTCAAAATTCAAAACGTTGTCTCATATAATATTCAGTTTTTCTCAATGAGTCATGTTATTCAATCTTGTGCTTTCATAAATGTTTACTAGATCGCACTAGTTAACAGTCAATACTTTCAGATTTGTCTACTAGAAGGCAGTTGTGTACCATGCTATAAGAGGGCGACTCGCACTAAGCTATCCATATTCATCCCAAAGGCTTCAATTTGGCCATTTGGACCGACGAAACGTTATGAGCGTCATGGTAATCGTTTCGAACAATTGAGTTACGCCTTTTAACACTATACTTTCCTCGATTCATACCGATGGCTGTAATTAAGCCATTTGGACCAAAGAGAGGTTTTGGACGTCATGGTAGTCGATTCGAACAAATGAGTTATGTCTTTTAACAATAAGCTATTCATATTCATCCCAACGGGTGTAATTAGGCCATTTGGACCAAAGAGAGGTTTTGGACGTCATGGTAGTCGATTCGAACAAATGAGTTATGTCTTTTAACAATAAGCTATTCATATTCATCCCAACGGGTGTAATTAGGCCATTTGGACCAAAGAGAGGTTTTGGACGTCATGGTAGTCGATTCGAACAAATGAGTTATGCCTTTTAACAATAAGCTATCCATATTCATCCCAACGGGTGTAATTAAGCCATTTGGACCAAAGAGAGGTTTTGGACGTCATGGTAGTCGATTCGAACAAATGAGTTATGCCTTTTAACAATAAGCTATCCATATTCATCCCAACGGGTGTAATTAGGCCATTTGGACCAAAGAGAGGTTTTGGACGTCATGGTAGTCGATTCGAACAAATGAGTTATGCCTTTTAACAATAAGCTATCCATATTCATCCCAACGGGTGTAATTAAGCCATTTGGACCAAAGAGAGGTTTTGGACGTCATGGTAGTCGATTCGAACAAATGAGTTATGCCTTTTAACAATAAGCTATCCATATTCATCCCAACGGGTGTAATTAGGCCATTTGGACCAAAGAGAGGTTTTGGACGTCATGGTAGTCGATTCGAACAAATGAGTTATGCCTTTTAACAATAAGCTATCCATATTCATCCCAACGGTTGTAATTAAGCCCTTTGGACCGAGGAGACGTTATGGGCGTCATGGTAATCGATTAGAACAATTGAGTTACGCCTTTTAACACTAGGATATCCCCGATTCCTCCCGACGCCTGTTGTTAGGCCGTTTGGACCAAGAGGTGTTTGTGGTATCGTGGGAATCTTTTCGAACCAAAAAGTTACACCTTTTAACAATAAGCTATCCATATTAATCCCAACGGTTGTAATTAAGCCCTTTGGACCGAGGAGACGTTATGGGCGTCATGGTAATCGATTAGAACAATTGAGTTACGCCTTTTAACACTATGATATCCCCGATTCCTCCCGACGCCTGTTGTTAGGCCGTTTGGACCAAGAAGTGTTTGTGGTATCGTGGGAATCTTTTCGAACCAAAAAGTTACACCTTTCATACTATGCTATCCCTAAAGACCTAGATGTCCAGTAATAAAGGGAATATAATTATCCAGGAGTTTAGGTATTCCTTATAGGAACAGATGAAGGGTAATTCCGTCTTCATTAAAACTGGGAAATACCACCTTTGCAAAAGTATGTCATTGTTTTTTAAAATAAACAGAATAGACTTCTAATAATAATGAAAAGTTTTCTCCTCTACATTAACACCAAGGTCGAATTTATTTTCAACAACAACAAGCCCTAGGCTAAAGACATAACAGTTACAGGTAGAGATCAGCATGCATTATGAAACTATATTTGGTAAACAAGATCTCAAATATAGACAACTTTCTCCTAAACAATATTACAGAGGTCATCAAAATATGTTTATCTCTACACAACCCTAAGCTATGTGAATGTCAGTACTGAAAATGATAATAATAAAAAAGTTACAGAATTACTTATACCATTTGCGAAAACTGATTATGTTTTCCCACTGCATAGAAATTGAAAGATAAATAAGATTATACTTACATAACTTTTTTCTTCTATACAGCATCTTTTCTCCTTCCAGATGAACACTGTTAGTATTACTATCAACTAATTGAAACGACTGTGTAAGGATTAGGAAAACGGTTAAGGTTAATTTTCATATCAGAACGTCACAACTTTATTCTGTATCATAAGATTGTCACGTTCCCATGAAATAATGTGTATAAACAAAGGGCTTCACTGTAGTAGAACTGGATGATTTATTTCATAGGTAACGATGTCATATAATGATAGATTTTTCCCAACTTGTACGAACAACATCTTTGTTTATATAATTAAACACTTCCCCCTTGCATGAGTACAAATTTACTCGTGATGTCAATTTATAATAGTAGGGGAATTCAACACGAGGTAAGTAATCTCCTCATTACGTAAAATAATGCGAGCACTATCGTATTGTATCACACATTCTTTCAAATCCTTACATGTCTGTAATTGAAAGAGTCTTCTCTAAACAGTAACATTGTTATATGCAACTTGTTTTACTTCAGGTTTGTTTAAAAACATGTAATGAATATTGTCTATGATCCATGACTTTAAACTTAAAACAATTTGTTGTGCACATTTTGCTTCAGGAAAAGTATGAAATTTACAGACAGTAATACATTTAGGTAGAATATTTAAATTAGGACAATTGAAATCAAACAGATCGTAGACCTCAACAGACGGAATAATGTTTTGTAGAAATTGTTTCTCACCTCCGCCTCCTTTCCGCGTTCCAAGGAATTTGCGGAAGACGTGGACTACCTCTATGTTAGGAGACGTTGTAAACATGTTTTCAAACTCCTGCGTCATCTCAACAGACGGAATAATGTTTTGTAGAAATTGTTTCTCACCTCCGCCTCCTTTCCGCGTTCCAAGGAATTTGCGGAAGACGTGGACTACCTCTATGTTAGGAGACGTTGTAAACATGTTTTCAAACTCCTGCGTCATCCAACCCTTGATCATGAAGTAGATGAACATGTAGACATAATGTCCACAAACTCCTGCGTCATCCAACCCTTGATCATGAAGTAGATGAACATGTAGACATAATGTCCACAAACTCCTGCGTCATCCAACCCTTGATCATGAAGTAGATAAACATGTAGACATAATGTACACATACTGCCATTGTCAGTCCTTGCTGTACAGCCATTGTACAGAGTTTTGTTTTTTTACAAAAATCTGTTATTCCTCGTTAAGCCTGTGCTATTCCCGGAGACTAGTTTTAATTCCAGACCCTTTTAATCAGTTCGGTGCTTCATCCCTGGAGAGGACATAGCTTACCACTCATGAACAAGATGGCGGGGACTAGTGCTAAATTCAGTCATCTTACACTCTTATGCTATCCCAGGACTGTTATATGGTTTCATCATAATATGCATGTTAATTTAATGGTGTTGTTGATATTAGAAGTTTCAAAAAAGTCGCAAGAGCTAGGAGATATTTATTTTTTAAAAAAGGGGCCTGATATTAGAAGTCTCAAAAATGTTGTATGACCTAACATCCCTACAGGAGTTGAGGATATGCAATGTGTATTTTCTAAATTGACGGAAATTCTGGATCAAGATGATTGTAAACTATTATTTTTCAAACATTCAAATCACACCATATATGAGAGCTATCGAGAAAACTAGTTAATGATTTTGTAGAGTACTCCTCAAGAGCACGGAATGATTGAAATACAGTAGGATATACCCATGTAATGAAACCCTACTAACAGATCTATAGCTATGTTTTATCATGATTACTGATTAATGATGACGTCTATGAATAAATATAATAATAGAATTCTACATGCGATGAGATAATTATCAGAATACATAATAAACACTTATGTAATACACGGAAGCAGTACGAAGTTAGAATAAACACTTAGGAATGTGGTCAGATTGTAGTAGCGAAACAATCAAAGAACGAAGATGTTTACTATATTGCTTGAGCTCAATATAAATACCCATGTGATGCTGGCGATATTTAAAGCAATCAGTTTGTGTAATCATTGTGGTTAACGACTCAAGGTAAGTAATTATTTAAGGCAGGACCTATACCTGTTAAATGCGACTTCGATAAATAAATACGATATAAGCATGTTGTGAAATATTACAGAAAGTTGACACCATACAATTAAATAAAATACTACTATAGTTATCTAAAGACAGATCCATGGTAATATTATAATTAAAATAAAGACATCACAGTGAAGTGTAATCACATAACTTTCTCGAACCTAGACACTGACAATAGTGGCCACCTAGGGTTATGACAACACTGAACTTTAACGAGATATGATTTCATCACTGCAATATTATGGTGCAAATAAATACATCAGAGTGATATGTATGTACATAACGGTAATAAATAATTTAGTTTTCATAGCGAATGAAGTAGAAACAATACATTTCCAAAATAACTAGGAGCAAGTTAGTAATATTTGCAACATTTAAAACAATAATTTACACTTTCTTTTTTTATACACAAACCATGCCTTGTAATGTCTTCCTTGTACACTTTAGGAAACTAAATTATTTATACAAGTAATGGATGAAAACTGATACTGTATAAAACACAACTTATGATTAATGTAGAAATGATTACTAACATGAACCAAATTAATTTGAAAATGTTTTACATGTGCACTTCAATCGCTATGAAAACTATTATTTCATACAGGTCAAGGTTGAAAACTGATAAAGCGTGTCTTTTCATACTGTAAAACACAACTTGTGATTGAAAACGTACAATTGTATTCAGATGATGGAAATAATAATGTTATTACAACCCAAGATGTGCCAAATTAATTTGAAAATGTCATACATGTGCACTTCACTTGCTATGAAAGCTAAAATATTTATACAACTCACGGTTGAAAACTTACAACGCATGCCTTTTCATACTGTATAAAACACAACTTGTGATTAAAATCGCTAATAAAACTATAATATTTATACAAGTCTAGTTTGAAAACTGACAAAACATGTCTCTTCATACTGTATAATTCACAACTTGTGATTGAAAACGTGCAATTGTATTCAGATGTTGGAAATAATACTGTTATTACAACACAGCTTGTGATAAAAAACGTATAACATTATTTAAATGTAGAAATGATTACTAACATGTGCCAAATAAATTGAAAATGTCATACATGTGCACTTCACTTGCTATGAAAGCTAAAATATTTATGCAACTCACGGTTGAAAACTTACAATGCGTGCCTTTTTATACTGTATAAAACACAACTTGTGATAAAAATCGCTAATAAAACTATAATATTTATGAGTGAAGAAGTAGTAAGTTTTCTTCTAAATAACAACAAGTTAGACATTGTTGTATATATATTTTTGATTTAAATAACATTTCCTTAGTTTTCAACCAAGACTTGTATAACTAATTTAGTTTTCATAGCCACTGATGTGTAGAAAGAAGATATTTTCAAAATAATTAGGTTCAAGTTAGTAATATTCTCTACATTTAAATAATATTAAAAGTCTTTAATCACAAGTTGTGTAAAATAATTTTGTTTTCGTATTAGTGTGAGTGTAGAAGTAGTACGTTTGCTTCTAATTAACAACAAGTTAGACATTTTTGTGAATACTTTTTTGATTTAAATAACATTCTGTTAGTTTTTCAACCTTGACTTGTATAAATAATTTAGTTTATATTACGACTGAAGTGTAAAAAGAAGACATTTTCAAATTAATTAGGTACATGTTAGTAATAGTTTCTACATTTAAATAGTATTATAGGTTTTTTTAATCACGAGATGTGTTGTAATAACATTATTATTACCAACATCTGAATACAATTGTACATTTTCAATCACAAATTGTGTTTTACAGTATGAAAAGGCAAGCTTTGTCGGTTTTAAACCGTGACTTGTATAATTAATTTAGTTTCATAGCGACATTTTCAAATTAATTCGGTACATGTTAGTAATAGTTTCTACATTTAAATACTTTATTCAGTTTTTTTATCACAGGTTGTGTTTTATACAATATGAAAAGGCATTCTTTGTCAGTTTTCAACAGCGAGTTGTATAGATAATTTAGTTTTCATAGCGGTTGAACTGTACAAGGACAACATTTTCAAATTAATTATTACATGTTAGTAATAATTTCTAGAATTAATTAATAGTATACAGTTTTTTAATCACAAGTTGTGTTTTATACAGTATGAAGTGGCACGTGTTATCAGTTTTCAACCATGAGCTGTATAATATTTTAGTTTTCATAGCAGTTGTACTGTACATGTAAGACATTTGTATAAATAATTTAGTTTTCATATCGACTTAAGTTTACATGTCGACATTTTTAAATTAATTTGGTACATGTTAGTAATAATAATAGTATAGTTTTTAATCACAAATTGTGTTTTACAGTATGAAAAGACACGCTTTGTCAGTTTTCAACCTTGACCTGTATGAAATAATAGTTTTCATAGCGATTGAAGTGCACATGTAAAACATTTTCAAATTAATTTGGTTCATGTTAGTAATCATTTCTACATTAATCACAAGTTGTGTTTTATACAGTATCAGTTTTCATCCATTACTTGTATAAATAATTTAGTTTCCTGTACATGTAAGACATTTGTATAAATAATTTAGTTTTCATATCGACTTAAGTTTACATGTCGACATTTTTAAATTAATTTGGTACATGTTAGTAATAATAATAGTATAGTTTTTAATCACAAATTGTGTTTTACAGTATGAAAAGACACGCTTTGTCAGTTTTCAACCTTGACCTGTATGAAATAATAGTTTTCATAGCGATTGAAGTGCACATGTAAAACATTTTCAAATTAATTTGGTTCATGTTAGTAATCATTTCTACATTAATCACAAGTTGTGTTTTATACAGTATCAGTTTTCATCCATTACTTGTATAAATAATTTAGTTTCCTAAAGTGTACAAGGAAGACATTACAAGGCATGGTTTGTGTATAAAAAAAGAAAGTGTAAATTATTGTTTTAAATGTTGCAAATATTACTAACTTGCTCCTAGTTATTTTGGAAATGTATTGTTTCTACTTCATTCGCTATGAAAACTAAATTATTTATTACCGTTATGTACATACATATCACTCTGATGTATTTATTTGCACCATAATATTGCAGTGATGAAATCATATCTCGTTAAAGTTCAGTGTTGTCATAACCCTAGGTGGCCACTATTGTCAGTGTCTAGGTTCGAGAAAGTTATGTGATTACACTTCACTGTGATGTCTTTATTTTAATTATAATATTACCATGGATCTGTCTTTAGATAACTATAGTAGTATTTTATTTAATTGTATGGTGTCAACTTTCTGTAATATTTCACAACATGCTTATATCGTATTTATTTATCGAAGTCGCATTTAACAGGTATAGGTCCTGCCTTAAATAATTACTTACCTTGAGTCGTTAACCACAATGATTACACAAACTGATTGCTTTAAATATCGCCAGCATCACATGGGTATTTATATTGAGCTCAAGCAATATAGTAAACATCTTCGTTCTTTGATTGTTTCGCTACTACAATCTGACCACATTCCTAAGTGTTTATTCTAACTTCGTACTGCTTCCGTGTATTACATAAGTGTTTATTATGTATTCTGATAATTATCTCATCGCATGTAGAATTCTATTATTATATTTATTCATAGACGTCATCATTAATCAGTAATCATGATAAAACATAGCTATAGATCTGTTAGTAGGGTTTCATTACATGGGTATATCCTACTGTATTTCAATCATTCCGTGCTCTTGAGGAGTACTCTACAAAATCATTAACTAGTTTTCTCGATAGCTCTCATATATGGTGTGATTTGAATGTTTGAAAAATAATAGTTTACAATCATCTTGATCCAGAATTTCCGTCAATTTAGAAAATACACATTGCATATCCTCAACTCCTGTAGGGATGTTAGGTCATACAACATTTTTGAGACTTCTAATATCAGGCCCCTTTTTTAAAAAATAAATATCTCCTAGCTCTTGCGACTTTTTTGAAACTTCTAATATCAACAACACCATTAAATTAACATGCATATTATGATGAAACCATATAACAGTCCTGGGATAGCATAAGAGTGTAAGATGACTGAATTTAGCACTAGTCCCCGCCATCTTGTTCATGAGTGGTAAGCTATGTCCTCTCCAGGGATGAAGCACCGAACTGATTAAAAGGGTCTGGAATTAAAACTAGTCTCCGGGAATAGCACAGGCTTAACGAGGAATAACAGATTTTTGTAAAAAAACAAAACTCTGTACAATGGCTGTACAGCAAGGACTGACAATGGCAGTATGTGTACATTATGTCTACATGTTTATCTACTTCATGATCAAGGGTTGGATGACGCAGGAGTTTGTGGACATTATGTCTACATGTTCATCTACTTCATGATCAAGGGTTGGATGACGCAGGAGTTTGTGGACATTATGTCTACATGTTCATCTACTTCATGATCAAGGGTTGGATGACGCAGGAGTTTGAAAACATGTTTACAACGTCTCCTAACATAGAGGTAGTCCACGTCTTCCGCAAATTCCTTGGAACGCGGAAAGGAGGCGGAGGTGAGAAACAATTTCTACAAAACATTATTCCGTCTGTTGAGATGACGCAGGAGTTTGAAAACATGTTTACAACGTCTCCTAACATAGAGGTAGTCCACGTCTTCCGCAAATTCCTTGGAACGCGGAAAGGAGGCGGAGGTGAGAAACAATTTCTACAAAACATTATTCCGTCTGTTGAGGTCTACGATCTGTTTGATTTCAATTGTCCTAATTTAAATATTCTACCTAAATGTATTACTGTCTGTAAATTTCATACTTTTCCTGAAGCAAAATGTGCACAACAAATTGTTTTAAGTTTAAAGTCATGGATCATAGACAATATTCATTACATGTTTTTAAACAAACCTGAAGTAAAACAAGTTGCATATAACAATGTTACTGTTTAGAGAAGACTCTTTCAATTACAGACATGTAAGGATTTGAAAGAATGTGTGATACAATACGATAGTGCTCGCATTATTTTACGTAATGAGGAGATTACTTACCTCGTGTTGAATTCCCCTACTATTATAAATTGACATCACGAGTAAATTTGTACTCATGCAAGGGGGAAGTGTTTAATTATATAAACAAAGATGTTGTTCGTACAAGTTGGGAAAAATCTATCATTATATGACATCGTTACCTATGAAATAAATCATCCAGTTCTACTACAGTGAAGCCCTTTGTTTATACACATTATTTCATGGGAACGTGACAATCTTATGATACAGAATAAAGTTGTGACGTTCTGATATGAAAATTAACCTTAACCGTTTTCCTAATCCTTACACAGTCGTTTCAATTAGTTGATAGTAATACTAACAGTGTTCATCTGGAAGGAGAAAAGATGCTGTATAGAAGAAAAAAGTTATGTAAGTATAATCTTATTTATCTTTCAATTTCTATGCAGTGGGAAAACATAATCAGTTTTCGCAAATGGTATAAGTAATTCTGTAACTTTTTTATTATTATCATTTTCAGTACTGACATTCACATAGCTTAGGGTTGTGTAGAGATAAACATATTTTGATGACCTCTGTAATATTGTTTAGGAGAAAGTTGTCTATATTTGAGATCTTGTTTACCAAATATAGTTTCATAATGCATGCTGATCTCTACCTGTAACTGTTATGTCTTTAGCCTAGGGCTTGTTGTTGTTGAAAATAAATTCGACCTTGGTGTTAATGTAGAGGAGAAAACTTTTCATTATTATTAGAAGTCTATTCTGTTTATTTTAAAAAACAATGACATACTTTTGCAAAGGTGGTATTTCCCAGTTTTAATGAAGACGGAATTACCCTTCATCTGTTCCTATAAGGAATACCTAAACTCCTGGATAATTATATTCCCTTTATTACTGGACATCTAGGTCTTTAGGGATAGCATAGTATGAAAGGTGTAACTTTTTGGTTCGAAAAGATTCCCACGATACCACAAACACTTCTTGGTCCAAACGGCCTAACAACAGGCGTCGGGAGGAATCGGGGATATCATAGTGTTAAAAGGCGTAACTCAATTGTTCTAATCGATTACCATGACGCCCATAACGTCTCCTCGGTCCAAAGGGCTTAATTACAACCGTTGGGATTAATATGGATAGCTTATTGTTAAAAGGTGTAACTTTTTGGTTCGAAAAGATTCCCACGATACCACAAACACCTCTTGGTCCAAACGGCCTAACAACAGGCGTCGGGAGGAATCGGGGATATCCTAGTGTTAAAAGGCGTAACTCAATTGTTCTAATCGATTACCATGACGCCCATAACGTCTCCTCGGTCCAAAGGGCTTAATTACAACCGTTGGGATGAATATGGATAGCTTATTGTTAAAAGGCATAACTCATTTGTTCGAATCGACTACCATGACGTCCAAAACCTCTCTTTGGTCCAAATGGCCTAATTACACCCGTTGGGATGAATATGGATAGCTTATTGTTAAAAGGCATAACTCATTTGTTCGAATCGACTACCATGACGTCCAAAACCTCTCTTTGGTCCAAATGGCTTAATTACACCCGTTGGGATGAATATGGATAGCTTATTGTTAAAAGGCATAACTCATTTGTTCGAATCGACTACCATGACGTCCAAAACCTCTCTTTGGTCCAAATGGCCTAATTACACCCGTTGGGATGAATATGGATAGCTTATTGTTAAAAGGCATAACTCATTTGTTCGAATCGACTACCATGACGTCCAAAACCTCTCTTTGGTCCAAATGGCTTAATTACACCCGTTGGGATGAATATGGATAGCTTATTGTTAAAAGGCATAACTCATTTGTTCGAATCGACTACCATGACGTCCAAAACCTCTCTTTGGTCCAAATGGCCTAATTACACCCGTTGGGATGAATATGAATAGCTTATTGTTAAAAGACATAACTCATTTGTTCGAATCGACTACCATGACGTCCAAAACCTCTCTTTGGTCCAAATGGCCTAATTACACCCGTTGGGATGAATATGAATAGCTTATTGTTAAAAGACATAACTCATTTGTTCGAATCGACTACCATGACGTCCAAAACCTCTCTTTGGTCCAAATGGCTTAATTACAGCCATCGGTATGAATCGAGGAAAGTATAGTGTTAAAAGGCGTAACTCAATTGTTCGAAACGATTACCATGACGCTCATAACGTTTCGTCGGTCCAAATGGCCAAATTGAAGCCTTTGGGATGAATATGGATAGCTTAGTGCGAGTCGCCCTCTTATAGCATGGTACACAACTGCCTTCTAGTAGACAAATCTGAAAGTATTGACTGTTAACTAGTGCGATCTAGTAAACATTTATGAAAGCACAAGATTGAATAACATGACTCATTGAGAAAAACTGAATATTATATGAGACAACGTTTTGAATTTTGAATTTAGCGGTAGTCGCCATCTTATAGCGTGGTACACAACTGCCATCTAGTAGATAATTCTGAAAGTAATGACTGTTAACTAGTGCTATCTAGTAGACAATATTATGAAAGCACAAGATTGAATAACATGACGGCACTGAGAAAAACTGAATATTATATGATACAATGTTTTGAATTTTGATTTTAGCGGTAGTCGCCATCTTATAGCATGGTACACAACTGCCATCTAGTAGATAATTCTGAAAGTAATGACTGTTAACTAGTGCGATCTAGTAGACAATTATGAAAGCACACATTGAATAACATGACGGCACTAACAGTTTCAATCAGTTGTAGAGATACAGCCACTTACGATTATACACAGTATGTGAGAACGTTTGCCAAAAACGCATCTCTTTATAGCCTGAGGAACATGTCCTGTAGAGGAGTTACAATTAGCATCCAGGATGTTTGTGTGTGTGTGTGTGTGTGTGTGTGTTGCAATCATTTCCTTGTGCTAATTTGGTTATGTTCTAGAATAGTTTTAAGATCTGTGTCATCAATGCGGACTTAAACATAAGTTCAATACGGATGTTAACGGATGTGGTGAAAGTGAGATGTGGTGAAAGTGAGATGACCTACATATTTATGTACTATTTATATTGTGTCCGGCTGATTGTTATTGCTAGAGGTGTTATGAAAATAAACTAGACCAGGATGTTTGCGTAGATGTTATCTATAATAGAATTCTTTCTGTATATAACTGCAAGGGAACCTTCCCATACTGGTACCATAATATTTCGTGTGAAAATAAATAATTATTTTTCTGAAAAATGTAAGTTTTATTTCAACCTTTCATCATCAGCTCCTATCCTAAAGGCTAAAACATGCAATTAGATCTAATGGTGTCTAGTATTATTTAATGCCATTTTATACTGAAATCTAATTTGAAGACAATATTTTAAATTCTGAATTTAAAAAGTAGGTGTTGTATTCGTAATGGGAGTTGGTTAACAGTTTTGGCGCTGCATCCATAAAAAGGTGGCCTACCGTACACAAAATTCTGAATTTAAAAAGTAGTCACTGTATTCGTAAGGGGAGTTGGTTAACAGTTTTGGCGCTGCATCCATAAAAAGAAGTTGGCCTACCGTAATGATGACGTCATATGGAGGTCCTGGGATAGCGACTACAACTGTCAAAAGGTCATAACGTTTGCGGGATAAAAAAGTTCAAAGTGTAGTTTCTTCATATGTGATAGCCAAAGGACCCAACTGCAAACGTCCCGAGAAAAAACCTCGCGTAAGATTGCGTCCATGGCGTCTATGGCATAAGGGCGTAACTAATTGGTAAAAGGCTTGCATAAGAGGGGAGGGCATCCAGACGTCCTTGGCATAAGGGCTTAACTAATTGGTAAAAAGCCTTGCGTAAGAGTGCATATCCAGACGTCCCTGGCATAAGGGCTTAACTAATTGGTAAAAATAAACCTAGCGTAAGAGTGCATATCCAGACGTCCTTGGCATAAGGGCTTAACTATTTGGTAAAAATAAACCTAGCGTAAGAGTGCATATCCAGACGTCCTTGGCATAAGGGCTAAACTATTTGGTAAAAATAAACCTAGCGTAAGAGTGCATATCCAGACGTCCTTGGCATAAGGGTTTAACTATTTGGTAAAAATAAACCTAGCGTAAGAGTGTATATCCAGACGTCCTTGGCATAAGGGCTTAACTATTTGGTAAAAATAAACCTAGCGTAAGAGTGCATATCCAGACGTCCTTGGCATAAGGGCTTAACTATTTGGTAAAAATAAACCTAACGTAAGAGTGCATATCCAGACGTCCTTAGCATAAGGGCTTAACTATTTGGTAAAAATAATATTAAGACTTAGCACATTCTTGCATTTTTAAAATTTTGAATTTCGCGCTAGCCGTCGGCGCTAGTCACCATCTTGATAACAATTTTGAATTTTCGAATATCCCGCCATAAAATTTCGACTTAGCTCACTTTTGCATTAATTTCGACTTAGCACACTCTTGCATTTATAAAATTTTGAATTTCGCGCTAGCCGCCATCTTGTTTCGGAACAGGAAGATCCGCCATATTGTTCCGGAACAGGAAGATCCGCCATTTTGTTCCGGAACAGGAAGATCCGCCATTTTGTTCCGGAACAGGAAGATCCGCCATCTTGGAGGGGAAGTGATGACGTAACCACCCCTCCCCCCACTCCTATGACGTCACCACCCCCCACCCCATTTCCCCTACCGGGGCTCAAACCTGGTCATATACTACTAATACTGTATGGGTTTTTATATGAGATGGAAGGTCGTTGATCATTACAAGGAACAGAAAAGGACCCAATACAGATCCCTGCGGAACACCCAACGTAACACTGGCAATATCAGATTTCTCCATTCCAACACAAACAACTTGTCTGCGGTTACTTAAGTAAGATTTTAACAGATCCAAACCAACATTATCTAGACCATAAAATTTCATTTTCATTAGAAGTGTATCATGCTCGACACAGTCAAAGGCTTTGCTCAGGTCACAAAAGGTGGCCTGGGCAAAGCCCTAGAGAGTAACGGTCTCATCGGCACAGATTCCGTGCGGGATCTTTAACAATACTTTTTCCATGCAATCTTTTCCCTTTCAATACGAAATACTTAGAATTAGGCCTACATAGGTTCACAAGTTCTTAGTTTACAGATAGACCGGACAACACCTACCCATCCCACTGTTTAAAACATTTGTGCGCCGACTATAACCTTTGAAATTATCTTTCAATATTTCTGGCCATAAAATATAATATTCATTTGAGGTTAGTTCATAAATATGTCCACTAAAATATTTCAACAAACACATTTCGATGCCTCATTCACACATAATGAATCAGTTTACGCAGTTTTCGCGTAGTTTAAGATCTTCACATCAGAAATAATGAATATTATATACACGATAAAGAGGTTTTTGTTCGACCATACTATAATACGCTTATTATGTTTGACGTAACGGTATCATAAGGATAATCATTACGAAACTGTTCTTCATTATTATCGAACACGGAACTATTTTCAGACCTTGAGAGTAGCAGCTGAAAACTGCGTAATAAATAACCTGTATTTAAAATAAAATCAATTCTGTTCGTGTTAATTTTAATATCATACTAAAATGAATTAATTTCGTGTTGTCAAAATCCATTAGTTTCAAGAAAACGAGCGAAACGAAGCTTCAATTTGACCAACGCCTTAAGTTGCCATCTGTTGTAGAGAACAAGAACTACAACAACCAGCAGCCAGCAGATGCGAAAAACAGCGTGGGTGTTTGATTGAGTGAATCTAAAATCTCAACATTTAAATATATAGAATAATTATGGTCCAACAAAAACTGTCGTATGTAACTTGCCTATAATGGTAATTAAGATAATCATATGAAAATAATGAAACGAGCAAAGTGACATAAATGCTCACATCTTAATAAATGCCATTATAGGCTTGTTGCATAATGTATTATTTATAAACTTTTTAAATGCATTGCTGTAAGTCCATATACATTTAAGAACTTCGTATGTGAATGTATACGATTGTTTAAGAGGGTAATCTGATTACCTAACTGTAGTTACAGTTTTCCTAGAGACTTCTCAAAAAGGGCGAAGTGCGGAAGCTTTTCACAGGTTTACTAGTTTATTTACAAGATTAACTAATTCATGCCGATTTTTGGTCATACTCCCACTGTAGACTATATGCAAATCAAAAGGAAGATTTTATAGCTTTATAGTTGAGATATGAATACATCTGTCAGTTCATTGGTATCTCTGCCCTCATGTTGTCGACACAAAGCAAACACCACTGCTTTTGATTACATACGCCCTTGATATCATTATCGAGAAGATATCACTGTACATATTTACAGCGAGGTCACATAATGCACACTGTTTCAATAAAAATTACGAAAACAGAAAGTTCCATCACGAGCTTTAAATATTAAACATATAAAATCTGGTGGGGGTGTATTGTTTTCGATCCCCTAATTCGAAGTTGAGTTTTTAACGTAGGCTAATATATACAAGTTTTGAGGCCCCCTGAATTTAAAAATACTATTTTCGGAAACATGTATCTGTGTGTGTGTCTGTGAGCAGCCTACATACAGAAAGGAAAAATCATATGAAAACGAAATTTTGTATTAGGGTTAGGTGCCTTCTGAGGAAGTGACACGACGATTGGCGACGACTTTCTCTTAGTTTTAGTGGACTTTACATGAAGAAAATTTCGTTTATCTCAACTTTCTCGAAAACTGCTAGAACGATTTTTAAAAATTGTGTGCATAAGGTAGGCCTACTTATACCAAGATCTAAAAATTTATTTCAAACTTTTTTTAAATTCTCTGAAAGGTAGTTATAAGCCACCCACTGTTGGTAGAAACTCAGTTTTGCCTGGGGAACAATAAGCTATCACTGCGTTTCTTATTAAAGCAAACCTGTAAAGCGCTTCACGAGTGATGCACGATCGCTTTACGACCGCTGCGGACAAAAAAAAAACGGCAAAGTCGATCAGCTGAGACCATGCTGGATGAAACCGGCAATGTTTACATCCCTTTAACATGGTTAAGACACGTGCAAATAACAATTATACGGGGATGGGAATAATAATTATTGTACAATATGATGTACAGGTAAAATCAAATGATACTAACTGTGCTGAAGAAGGCGTTCGTACTCGGGAATTTGAACAATGATGTTAAATCCATCAAGGAAATTTTCGATGATCACCTAGTCCGCCATGACAGTTCGTGCAGCGAAAACATGCAGCAGTCGTAAAGCGAGATTTGTTCGCTGCACGGGTAGTAGAGTGGGGGTAAAGCGAAGCTGCAGCAAAATGTAAAAAAGAACGGTTTTGATGCAGCAATGGTAAAGCGCTTTAGCTTTGCTTTAAAAAGAAACGCACTGTATGCATCAGATTTAAAGAACTGAATACTCTCACTTTGCAATACGGCCTCTTATTATATACCAGAATCTGAAGTGTATTGGCCATACATGATATTTTCCCGGGCTACTAACCAGGTGGTGAATTGGATTAATTCCGACGTTTCGAAACCAAACTGAGGCTTCATTGTCAAGGAGAATGAAATGCCGGCCCAGACCAGACCAAATAAGCTAACTGAGATCAGAGCATTGCGGGCGAAGCCCGCAATGCGATGATCTCGACTCCGATTCCATACCTGCATACGAAATGCATTGCTGGAAATGAAAACGGGTTCCTATCCTATAACTTAAATTTGCTTACGCTAACGGTGTTTCGCATAGGACTTGAACCTATGCAGGGCAACTGCAATGAATTAGGGTTCGGGCCGTGGCCCTTTTTTGTTTAAGTTCCGGTATTCACCTTACAACCAGGGAAAACCACGGAAAACCCTGGTCGGAACTGGCAAAGGGGATTTGGTCATGGTCCTCCATTCTATAATGCCTGGTAGGGGTTGAACCAACCAGTTGGGATACGTGTCAGCTGAAGGCTTATACGTATTGGGAAGGGGTATTTTAGGCTGAAGGCCTCAAAAATTCTGACGACTTTAATCGTCCCCTGGGAAGCGCAGGCGCTTTCCAAGTTGCCGTACTAAAGGGTTCTCAGCATCTTGAAGCTTGGAGTCGAAACTCTGTGCAAGGCTTCTGATGTGTGTGGCAAGTAGTGGAACCTTTAGGTCTTCATGGATCTGCCTGTTACTGACGTACCAAGGTGCGCCCGTAGCGAGGCGAAGACATTTCGACTGCACGGCTTGTAGTCTTGCGACATGCGTGCGTGCTGCGGACCTCCAAGCTGGACTGGCATAGTCTAGCAGAGGTCGGATGAGTTGCTTATAGAGCAGCGCTCCATTCGCAGGTAAAAGTCCTCCTCTGCCGTTAAGCAGAGGGGATAAGATTCCAAGCCGTTGCATGGCTGTTCGTCTAACCTGGTTAACGTGGGGTTTCCAGGTCAGCCTTTTGTCCAGGGTTACCCCCAAATATCTGGCTGTTTCGACCCATTCGATTGGCTCTCCGAAAAATTCTACAGGCCTAGGCGGCGCCGTTCTTTGCCTTCCAGTGAAGAGCAAAGCTGCGCTCTTAGTGACGTTGATGGAAATTCGCCACTTTGTCAGCCAGAACTCTAGCTCTTTGAGATATGTCTCGAGATACTTGACGATTAGTGCAGGCCGTTTCGACGTTGCCAAAAGCGCAGTGTCGTCGGCATAAAGCGCCAAGTCGACGTGGCGGTGTGGTGTGGGCATGTCATTCACATACAGGCTAAAGAGGACAGGGGAGACCAGTCCCCCCTGAGCAACTCCAGCTCGCATGAAACGACGTGAAGATGTGGCTGACTGGAAGGACGCTACGAACGTCCTATTGGTAAGGTAGGAGGTGATAACTTTCACCAGGTAATAAGGGAAGTTGAGGAGAAGGAGTTTGTATAGGAGACCTTTGACCCAAACTGTGTCAAAGGCCTTGGCCACATCAAGGAATACCGCGCCGGTTAGTCGCTTTTCGTCAGAGTTCCTCTTGACTCTCTCAACCAGGCGGGCTATCTGCTGAGTCGTGCAATGTTTGGGTCTGAACCCAAACTGCTCATCACGAATAGCGCTGTGCCTGTTGACGTGCCTTAGGATTCTGCTTAGCAGAATTTTCTCGAAGAGCTTCCCCACCTAATCAAGAAGACTTATGGGTCTATAAGACGATGGAAGTGTCGGATCCTTTCCGGGTTTCCGGATAGAGACAATCCTGGCATGTTTCCATGCAGGTGGGAAATATTGCCTCTTAAGGACCGAATTAAAAATCTTGGTGACGTAGGTGATTCCCCGTTTTGGGAGGTTCCTCAGGGCCCTATTGGGAATACCGCTAGGGCCCGGAGCCTTACCAAGCTTGAGCTCTTTTATAGCCTTGACGACCTCTGATGGAGTAGTTAATTCGGGTTGACTTGAAGGAGCAAACTCAAACGAAGTCAGTTCCCTTTCAACCAGCTCAATCACGGCAGGATCCGAAGGATCGTCAACCGGCGTAAATTGAGATTCAAGATTGTTGGCCAGGGCCTCAGCTTTCTCAGAATCTGATAGAGCGAGTCCTCCTGGCACTCGTAAGGGGGGTGTGGGATCAGAGATCCGCATCATCCTCTTTGTAACCTTCCAAAGGGACTGATCCTCTACGTTTAAGGATGAGAGCGTCTCAGACCAAACGCCGTTCTTCCACTTCTTCAGCTCATAGCTAATAGACCGCTGGAGCCTATTAACTTGGGCCTTGATAGCGGTGTCCCTAGTTGCCTGCCACTCCCTTCTCAGCCGGTTTTTCTTCTGAATATCAGAGAGAATTGCCGGTGAAATGCCGGGATTAGATGGCGTGTATTTATAGGACTGCTGTGAATGGGGACATCCGGATTGGAGAAAGGATTTGTTGAAGACCAACCAATCAGGAAACAGATGGGTGCTGTAAGAACAGGAGGGAAAAATTAGAGAAGTAGAATCGGTCCAAATAAGGGCCAACGGCCAATAGGTAGTGAAAATAAAAATTATTATTATATAGGTGGTGGTGGAAACGAGAAAAAAATTGGAAAAAAGGGAAACACGGTCCAAATGAGGGCCAATGGTATTGGCCATGCTTAGAGTAAAGAAAGTTACGAGAATGAATTATCAGATTTTATTTGGGTTATGTATCCTTCGGGGATGCGATACGATGTAGTAACGATATTCTCTTGATTTTTACAACTACATGAAGAGAATGTCATGCGAAACTTAATATGTTATACTAAGAGGCAAACTTTATTTGGGCACAGGAAGTTACCCGAGTTTCACATAAGATTTTTAAAAATGGATAGATATTGTTCCTATGTAAAGTCCGGCATGCTGATTTGAGAGGTAAAATACAGTACAGGCGTAAACTCCCGCACGTAATGCTATAATGTAGGTTTAGTGCTGTACGTCAAGTGCTCCTCAATGCACTATGTAGTTGCACTTTCCACTTATGTCAAAACTGGTACCGGAAAATACGTGAACTTGAACTCAATCAAGTGTTCTGTGCACAGTGTTCAGAAGTGGGGAAATTTTTACTCTGTTTCTTTGGTCGTCCTTTTCTGAAAACTGAAGAAATAAATTAGTCTTTCACTGACGAATTCATGGCTTTGAAATCTAATTATGTACAGGTGGATGAATTTTATGACTAC
Source organism: Ectobius pallidus (assembly GCA_964059195.1). Classification (NCBI taxonomy): domain Eukaryota; kingdom Metazoa; phylum Arthropoda; class Insecta; order Blattodea; family Ectobiidae; genus Ectobius; species Ectobius pallidus. Next base: position 22,108,208 of record CAXKWD010000010.1, on the reverse strand, counting down.
GTATGTGATAATTAAGTCTGTAACGACGCTGTATTTCTCCCTGCATTATGAGGATACGAAAATATTGACCAATGAAAAGAAACCACAAATGCAATAGAATCTTTTCATCATTGCATCCTTCCAGAGCAATCCAAACATTTTCAAGTTCATGAGCACCACATTACAGTTTCAAGTGCAAGCCTACATGAAGATGCAAAGCAGCCAACAGCAAATTCCCACCAGGAAGAATGCAAAAACAATGACTAAATAAATATAAGCAAATTTCACACTTGCGACAACGATATTTTTTAAAGGAAATACTTAGATTTTATTTCGTTAAAACAGGAGGTTATTTAAACAAAATTACAATTTGTCTTCGATGTAATTTTAATTTTTTATTATTAATTAAGTGTAAAAGAGGTCAAACATTTTTATTCACACCTATGCATGCTGTACAGCCTGTCCTCGCTCTAATGAAGTGGAAAGGAAAATGTTATGGTGCGGGAGTTTATATATTGCTAGTGCTGGAGTTTAAGTTACCTGAGAACTGTGTTTATAATGCCCGTGCCGAAGTTTACCGTCGGCGGTGGTGGGGGCCAACTTTTAATACAGTGTGCTCTTAGTAATTCGAACCCCAAGGGGAATTAGAAAAAAAATAGAATTATCCAAATTTCGAATTAACCAAAACTGTGACTTTTAAACGAAAATGCCGTAAAAATGTTAAAAATAAGCTCATTGCAATAAATAATAATTATTGTATACTGAATCTTACCTTAATGACTACCATCTTGTTGTTTGGATATTAAATGAAACCATTTTTTTTCCACACTAAAACTGTAACCCTAAATTGAATAAAGGAACTCCACGCTTTGACATTTTCAAACACAGTCACACTTGTAGGATAGAATGAACACTAACATTTTCACAGAAGTGTTGAATCCCTCCAAGACTGTAGCGGGGGGATGAACTTCGCATTCCATTGAACATCTATTCTGCAGGAGGAAGATAACGGTGGTTAAAAATACACTTTAGTACGGTACCTGCTGGCTGCTACCGACTAAGGTTCTTCAGCGAAATAGATAATTCTTGTGGAATTCCTGGAAGCAATGAACTCTTGGAATCCTTACAACATTAACATGAGACAAATTTTGGCTTCGATTTATCCAAATTAAGCTTTAAAAATTCGAATTAATTGAAATTTTTTAACATACATTTATATAGGAATTTCAAGGGGAATGAGTATTTATTCGAATTATACAATATTTCGAATTATCCAACGTCGAATTAACCAATATAATAAAATCGTTAATTCATTATAGTACCATTTCTTGGTGCAAGCTTCGAGCATGGATACTCCCCAAGGATTATAAGTAGAGTTGCCAGAAGCCTATGCTTTGCACAAACAGTTTGTATTCTGAGGCCCAGGTCCATGTTCGTATCGCACTAATGAAAGGTGGAGAAACGTCTGTATTTTGTAACTCGATAAACGCAAAAATTTCGAAATGATCTTATTTTAGAATTTACGTCCTACTGCATAATCCGCAAGGAAAATAGCCATTTTTGTACTCAAAGCTAAAGTACTGCATTTTTTACTGTTTTCTTTGTCTAGGTACTTAAAGAACACGCTACAATTTGAAAGGAAATTAAAACAGTTCTAACAATGTTGTGGGTTTTGTAATTTATGTACTGAAACTCGAGCACAACCGCACCTGTAGATATTAAAGTAGGTAAAGCCACTGCTTCAAATAAAAGTCAAATCAGATTCTTACGAGTGGATTTCTATGATTTCATCAGAGAAAGCATGTCTTTTCTAAAGCAGGTTCATTTTTCTCCAGAACTAATATGGCTGATAAGTAATATTGACTAACTGGTTTGTTTATATTTTGAATCATAAGCTTATCAGGACCAGGATTTTAATTTCGGTTTAACTTTATCATGGTTTAGTATATATCGTTCTTCTATAGTCTAGGTAATTTCTCCAACTTTGGGGGCAAAAATGTACTATTTTTTATTCAAAGAGTATGAAAACTGTAAGTATAAACTTCTTTTACGAAACTACATAGCCTACATTTAAGTCTAAAAACTGGAAAGAAAATGCAATAAGAAGAATACGCTACCTTACTGAGGAACTAAATTTCATAGACTTTTTAGTTGATGGTACCTCTAATGCCTATACACCTGCAAAACGTAACTCATTAATTTACCATTCAAGTGCAGTGTGAGTTTTGTGAACTCCACATTGACCATGACAGTTTACGATTAGCCTAATCATTTAAAATCTGTAACTTTACTAATAGTAGTACCATAGAATCATAGGACTTCCGTGGTAAGCATGGTTTTTCAATATATAATGAACATACATTATTTCTCTCAGCAGTCATATTCTGAAATACTATTCTGATAATGGAAACAGGAAGAATTCTGTGAACGAAAGAAGTTTGTTTTGTTAAACTAACGAAATATTCAACTTACTCAAAATGTATTTTATGTATTCTGCTCAAAACATATTTGAAAACTACAGGCCAGGGTTTAAAAGAATGAACTTGTGGAAGAAGAAAAATAAATCTATGAAAAAACGCAAAATGAAAAGAAAATAGATAAAGAAAGGGAATAGATGGAAATAGCAGTAATTGGTATTCCTTAAAAAATGAGTTTTCTTATCTTCCTGATAAGCATACTAGTGTCGCGAAAAAACTACCGATAGGAAGGTTACACACACCGAGCTATAAATACTTGACCTTAACGTTCAAGGATTATCTTTAGTACCTACCTAAATTTTAAGGAATGGGTACATTTTTAAAGCAGCAATAATTTATATCTTGAAAATTTTCATGAGTCAGAAATTGAGCTATTTGACTCGTTACGATATTGTGTTTTTGGCTTTCAGAGAACTTCTCTTGATTGAGGCCACGAGCAGAATTTAGCAACAAGAAGCAAAAGTTGAGTCACCCGTAACAATTTGTCAGATATAACAGCGGAAATACACACAAAGAATACTTTGAAATCTAAACGTCTCTATTGTCTCTTCCTGATGTGAGACAAGGTTCCTGCTTCCTTCTAGGCTTATTACAAATGAGTTTATATTTTCTTTAGGCGCCATTGAGCTTGAGAGATCGGGATATAGGTCAAAACAGCCAAGCGTTTCAAACAGATCTCACATTTGCAATGATTTATATAAAAGGCCATGTTGATTATTACGTTGTTGCAGTTTTGGTACATCAGCCAAATATAGTAAAGTTGATATTCTATTTGAAACATGTAACAGTGGCGTGTGGCTGTTAAAACACTTACTAAATCAATTTATTATTAAATGCATGTGAGAATGTATGTACTGTGTGTAAATACGTATAAGCTTACCTATAACATAGGTGAGGGAAGTGAGGCGGTATGCGTCGGTATGGAATACCAGCACTGGTTTCAGAGACTCAATGGCATACCCACACTAGTTTCAACTAGCATACCATCACTGAAAAATCGTGGATATTAAAAAAACCCGTTAACGTTCCTTTGTATCAAAGAGTATGCCTAATATCTGTTTGAGTTGTAATATAATTAATTTTCATTATCTTTCAGCCGCTGGTATGCTTTCGCAGGTATCCTTTGTTAGTATAGAAGGCTGTGACTGGTAACTTGTGATGGCCTTTGATGTCATCTTATTGACTATACCGACAGATGAGACTTTTTAAAATACTAAATTTTGTTAACTTATAAATAGGTCTTAAAATATTATTTTACTACACGCTCTCTAAAACAGCTTCTTGTCGACTGGTAACAAGCCGAAAATTGCATTTTAGTGACCTAGGCCGCTAAAATTGCATAAAACTGCATTTAAAATGCAATTTTATCCGCGTTAAAATCGTTATGGCAATCTAAAAAAATTAGATGGCATTCCATATTAAATTTAATATGGAATTTAATATTAAATAGCCTATTTAATATTAAATTTAATATGGAATTTACCAAATATTTGGTTATAAAACAACAAATTTTAGCCAACATTTTTTTTTTATGATAATCAGAAACTTGACCAGTGTTTCTCGCAAAACACTGTAGCCTACTTCATCATATAACAACAAATAAGTTATAAGCCAATAACTTTTCACATCTTCGTTCACAAGAGAAACACTGTTTACAATGGATGCATCAGCATTTAAATACAATAATATATTCCTTCTCATAGTCTACTGCTGTCCAGATTTTGCTGGCAGCAGCTCCAATTCAATGTTTCTGGCTTGGATTGAAATTTCCTCCGGGTTATCACTCATTCATAAGCTTTTCATAAAATAATACTAATTATTATGTAATATTGTTTACAAACAAGCGACTCATATATTATGCATCTATACCGCATTTCGTATTGGTACGGTACTGTTCATTGCTGTCCTGTGATTCAGGCGGCTGTGACGTCAGCAAATGACTGACTATACCTTTTACTATAATTAATTACAAGGTATTTTATTACTTCACTTCACATAATTTAGAGAGCTTTTACTAAAAAAAAAAAAAAATACTGTATGCACCACGTACGCAAAAACAGTATTTCGGCCTCGGCCGCAATACTAGATTCGTCCGCTAAAGCGTTATTTTGCGTACTTGATTCAAAAATAGCTATTAAAGTCTTTTTTAGTACACGCTCTCTAAAACAGCTGCTTATCGGACTGGTAACACGCCGAAAAGCTGCACTTTAAAGGACAAGTCCGCTAAAATTGCATAAAAGTGCATTCAAACTGCATTCAAAATGCAATTTTAGCGGCCTTGTCCTTTAAAGTCGTCATGGCAATCTATAAACAAAACCCAGACGGCATTGACCAGTCACACCAACTTTAACATGGATTTACGCATATAATTGGTCATAAAACAACAAATTTAAGCCAACACGTTTCTTTATGATAATCAGAAACTTTACCAGGATTTTTTGCAAAACACGGTAGCCCACTTCATCACATGACAACAAATATAAGCCAACAACTTTTCACATTTTGGTTCACTTGGAAAACATTCCTTACCATGGACGAACAGCATTTAAATGCCGTAATATATCCCTTCTCATAGCCTATGTCTGCCGTGAAGTTGCTGTAAGCAGCTCCAATTCAATGTTTCTGACTTGGATTGAAATTTCCTCGGTATTATCATTTATATTTTCACAAGCTTTTCATAAATACTAGTTGGTATTCAATATTATTTACAAACAAGGGACTCATATATTATGCATCTATACCACATTTGTTATTGCTACGTACGGTCATTGTTTTATGATCTAGATGGCCATGGCAATATAACTTAAAGAAATGACTGACTGCCTTTCATTATAATTAATTATACGGTATTTTTTGTTTTATTTCATATAATTTATAGAACTTTTACTAAAAAATATTGTATGCACCACGTACGCAAAAGCTTTAGCGGACTCATCCAGTATTTCAGCCTCGGCTTTCGCCTCGGCCGCTATACTAGATTCGTCCGCTAAAGCGTTATTTTGCGTACTTGATACATAAATAGCTATTTATTGAAATAAATAAAGGTCTATCAAGATCAAATACAAGATGACCGAGATTTTGTGCTCCTGCTTGGCGATCGTCTATAAATCAGGGTTTGCAGGGTTTGTTATTCATGGAGGAAGTTAAATAAAAACACCACCGAGTGTGTTCTATACACATCATACACATAACAATTACGTTGTCAAGGAGGGCGAATGCTTAATCCAAACTGAAGTATGATAACGTAAAAACTTTGTAATAGCACAGTGCTTTGTTTTTTCTCCACTTCCTTCATGCCCTATATGTATATATAGGGAATATATAGAAAACAAACTTAAGTCATAAAGTATATAATATACATATACGTACATTTACATAAGACAATGGACATGGACATTAGAACCTTAACTGGGGCGATGTAAAAATCAAATTAAATAAAAACCTTTCCTATTTGATTAATTCTTAAATCAACAGTAAATGAATTCCGCGTTCTTGGCAGGAGGTATGCTCATCCTGAGAATAAGCTCGTGTAGTTATGGAACAAGAATAGAATCCGTTCCATTTCATTTGAAACACGATTTAAAAATCTCGCGCAGAATAGGGATGGAATATTTACTTCGCTACCTGCTGTCCTTGTCACCCACAACCCTCTACTCTACACCAATAGAAGCACATGGAAAGCACGTGGTTTAGAAAACTCAATATTACCTCCCCCCAACAGTGATGCATTTTTCTCCATTGCGCATCCAAAGCCGTGTTTCAAAAACGATGGAACGGCTTCTATCAGGACTGCAACCCTCCAATTAAGTCACACGTTTTACGGGGAGAGTTCACTTACCTGTAGATACACACTATGTACATTGTGTTTACATACATATTTTATTTTTGTGTGTTCAGTGTAACGTATGCACCCATGATAGGATCAGGTACTAAAGGTTGAAAGGACAAACATATGCAGTACTGTAGATCTATAGTAAAACTAACTCGACAGTTCCTTCCCAACCTCAAAACCGTGAACGTAGGGACGACCCATGGCAACCCTGTGAGAAAAAACTAGCGTGTGTAGTTATTTTGACCGAAGATTCTTCCTTTCGAATACTGTAAAAGGACCACTGGTTTCACATCTATTTTGAAGAAAAGCCTGCTGCGACTTCGGAAATTGCAAAACCCACATAATTAGCAGAGATGCAAGCTGCGATTTTGATCTGACTCCAAGCATATTGAACCCAAGATCACCAACAGAAGTCAATATTACGTAGCAAACGGGAATTCATATATGAAAGGGATATTAGTATTAGCATTCCTAACAATCCACTGGCGTCACTTTGACGTCAAAAACAAAGCCCGTTTCAATAGGTCTGTACGTAAGTGGTCTCATTATCTAAGGTAAAGCATGTTCTTATCATTGCACCTTCAGTCAACTTATAATGACTGGGATTTTAGGCTCTAAAAAAATTAGTTTTAGGCACCTAAAATAGGCTTCTAAAACAAGTAAAATAGGCTTTTAAAAGATAAAATAGGCACTTAAAATATGCTTTAAAAATGTGTAAATAGGCAGAAAATAGACTTTAAAATACTACAATACGCTCTTAAACTGTAACGTGATCTTTTTTACTGTAAGAAGCGTGGTATACCTATTCCTAACAGAAATAACTGCAAAATTAAGACAATTACAAAGACATTTATCAAAAACAGTTTTGGATTATATGAAAAATTACAACAGAACATACAGGCCTTCAAGGGCCTTCGCTTTCAATAACGGCTGCTGCCCAGCACATGGTCTGCAGATATTGGGTGGTCGTGTGATTAACATGAATGATTTAGTTAAGAACTACTTAAAGGAGTTTTTAAAATTCATAAAAAAAATAGATTTTGAAAAACCTTAAAAAAAAGGATTCCTTGTACATAGAAAATAGAAAAATTTGTTAACTTGTTATAAATAAGACTAAAAATTGCATGTAGTGTTACGTGAGTAACGGAGCATGCAGTATTAATAATAATAAATTTAAAAAAAATCCCTCAGCCGTATTGCGTTGCCTCCGTGACCCCTGCTCACTGTAGCTTCCCAACTGTCCTCACAATGCTGGGTCAATGCTATTCTAGTCCTCATAGTATTCTAAATTACTACCGGTACTGAAAATCCAACCCATGCCGCCTGGACGAGGTCTCTAAAATTAATTAGAGGAGACAATTGTAAAACCTTAGTTTTAGATTAATATGAAAAAAAATGCACATACCTGTTTATTGCACTACTGGCAGAAAATAATGTTGCCATCAAAAGTCAACCCTGGAAATTGTATGAGCCAATGTTGTATAAGCGAACTCTTAGATGATTTCGTTTTAGGCATCACAAACTATATTCACTTAAACAGATGGTCTTTCATTGGCGACTTGACGCAGTATGTCCCTTTTTACTGTATACCTGTTTTGAGCTAATCCTCCCCCCTCCTCCGTCAGTCAGCATAATTTTGGCGACAACTGTTTCGGAAAATCAAGCTTCTGTGAAAAACCCAGCCTCTGCTGTTCTGCTCTTCATTCAGTGATGTCCATTAAATGATTGTAAAATTTACAGAAGTTGAATTTTATTTAAAATGTACAAAATAGGCATTTTAGGCGCTAAAAGAGTAAAAATAGGCTCCAAAGGTCTAAATGGGCATTTTAGTGCCCTATAAAACTCTATAAATGTAAGTGATTTATCATGAAACGTCAACATATATTCATAAGGAACAAAATAGGTATTTGCCTTAAAATCCCAGGTCTAATTATAACTTAATGCAATAAAAGTAATATAACTACGCATATAGAGAAGAGATGAGAAGGTGTCGTGCAAAAAGAAATGCATAGAATTATATTACCATTTATCTGTGATCTGATTATCTTCCGATGATTAACGGATACTACCAGACAGTTACCAGCTCCTATCCTACTTCCTTACCAGAAATGAAGGGTTAATGCAAACTGTATGGGGTCGGGAAAGGCGATTTGGTTGCAATAAAGAATTGTTATTAATGCAAACCGTATGTCAATAAGCTAGCTTTAAGCAAAGGACGTGTCCTTCCCACCAATGAACAGGAGTTAAAGGCAGGCAAATGACCTCTGTCCTAAGAGGTAGTGAAAGAATTAAAAAATACACGTCTGCTTAGAATTATGAGGAATGCAAGGTAAGTTCTTAACCTTATGTTATTTTATTGCCATGTTAAGAATAATAACGGTCTATTAAACGAAAGAACAATTTTCTCACATGTCATTCATAGTAAAGTGAAGCTAACAAGAGTAAAAAAGACCGAGCGAGGTGGCCGAGATGGTAATTCCTTCAACTCGCATTCGGGAGGTCCCAGGTTCAAATCCCGTGGCCGGCCAATTTGACATGGGTTTTTCATGGTTTCCCCAGTCGTAAAGGCAAATGCCGAATTGGATATTTCATTAATTAATATCAATTGAAATTTACTCCATTAAATACACCGACAATAGTAACAATTGACAAGCAATAGTTCCATGGCCTACTCTACTGTACTGACACAGATCCCGAACTCCTGATATAGACTCGAAGCTAAAAGGAGTATAAACACAGCTCAAATAATAATTAAAATGGTCAAGAAAATACATCTGTGAGTGTGTGCATAAAAACTGTATTCCATTTATTTTGTTTTTCTGTGTAGGCTATTTCTGAAATAACAAGGTAAAGCAAACCTCATTATTATTGCTTTATTACAACTAGGCTAATAAGTAATAACACTGCATCAAAAGAATATTACCTCTGTTATTATGAGAAAGAACGGTGGTGATCAAAGATAATCGAAGAGGAAAAGTTATTGCAAAAGGTAACACGCCAACTTGACTTCATGCAAAAAAAGGTAATATCTTTCATTCTTAACGTAACTATAATGCACTTATGGCCTTCAAGGGTAGAAAATTCAGTTTTCATGGCATTTTTAAATGTTATAAAATGGGACTTACTTGCTTGCTTTATTCATTGTGGTTTACTTAAACAAAACAAACAAAAAAAGATTTCCTAATTCTCCATGAATTTGCATAAGTGGACATATTACTGTTTGCAAGGCACCTCCTCATATTGCCTTTAGAGTTATTAAGAACACTTTAGAAACACGCTGTATAAGTAGAGTGAACAGGGAAGGAAACGTACTATACAGAAGTGAGAACGCGCGCACAAGTTACATGGCATTCCTGGCATTCGCTGAACGACAAGTTGCATATATTCACATGAGAAACAAATAGGCCTAATTATGCGTCAAAGTGTTAATGACATTATGAAGCTAATCTCGATCGTCTTGAGAACTAATTACGAGGCCTACATATTATGGGGCTGTGAGCTGAGATCTCGGAGATTATGTGTTGAGCTGGACGCAATTACCATGTCTACCAAACTATAATTAAGTTACACTTGTGTTAAGGGATCGTTTTGGTAGTTTGATAAGCAATATTACAGTACCCTCAGAATAATAATAATAATAATAATAATATAATAATAATATTTATTTATCTGTCATTAAACTTATACAAAGTAATAGACATCATCAGTGTAAAAATTCTAAAACTATTAAAACACCAGATCATCCAGATTTGTCTCATCGAACTCCTGTATAGTGTAAAATGCCTTGCTTTTTAGCCATTGCTTAATTACTGTTTTAAATCTTTTAGAATTAACATTTCTAGCATTTAGTGGGAGTTTATTAAAAAGTTTAATTCCAACATGCTTAAAACTATTCTGACTTTTATTCAATCTTGTAAAATTAGGGACTAAATTGTTTTTATTTCTTGTTTCGTATTTATGTTTATCTGAACTAATATTAAAATCATCATAATTATCTTTGACAAACTGTAGCACATGTAATATGTAAAGACTAGTCAAGGTCATAATGTTCATTTCAATAAAATGGGGTTTGCAAGATTCAGTATTTTTGATGCCCTTTATTACTCTTATGATCTTTTTTTGCCAGAGAAAAACTTTTCTGGCACCAGCAGAATTTCCCCATAGCAATATACCACATTGCAAGTGAGTATGAAAGAAGGCAAGTGAGTATGCCTTAATGACCAGGTCAATATTGGTGTATAATTTTAATTTCCTTATTAAATAGGTAACCCTCGATAATTTTACACAGACAGCTTCTGTATGAGTGTCCCAATTTAACCTTTTATCCAAATTAATTCCCAACAGGTTTACATATTTGTCATTATTGCCATCATTATTATTCAAACTAAAAACAATTTCCTCAGTTTTATCTTTGTTAATAGTTAATTTGTTAACTTCAAACCATAGTTCAGATCTTGTTAAAACATCCTTATTCAACTGCTCAATCATGCCAGAGTTACTATTTGTTGTTAAAATAGTCGTGTCGTCCGCATATAAAATACATTTGTAAGGCACAAAGCTAGGCAAGTCATTAACATAAATTATAAATAAAAAAGGACCCAAAACTGATCCTTGTGGTACACCACTAAGGACTTCTTCAAGTTTGGACATTTCTGATTTGAATTTAACACATTGTAGCCTATTGGTGAGGTAAGATTTCATAAGCCCAAGTTCCTTATCACAAATACCATAATGCTTAAGTTTTTCTATAAGTATTTCATGCGAGACGGTGTCAAAGGCTTTGGTCAAGTCTAATAATAATGCACCAGTACAGATTCTATTTTCGTAACCATCAATTATGCAAGAAACTATTTCTTGAACAGCCTTGACTGTACTTTGTCCTTTTCTGAATCCATACTGTGATTCTGTTAGCAAATTATTATGCTCAAAGTAAGCTTCCATTTGTTGCATAATAATATTTTCTATTATTTTTGATATAACAGGCACCAATGAGATGGGTCTGTAATTACATAGATTAGAGTTATCGCCCTTTTTATAAATAGGTACAGTTACTGTAACTTTTAGACAATTAGGATAGGTACCCTCTTGTAAGATCAAATTAATTAAATAAAGCAGAGGATTAATTATTAAATCAATAATTCGTTTCAATAGATAGTTGGAGAGTCCATAGTAATCTTCTGATTTAGAATTCGTTAATTTATTTATTACGTTTATAATGTCTTCAGCAGTAACCAGTTTCCACTTGAACACTGTATTTTCAAGGTTAGGTTTACCACTTAGAGTCAACAGCTCCTTTACCTTATTTATATCAACTACATCATTGTTATCTTGCCTAATTAGCTTAGTTACATTAATAAAATAATGGTTAAATTCTTCAGCTGTAATGGATGTGTCCTCCAAAGAGATTTTATTTGATTCTAGTTTAGTTTCTGAATTAATTACTTTCCATGCTGCTTTACATGGATTATTGGACTTTAAAATATAGTCATCATTTGCTTTTCTTTTGGCAGCCAGAATTTGTGATCTATACAAATGTTTTAGTTTAGCACAGGGGAAGTCAACTACGTCTTGTGATGACGTTTGTGGAGCAAGAGCATGCGGATCCCTTATGTGTGACGTCAGCAAGAGCGCACGGTAGTAGGGGTGTTTAGAGTACGCTAGAGCTAGGTACTAGAGGACCTATTCACTTTAGCTCTGTGGGTAGAACAACTTCTGGTTGGAAATACGGAGCATTTTTCAAAGTTATTGCAACTACGCGATCCTGATAGTGTTCCCTCTGCAGAACATGTGTTAGTTCTGCAAAATATTCTTCTTCAGTTCGAATCGAGGTTTCAGGATGTGGAAAACCTTTCTCCAATGTTTAAACTTTTTGCTACCCCATATTCAGTTAATGTCAAAGACGTTCCTTGTCGGTATCAATTGGAACTGCTAAACTTACAATGCGACGATCTGTTAAAGGACAAATGCGAACGTAAAGTGGTCTTGGGTAACTTTTACAGAAATTTCTCTGAAACCAGATTCCCGAGACTTGCCGCACGAATATTATGTAATTTTGGATCGACATATGTGGCCGAACAATTTTTTTCACTAATGAAATGTGCAAAGCTCAAATCAAGAAGTACATTGTTAAATCACAACCTAAATGTAGTCTTCGATTAAATATTGCTCAAACATTACGTCCCAACATTGATACACTTGTTAAAGAAAAAGAGACAGGAAAGTCAGAATATTGTTACTGTAATCTTGTATCATCTAAGGTGCAGACGAGCTTGTATGGTAATTAATTCAGTTCATTTTTTTATCATTTTTACTGTAGTGAATTATGTTAATTCAAATGATAGTAGCCTATTGTCTATTTTTGTCAAAGAGCATAGATTTTGTGGAAAGGCAATTGTTCTCACAGAATATAAAAATAGAATTATTTATAATATGTTAAACTGCTGCGCTGTAATTAACCGATAAACTATCAAAAAAATCGGTTGATGTTTCATTAACTCGGAAACACGTATTACGTAAGTTCTAACCCCCCTAAATTCCCGCTGCCCGCAATACTAAAGCCCCTCTCTTCCCCCCTGTTCACTGATGCCTACATTTCACATGCTCCTCGCAGAGATATAACGCGAGCAGTAGATACTCGACTTTAGTTTTTGACAGGTCATGATACAGTACAAGTAATTTCCGCAATTGTGCTAATTCAGGAGTGTACCATTTTGTAGTAGGCCTATATATTTTACTTGTTTTAGTAGTTTTAATTATCGTTGGACAACTGTAATTGACATAATCTGTTAAAATATCTATAAAACATTTAAATAAACGTTCTGCTGAAACAGAATGATCATAAACCCAAAGGTTCCAATCTAAATTAGCTAAATTATTTCTTAAATCACGTATGTCATTTTCATTCATCTTTCTAGTAACTGTAGTCATTGGAGTAACAGAAATTTTAGATCTTAGAATGCAGAATGCAAGTGGATGCCGTCTAACTTAATATCACTCTAAGGGACCGGGCCATTAGTAGAAAAGAGTATATCCGGATAGTTTTATTAGATAGGTTATCTTTAAACTAGTACAATATAGTATATTGCGATACTAGTTCCGTAAGCAGAAAGTGATTCGCATGTGTTGGTTGTTATGGGAACCGAATATTTGCCCTGTTAAAGTCGCCACAAACTGGGGGGCCTTGGTTCCGGTCTTCGATAAAGGCTTGTATTATGATGGATATACTTACGGCACGTGTGCTTTTTGTCATTTTTACAGCACTGAGATTTATTTTGTTTTCAAAGCGTGTGGGAATGTCAACTTACGATCCACGGCAACAGTATTCGTAAGTCGCACTAATTAGTTACGTCGTGCAAAAAATAATAATTACTAAATTATATACCCTATTAAGTAAATCGTAAAAAAATATATATGTGTGTGTGTGTGTGTTAGTAATCGCGTCCACCGCTGTTGCTCAGGGGATGCGTTCAATCCTCTCACGCAGAGGGCCCGGGTTCGATTCCTGGTCGGGACAAGTTACCTAGGTGAGGTTTTTTCCGGGGTTTTTCCTCACCTATGATACAAATGTCAGGTAAATTTAGGCCCTTGTGGTCCCCGGATATCATCTGGCCGTCATTATCATCTTCATCCCAATCCTCGCCTTGTTCTGAGTGAGTGTGTGTGTGAATGGTGTGTATCGTCCTATGTGTTCGTGTTGTCTCGGAGGTGGCCCCGCGTTGGGCTGATCACTCATCCGGGGAGGCCCTCCATGTCCTTGTCTGGTCAAAAAAGTATGTCTGTGATCCAAAGATAATCCCTCTCCCGACAGGTCGCGGCCCTGTAAGGCCCGGGCGGCTTGGGTCGCTTAAATCCTAAAAAGGGAGAGGTAAAACTACGAATAAGAGAAGAGAAGAGAAGAGTGTTAGTAGTCGCGCTTCTACGTATAGACCCATTGAAATAAAAGGATTGGGGATTTACTAGTACAGACAGCAACCTATGTAAAAACGCTGGTCTAAGCTAGTAAGAAACATAAAATAAATACAGGAAGTAATTTTTTCCCTGTATACGCATGGAAGGCTTAGGGTTTTCAGAAGGAATAGCTCCTAGACTTTTGAATTATTTTATGATTAATTGAGTCCGCTTTATGAAACGTAATACTGTATACATATATTATATCGCATTACCTCGTCGACAAGCGCTTCTGAAACATTCATCAATGATGGTTATCCGTTCGATAAAACACTTGACAAATCACTTACCGATAGACAGATCACTAGATAGCTTATGAAAAGTCAGATTGGCGTACAATATGGCGGAAGTGAGACTCACTTATGTGGACGAATGCCTTCTATTATCTCGCCCTGCATGATGTTGGTTGGTTAGTTGGTTGGTTGGTTGGTTGGTTGGTTGGTTGGTTGGTTGGTTGGTTGGTTGGTTGGTTCATGGTTATTTAACGAAGGGGATATACTGCAACTTATGCCTTTGACCGTCGCCGATGTGACGGATTTTTTTACCGCAGGAGTTCTTTTACATGCCAGTAAATCTACTGACATGGGCCTGTCACATTTATGCACACATAAATGTCATCGACCTGGGCAGGGATCGAACCCTCAACCTTGGGCACAGAAAGCCAGCGCAATATTGACTGCGCCACCCAGGCCATGATTTTACTAGGCTATTATATTTAGGATGGAAATGAATATTATTGGCATTTGTTGGTTAATTTGTGTCCAAAATAGGTCCATAAAACGAGATTAACTGTAGGCCTGATTGTATCATCGTGTTAGAAGATGAACTTGCTTGTAGCGTAACGTATATTAATTTCATTTTCCAGTGTAACACTTTTATTTTTTTAAAATTGTGTTTGTAGCGCTAATATTAGGCCTAATTTAAAATCATCGAATTCTTTCTAGTCTTCTTCATCGTAAGAAGAAAATTGTACGGAAATGTTCGAAATGTACGACAATGAGTTTCGGAAAAGGTTCATTCTTTTCAAAGCAATGGCCGAATATATAGGTATTAAATATTCTACTTTTAGGCGTAGAAACCCATAAATGTGCATGGTTTACCATATGATTATTATATTATTGAAATTTCATTTTGCATATTTATATAGTAATTTTAAATATTCTTGTAATATTGCATGAAATGGCATATTTAACTATTTGCACGTGTAAATTCAAAACTAATGCACTATCTACTGTCATTTTCAACAGCGCTTTAAGAGGCTAGTCATATGTAAAGCAACCTCTTAAATGGGTTTGCCAAAGGTACTAATTAAGTCTAACTGTAGTTTAGATCTGAAGCAGGACATTTGCGTGCAAAATGTCCTAATTAGCACGTACCTGTTAAGGAAATCTCAGAATGTTTAGTCGGTAATACGCGTAATAGTCGGTAATAATCTTCAAAATAATCTAGATTAGAACTTTCGACCTCACAACCACTGGTCGTGCGACCTATCATTCATATACAAGAGATACAGGAATTGACACCTTTGAATGAAATAAGCCATAGGCCTTTATAGCGTATAAACTGAAAAAATACTCACATTAAAATATAATGTAGATATCACCAGCCGTACATTATAAATCAAACTTTTTTCATTAAAATGACCGTAACCGAAACACACAAACAAGTGACCAATTTATTCTGGGGTTGGGCAGCACTCAAATTCCGTGTCGAAGAGTAGACTATACTGTACAAAGTATACAAAAACGCACGATCCGCATTGTAATAAAGTCTAAGAGACATTTCACGTCTTACTAAATTAGGCCTATAAGCCTATACAAGAAGTGATGGACAGAAGTAAGCGGGAAAGGATAGGAGAGATAGTGTGAAAGAAATTAAAGAACGAAAATTGCTATATAAATAATGACGAGGAAAGGTGGAACAATGGAAGGAAAGAATGAAAATAGTATCGAAGGCTAAAAAACTAAAATAAATAATCAATCTATAGGGAGGAAAAAAAGAACTGAATTGAAGAATCAATGAAAAAGAAATAAAAAAACTAGAGAAGCAAGGAAAACTACAGAAAAGGAAAGGAAGGAAATGAACAAAAGAAAAAAGAAAGAAAAAAGGCAGATAGGTAAGTAGAAAACAAGAAGAGTGATCACAACGAAAGAAGAAAGAAAGAAAGAAAGAAAAAAAAAATTATAAAAAAGAACAAAAACGAGAACGGAAGAAGAGGAAAGCCCAAAATCTAAGATAAATAATGCAGGAGTAAATTCGAGATAATAATGTAATAATAGGAAATATAAAATTCTCACCAATGGAGAACAATGGAGGTATACAGATGCCATAACTCTTCAAAGCACAATTGAAGGGGCTAGTTCCATAAGGGCGTAAGGCACAAGAGCATAGTTTTGAGAAATCTTTATGCTTTTAAACAATGTTACCACTCACAAGCACAGGTCTTTTCTTATGACTGAACAGAGGTTTAAGGCACAAGTATAAACTGTTCACTGAGTATTTAAGAGATATGAGGAGAAGGTATAAATGTTAAAAGCTCAAAATTAAAGATGTGCCTTACGCCCTTATGGAACTAGGCCCTTCAATTACATCTTCCCGAAAGCGTCTTAAAATTAACGTAGAGGCAACTGAAAGAAAATAGGTGCATGACCCTAATAGCTTACATGCGCAGCTAACACAATTCAGAAAGGCTGCAAATTTATACTAGGATGACAGTGAATTTCAGGTCACTTCCTCTGGCACGAGTTCAGGAAGCTGTGGCAACGCTATGAAGACACCAACCTTCCAAGAACAAAACGAGCTGCTGAGAATAAAATAGCCCCACTTTTAGCGAAAACATTGTAAATAACTACGCACGCGTCAAAACCCCCATGACTATTTCATCCGCGTATTATTAAGTGACAATAAACAAAGCTCGTAAAACATCTGACACTGCGCTCCGCATATTCTGTACCGAACCTTATTTCGGCTACATTCAAGTCTTATGAAATGGGCCAAAGACATCCATAAAAACTTCGCGGATATTTCAAGGTTCTACAGGCGAAGATATGACCCATAAAAACTGATTTCAATTATTTTTGTAACTTTATTGTTATTTGGAATCGTAAACATTGTTTAACAGAATTCTCTCTCTCTCTCTATCTTGTAAAATTTCATTTCATGGGTTAATCCCGTTATGATAAAAAATGAAGTGCTAACACGTTATACAGATTATAGAGGATATCACCAGATGTCACTGTCGTTCTCTTCCCTTTCGTACAAATTAATAATTACGTGCTTCTTGCCTGTTAAGTCTTTTAAAAGGGTCTTACATCGTAAATAAGTATTATAGTGTGCAGGTATTTTCAGTTTTTTGTATTGTAATAATTATACCGTTACACTTTTATGCTAATAATGTTCTGTGAACAGTAGAATTCGGGTTAAAAAAAGCTTAAGATCTGCACTTCATCAGTTGAAACGGCCACCATCACGAAACGGGCCAAAAAATAAAAATCCTTACACCTAAGTCGTTTTAATGACTTCAGAGAACATTCATGCAAAATTGAAAGAAAATCGAACAATGCGACTGCTCGTGACTGCGTGCTAAAACCGAATCGTGACTGCGTGCTAAAACCGAATCATTAAAATGGCCACAGTCTTGTAATGAAATCATAAAATAATAATACACGTATATTCATTTTGAAGGCTTCAAGAAACATTCATGCAAAATTTGAAGAAAATCTACCGGTAACCACGTATTTGGTCTAACTGCGTTACAAACAAACGTACAGAAAGACGAACGGTCGAGTCATCCACGTATTCTTCACGGCAACTTGCTTCGTAGACATAGGTATATTAACAGAGGAAAACTGGAATTAAAAACGGCAGTGTTATCTAGTCTTGTCATAAAATACCCGCACTTAAAAACCTTAAAGTGTTTTTATTTAACACTAACACACTAGCTTGCTTCTTTTCTATTGTGATGTAGCCTATACCTCGTGTCTCCAGTAGGAGAAACAAAACAAAACAAAAGTAATTAAAATTAATTACTAGGGATAACAAATTCCATGCTGTTTGGCAACGTCACGGCAAGTGTCTTCCGCCGCATAGTGAGATTATTTTGTACAAATGACAGGGAAGGTCACTGCTTCCGTATCGGCGATCTGACAACGAGCTGTTGCAATTCTTCGATTAATAATACCTAATTATCTTTTCAACCATAGACTTATCACAAAATGCAATTAATATTTGTGTTTATTTTAATGGTATACATTGCCCCCTTTAATGTTCACAGTTATACTGTACTAATTCCCAATATATATGAAAATTTGTGTAACAATTGGTACAGAACGAAGGTAGTTTCTGACTCATAAAATGTTAGTGAAGGAAAAGTATGACTCTTGTCACTTTTCGAAAGATGCTAAACTCACATTTCGTTTGGATAAGGATTTTAGGTTTCAATATAAATTCTGTTCACATACAGACGTATAGACACAGAGGCATACATATACACAGGAAAATGGATGGAAAACATGGAAAATGGACATGAGATTTCTTAGTCTAATATGATTTCTTCTATTCACAGTAACAACTGTACCGACAGAGAAAGTAAAAATATTGTTTATATCCAAATTGAATTTAGTAATCCAATTGTGTAAGTAAGTTAGCTTATCATCCAGGACAACTACTTATGTAAGGTCATGTTGTATTATGTCTGTACTCTCCTGGAAGAAACCGCATTTCAAAGAAATCAAAATGAAAAGTTGTTAATTTGCAAGAGTTGAACTCTGTAATATAGCAGACGTTACGCAGCAAATTACCGAACAAGATTAGGGTGTCGAGATTTATTATTAAAGACTCGGAAATGGAAAATTACATGGATCGCAGTCACCATAATTGGTCACAGAACCAGTAAGGAAACAAGACCTATGATTTTCATCTCTATCCAGTTGTAACAAGACAGTAGCAGCCAATCCCGGGTGATATGTTTTAGCTCAACATTGAAAACTCCTAAGTTCACTTGATAACTAGTTCACTCGATAACTAGTGAAGAACTGCATGCAAGTCTGTTAGTCATTTAATAATTCTTTTTGTTCGACAATACTGTAATACGCTTATTACGTGTGACGTAACGGTATCATAATGCTTCTCATTTCGACACTGATTTTCATTTCGAAAATGGTGCGTTATCGATTATTATCGAACACGGAACGATCTTGAAATCTTCAGAGGAGCAAATGAAAATACGTAATTAAACAACGTGTATTTAAAATAAAATCATTCCCGTTCTTAATATTAATGTGGTAATTAATGATAATTGAGACATATGTATGAGAATTATGCTCGTTTCATAAAAAACATACTCATGTCTTAAAATGACATTATAGGCATGTTGCATAATGTATTATTTTTTAATTTGTAAAACAAAATGTTCAATCATTTTTTAAGATGTTGGCCTTTTCAGTAAACGCTTTATTTAGGCATGCAGTACGAAATAAAGTACGCGACTTCCTCCACCCTAATCTATTTCCTCGATTCGCATTCTGAGAAAATATAGGCCGCACTGTGGGACTGAGCATTCAACTGTCTCCAACTCAACGCTATGCCGCGATGTTAACGGGGCAAAACTAAAAACCTAAGTAATGGAAAAGACTAACTTATAGTTTCCCGGAAAACGAAAATATCTTGCGGTTGTATAATAACGGTTGTATACTGCTAATCAGACCTGTAACCGTCGCCAGTGTGAAAGAATCTTATCCTGCAGGTGTTATTTTACATGATTGTAAGTCTACATACACAGGATAGCCAAAATCGAACCCACAAACATTAGGAAGAATAATTATTAATGCTTAGACATAATACATGTATAATATTGTCAAAGATAAAGTACGTTTTATAATTATTACATAAGAATATTTTGTCACCTGAATCAAATATAGGAACTGTTGTTGAGTCTTTTAGTTGAGTGAGGAAAATTCCTTGTTGTATACATGAATTAAAACGGCGAGCAAGAGGCTATAAAATATACTTGTTAATTATTTTCATTATGTTTGATGGAATCCCATCTTTGCCTGGAGCATAATCTTTTTAAAATTTTTTAAAATATTTAATTCATTTTCAGTGATTAGGTTTTAAAAAATGAACCAGGAATAGAGAATGTCTGATTCACATTGTTTGAAGGATGAACTGTTATTGATTTGGTATTTTAAAGAAATATATATTAGATTTATTTGAAATTTCAGTTCCGTCGCAGTCCTGTAAGGCCGGGGAGGCGTGGGCCGCATAAACTAGTATCTATAGTGGGAAAGGTCAAATTAAGAAAGAGAGAGAGAAAATCAGTTTTACGCTTGGTAATTAATCATCTTTGCGTAATCATTTCGTTAATACTGATGATTTGTTTTATCAGCAGCTTCATTAATAGTTTGCCGAGTTTTCTTTTGGATCTGGTGCATAATTCTTAAAATTTTGTTCATAATAATTAATCTACGCGTTTCGTATAACTTTATTTAAAAGATTTCTGTATTTTATATGTACTTAAACAAAATTAGAAGGAATTTTGTTTTATAAAGTAATCTATTATCTCATATATATATATGTGTGTGTGAGTGTATGTGTGTGTGTGTGTAAAAATTATATGAAATCAAAATACGTACTATACTTGCGTCAGATATCTTCTGGAGATTTGACACGAAGATGTGCGACGACTTTACATGAAGAATATTTCATTTCGCTAATTTCTCGAAAACTGCCATAACGATTTTGTTTATATTTTACACATTAGGTGCTTATACTAAGAGCTAAAACTTTTATTTGAAACTTTTTTCTAAAAAAATCTGAAGGGTAATTATAAGACAACCACGTGTTTAAAATTCTCTGAATAAAGCTTTGCATCAGGTTGAAAAAACTGAATATGCACTTTTTGAATACGGTCTCTTATTCTATATCTGATTATGAATTGAGAAGAGTATTGCCTTTGCTTAGGCTAAAAAAAGTTACGTCGAGTGCGTTAATAAGATTTAATTTGGGTCGTGTATCCTTCGTGGATGCGATTCAAAACGTGGCAACGACATTCTCTTCATTTTTAATTAGAATTTACATGAAGAATATGTCATATATAACATATTATGTTAACAAGTAAGAGCAAAAACTTTTATTTTGGCAGAGGAAGTTATGTTTCACATCAGATTTTTTCATAATATTGTATTGATCAGGAACCTTCGTCATTACAATGGGCGGTCCAGAGAGAGTAAAATACCTTTCTCTTTGAGAACCATGTGTAAAATTTGAAGATAATCACACAATGAAAACCTCCACACGTCAAGTTCATGGTTGGCAGGTACTGTGCCAATATCCGCTCACTACACTCGGGATTAAGTAAACTACCGACAAAATCATTCTTTCTCATTTGCTGTGTGTGTGTGTGTTTGTGTTTTTTTTTTTCGTTAAAGAGTTTTAAGAAAACTAAGACAAGCCTTTGTTCGAGATAAAGCTATGATTTGTTTAATATTAATTAGACAATATGGACACGTGCATTATTCTTGGCAAAGTGCCGTTGAATGGGAGGCAAGTCAACAAATGATGCTCCTTATTCTTGGCCAAGTCAAGCTCGTGCGAGGCTAGGACCGAAAATATATTACGGGATGATCGAAGCATTAAAAATGATTTTCTAAGTTATTTGTCCTAGAAACTTTAAATTTTGGACACTAAACCGAAATAAACCAAACTTAAACCGAAATTAAAGTTTCAAATTTAATTTTAATAAATAATTTTGCTTTTATTGATTTTTAAATCAAAGAAATAAAATATTAATATAAATGTTTTATTTTAATATTATTTGATACTTTCTTTATTAATTTGCTGATGGATTTTTAAAAATATTGTTATATACTTTTGTTTAAAAAAATATTTTATCCAGAAAAATTAAAGGTTTAAAAAATTTACGTACGATTATAGCCTATTAAATATTTAAATAAGAACTAAGGCCTTATATAAAATCTCATTAGTAATTGTATTACACACACTGTGAAGTATTTTGTGAAAAAAAGGTACCTCTAATTCAGTGGAAGAAATGAATATGGCAAAATAATATGCAAATTGAAACTGAGAAAACAAGCCATTAATGTTTGCATGCACTGGAAGTTTGAAGCCAACGGAGGTGTTACTTGGTGAAGTACTTTAAAAATGGCATCAGCAGCAACTGATCAATGCGCCCAAACGGCACAAAGTTTGCATAGTTATACTTTAGAGGGTACACTTTGTTTTTGGCACTAAAATCCTAAAATCGCATTTTTAAAACCCAAATAGATAAATTAACAATTTTATCATCGCTTAGTAAAATGTTAAGTGGTGCTACATTGCAGTAAGCGGCGAAGTGTGAATTGAAGAATAAAATTTTGTTAAAATTAAATTTTCTCTTCACATAGGCCTAGTACAAATCTGAAAACTACGAAGCAGAAAAGTACTTAACTGTTCACTTGACCTTGAACAAGCTCAAACAAATTACTAAATCGATCAAATTACTAAATCGATCAAATTATTAAATTAACTCAACTTTATATAACTATAGCACATAAGCCGCAATATTACTTAAATATGTTAGTATGAGTGAGCCTTCTTCAGACAGGTGCTAGTGTCTTTTAGATAAAGAATTTGTAGTGACTATGTGTTAATCATCTGAAAGCAGGACGAAACTATTTCTTGTATTATTTTATAAATTAAACATGTAATGTAACGTACGCATGTAATATCTGTAAATTTTTACAAACAAAAATACAACCTTACATCTAACAGTGTGATGGGTTTAATGATAGGGGCCCGAGGAACCATCCCTCATATAATGGCCAATGTCTGCCAAAAATTTAGACTTCCTAAACACATTCTGGAAGACATTGCTTTGGCAGCATTGAAAGGATCTTTGGCCATATTTCGAAACCATACATATGGACCATTTATTTAATTTATTTTTCTTGTGTTTGCTTACATGTGTATTCAAGTGAAACATTATTATGTTACATAGTCGGGTTCATTAATTTAAGTTTATATTTGTTAATTTTTATTCTATATTTCAGTTTTTGGTACTCTTTGTCATAAGGCATGTAAGTGTTACAGGAAGAATTGAAAATAAAATATAAGTTTGTCTCCGACATGAATTATAAAGATTTAAAAAATGTATTAACATTTCCATTACAATGGTAGAATTAGGCAATAAAGTAGAACGTTATTTCTATAGACACTTTACAAAAACTTTAACTTACCGGAAATATTATTGGAAGTAACATTTATGTCAAAAAGGATTTCTTTTTGTAAAAGATAGTAAGATGCCTATTATAAACTCTCCACAAAAGAATTAAGTTATGGGCATGGCCTAAAACCATTCCGGAAGTGTAAATTCAGAATGGTGTTAATTTATCTGCAGTAATTGGGTGTAGATAGCATGATAGATAAATAGATACACAGGTAGACAGGCAGACAGACGGACATGCATACATGAAAGCTAAAAATCCCATTTGTGGTCATTCTCTTTCAAGCATCTGCGAGCTACGTTAACAGCTTCGACATTTCACTATTTAAAATTTTGCTTGACTGCTAAAACAGTTTGTAAAGATCATGGCGTCAATATTTAACACACATGAGTTGACCACTGCGTCTGGTTGACAGAACACAGGAAAAATGCCAATTTGCGTGTTCCAGTTAAGTAATACATAAGCAAGATATTTCACTAAAATTACTTATTTATAAAATGCTTTAACAACGATCAAGAAGTAAAATTTCCGCAAGAACTGAATCCTGAATATTTGTGTGACAAAATAGATGCTTTGTTCTGGCTATGTAACACAACAGTCCGACGTTTCTATTTATTTGTAAAATACATTTGATCGTAAATTAATTTACCATAACTTCTTTACTACGTTTCCCATAAAAGAAAGCAGAAAGAAGTAGCAAGGGGCAATGTACTTAACGATGGATGGGTACCGGAAAATGAAAATGAAATGAGAAATAATATGTATTTAGAACTATATATCGACTCCTATGTGTGCCTCAATATACTTACAGCTTTGAACGATATCGCCTAAATTCGACCTTGAACAATTTTGTTTTTCCTCGCTATAATATACTCAAGGACGTTTGGAATTAAATATATCAGGTAGAAAAAAGAAAGGTAAGATCAATCGGAACATAAATATCACCACTCATTGCTATTAAAAACGAAGAGGTTAGTTTCTAGAATGGTATAGCCCAGTGGTTCATAATCTTTTAGGAGTAATAGTCTCCTTGAAATACTTTTGTTTTGGAGGACCCACAAACAATATTTGCAAAATTAGGCTACTTAGGCTTATAAATATTGCCTGATAATATAAATATTTTTTTATTTACATAATGCACCTCTAAAATCCCACACACAAAAAACGACGCTTATAAGTGAAATAAAATTACGTTTCACCTCAAGAAATAATGTGATGATTGGGGACCAGTCTTGAAATTGTGACACTATTGTCAAGTCAAGTTTCTATGCTCTAAATGTAAATTAGCACAAATTCGTGGACGCAGATTACTTGAGGTGTTGTGGTACCTCTCAGGTAACGTCTCCAATCTGACTTTATTCTTTAATCCAAATTTACAGTAACTTCGAAAGTAAAAAAAACACAGAAAATAGCTAACCGCGGCGAAGAAATGCTTTTCGAGGAAACCTTTCATCCTTCCCGGGGATCCGAGGACCATAGATTGGGGACCAATGGGAACCAAGCCTTTGCCAGCTTGTACAGTATCTCTATTTGGTAAGCCTAATATTTCAGTCCCTCAAAACAATTAATTTGGTAGTTAATTTCAAACAACTTTATTCTGAATTATCCATACTGCCAAGAATAATTCTAGCTTAACCAAATGTGTCTCGATAATAAAAATTGTTTTTGAAATAGTACCGAATAAGTAGGACCTTATGAACATGTGCGCAAAGTTGACATCTTTAGTTTTCATCTTTACCGCCCAAAATTCAGAACGAAATAATATAGGATATCAAAAATAATTTCACAGAACCAACTGAACACTGCAAGTTCCTTTAAATAAGCAAACCAAACTTATGATTTAAAAAATTGATTACAGGTACAGTAAACTATATCCACTGGCTCTCTTCGATCCGATTGGTTAGGGTGCCTGCCATCAAACCAAGGTAGTGGGTTCATATCCAACCAAAGGCATGAAAAGACGAAAAGACACGTGACTCGGTTTATTCGATTATCAGTCTATGAATAAAATTAATCAACTCCTCATCGTCCTTCTTAAGAAGGCATATTAATTTGTTCTTATAACGTTTTTGCACCTGCCATGTGTTAAAGTGTTAAACAATATACATGATATATAAAGGAGCCAGTTTTTCGTAAAACATGAAATGCGATTTTTTATATCATAACTTCGGCTAGAAATGTGGAGATAACTTACACTTCACCAAAATCGCGCTGTGAATTACATTGGAAGCAATCTGAAGTTTCAGTCTGAAGGTGGCAACCATAGATGGCGGCAGTGCGATTCGTTCAACGATGGGGAAATATGACGATTAAAATTGAAAGTTGATTTGACGATCTATCGATATAAACCGGAAACGAGAGCTCATGGGTAAGAAGGTCATGAATATAACGCTCGAAGGAAGCAATTTAATTTATTAAATGAACCAAAAAATTTTACAACAGCTAGAGTTGTTTAACACTGTTCAAGTTTCGGCCCAAGACACTTCAATTCACTTCAACTATCCTGGACTAACTGCCTTAAACAATAAAAATTTAAGTCTAAAATTATAAAATTAATTTTATTTCCTTATTTCTGAGGTTATTAAATTTTCAATATTAAACTTTAAAATATACAGGCTAGGCCTAATTGCTTAGTCTTATCTAAAAATATGTTGAAGTAAATCTTTTAATATATTATTATTGTTTTAACTCGTATATTTTCATTGTTGTAAATTAACATGTTCTATCCTTACTATAAATACGAGAGTAAGCCAATAAGTATTCACACTCTCTTTTTTAAATATATTGCAATTTGCAAGAACAATACAAAACTTTCAATTACCTCATATGTCAACATAGTCCCCTTGCTTCCTAAATGCACTTGATCCATCGTTGCACAAGCTTCCTAATACCCTCAGAAAAAAACAAAACAATTCGACTGAGTAAGCAAGCCACGTATGCACCGCGTCCTGCAGTTCTTAGTCTGCGGTGAATCGACGGCCCATTAAGTCATCTTTTAAGTGAGCAAAAAAATGAAAATTTGACAGGGCGAGATCGGGACCGTATGCAGGATGCTTTACACCTGAAAACCCAGTTTCGCAATCGCTTGGACAGTGTGGGCAGAAGAATGCGGGCACGCATTTGTCATGCAGCAAAATAATTCATTTCAACAATAGGCCACGACGTTTGGTTCGAAATACAATAATTTGAAACTACACACTCTAATTTATATTTTCACACAGTTTCCACCACATTGCAATGCATTGAGAACATGAAGTCATCATGCAGAAGTTATAGAAATGCGGTGAATAAGTGGCTTGCTGCTCAGTCAAAAAACTTTTTTTTCTGAGGGCATCAGAAAGCTTGTGCAACGATGGATCAAGTGCAATGAGAAGCAAGGGGACTATGTTGAAAAATGAAATAATTGAAAGTATTTTATTGTTGCAATAAATTTAAAAAAGAGAGTGCGGATACTTATTGACTTGGCCTCAGAATATTAACTTTCTATGTTGTATAAATTAATTTTTGTGCTACTATAATTAATTTAGTGTAAATTATTTTATTGCATTTAACCGAACCGCCCCAGAGCACAACCTTTGCTTCTTCGGGTGGTGTTCGAATTCTCATTAAATTGGTAAATATTTTATATTGTAGTAATAAATTTATTAGTTGTCAACGATATAACTAATATAACAGCTCTACTTTCAACAAAACAAGTTGCCCACTTTTATATTTTGATTAAACCTATAGCTTGAACACTGTTGATGTTAAACACTAACATTTTCACACATAAGCGTATTCTCTAGTGATGAGCGAGACCAGTCTTGGTCTTGCAGAAAATGCAAGACCAAGACCAAGACCGCCCCATCGTTAGCAAGACCAAGACCAAGGCCGACCATGCAAGACCGAGACCAAGCCTGCAAGACTCCGGCAAGAACAAGACCGAACCGCAAGACTCTTGCAGTCTTGCTACTTGAAAAATGTTTTATAATTGCTCCATTGTGTTTGCAGCGATCCAGCGACCACTACTCAAGGGCGCCGCCATGTCGCTAGCCGGGGCAATCCAAGTCTATTATACTGTAAACTATATAGGTTGTCTCGTCGCATGGTAACCAATGAGAGCAGACTCGTTGCGTAACGCTATCCGTATCCCAAACGGGGCGCACCATTTAAATAATGCGTTAACTCCGTATACAGCCAGTGTTATTACTACGTTAAAAACGATCTACTACAATGAAAACTTACAATGTATTTGACGGATTGCCCTAAATGTAATTCCATACAACGATTTCTTTAATTGATGGGAGTTAAATGCACGACAGAACCGCCGGCGTGGTCTTGTGGTTAGCCTCGCTGACTACAGATCCGTCGGCCCGGGTTCGATCCCCGGTACCTCCTCGGATTTTTCTGAGGTAGGGAGGTCTGGCAGCCTCGTCATTCAAATTGAGGAGCTACTTGATAGAGTAGTAGCGGCTCCGGTCATGAAAACCACCATTAACGGCCGTGGGTGTCGGCATGCTGACCACATGCCCTCAATCCTGCAATCTGCCTGTGGTAGATGACGCAGCGGGCGGGTGGTAGGCCAAGTCCCTCTAGGGATGTAGCGCCACGGAGTTTAGTTTAAATGCACGACAGTTGCAAAATGTTTAATTACAACAGTTCTCAAGCATATGAATCGGTTATTTATGAAAGGGCTCATGTCATGATTTTTTGAAAAACGAGTTTATCATGAAAATGGATTGTCCCAACATCCACGCATCGTTTACTTATGAAAGATCTCTTGTCACACCAATACTTTGCAAGATACAGCCATTGCAAGTCTGTGTTTAGTTATGAAACGGCTCATGTCAATGACAAGAGCCCTTTCTTAAATAAAGCATGGTTAGCAGCAATGGTCTGGTAACCAGCTGTCTCTGTTCACTTCTCATTGTTATTGGTATTGTTGATTAGGTTCCTACTTTCTCTTACAGACAGTGGACGATTCAAAAAGATTGTGTACAGACTGCCCATAAGGGGCCACTCTTATCTGGCCTGTGACAGAGTCTTTGGCCTTGTCAAAAGAAAATTAAGGAAATGTGACCGATATTACACAATAAAAGACGTATGTGAAATGATATTAATGTCTTCAGTACAGGGAAAGTTTACTGTTGATTTAATAGAAACAGGAAATATTTTGGATTTTCAAAAAATGGTGGCCTCAGTTCTATAAAAAATGTACTGTTTCCGAAGAAACCAAATATGAAAAGAAGGGAAAAAGATAATATTTTACTATTTCTAACTACCATGAATTCTCGTTCCAGCAATCAAGTAAAGGAAAAGTAACAGTATTATCTTTTATTAGTGGACACATTCAAACTACATGTTTCAAACTACAGTAGCTATCCCGAAACAATCAAGCATTTCTCTACCCTACCCATTTCTCAGAAAAAATACCTATTCCTAAAACGAAAATGGATGATATAAAGAAGCTTGTTCAGTTCGTCCCTGAGGAACATGGTTTCTTTTATGACGAGGTGATTCAGTGGCCTTCAGTTGAAAAAGAACTGTGAAATGTAATGATATGAGACTTTACTGTAAATGGTGTGTTTCTTAAAAACCCATTATTATGTATCTGTTATAGCCAATCTCATTTGTGTATACAATGTTTAATGTAAAATAAGTAGCCTTCGTAAAGTCTCATTCATTGCATTGTTTGTTTTTACTTTTGTCTCTATGAATGGGCGCTTGTCAGCCCTTTGTTTATGAAAGGACTCTTGTCAGACAACTTTGATAAGCCCTATCATGCAACATAAACAACATAATTGTTTTTAGTCATCGTTATTATTAGTGGTTAGTAGAATCAAAATAACTAGAATAAAAAAATCTTTCGTATTTATTACTAGTTGGAAAATAAACAGTTTTTTTTAATTCCCCAACATTTTACTTTTCGTGACAAGAGCCCTTTCATAAATAACCGATTCATATATGGTACAAAAGGTAAACACATGTAGTTCAGGCCGTAAGACATATACTGAAATGCCATTTTGCACATAATATATACTGACTATATGATTTATTAATAAAAGTGCAAAAATTCTGCTATACATTTGATTCTCCTAAAATGTTCACTTTAAAAGTGAACAGTTAGTTGAGATCCGTATAATTATAACGTCTGTTATAGTTACTCTTATATAGCTTAGGTGACACTTTAGATTTGAGACGGTCATTTGAACGGATTTATTAAGTGCCAGGATGGTACTCTCTGAGATTGTATGGTGGACGGGAAAATGTCTGTCCGTCTGTCTGTCCGCAAGTTAACTCGAATATGCTTAATCAGAATTTCATGAAACTTGGTATACGCACTTATAACGTCCATGGGACGAAGCCTATTGGTTTTTGACCAAATCGGTTGACCGGTACCCAGTTAGGGACTTATTTTCTGAAAATATTACACTGAATTCGTCAAATGCAATCCAGTTTATGCAAATAAGGCTTTGGAAGCTGCTTTGACAAATAACACTACCCACATAGCCTATTCATTCACATTGCCTAGGCTTATCAAATTTTCTCAAGAAGCCGTGGTCTAAAACTAGTTTCCTAAAAATGGCCTTTTTAACTCCAACTGGCACTTTGTTATATCAGTTAACCTGAATTTATTTCAATTTGAAATTTTAACCAATGGTATTCTAGTTTTTATCTCATCTGAAGTTTATTTAGAATGTGGACGGAGGATTCCAGATAAGAAAATAATGTACTACGCTATATAGGCCTATCTAAGATTAGAATTATCAATGCTTGTTCTTTGATGTGAAATCATAATAGGCTACTGCGGTAATGTACGTAAGTCAATGTTTTTTCTCTTCTTTTCGTTAATAAGTATTAGTTTTCATTATTTAATGTCGCCGTTATCAATTATATACCTTGTACTAGATGTTTCCGCGCTTCACTCATTGGTCCTATTTAGCTGAATAAAGGAAAGTGCATAGTTTAGGTTTGTTTATATCAACAGTGAATTTAAAATCTATTATTATGGAATGCTGAATTCGTCTTTTTTAAATGGTATCCTGTCTTGAATATGTTACTTTGAAACTTCCATTATAGTACAGTAAGTATTGGCTTATTCCTTGGTAATACTGGTTGGCATTACAAAGTCCGAGAACCTCTGGACCTGAGGAGTGACGGAATTTTATACTTAGTTTTTATCACACAATGTTGAAGAATCAATTTCGTACGCTTCGTGAAAGGTTCGCACATATACGGCACTAAGTATTTAACATTTCCACTTTCTCTGAGATCAACAACGCACCTTTCTTCCTTTGCTAAATCCTCAATGGAGATATTCAACGGCAAATAAATAGTAAAATGAGAACGAGTAATATCCAATAGCTGATTCTGGAGTACTGCGCCATCAAAACATAAACGGCGCTTCCAGAAGAAAGTGGCGCGCCACCACGGTAAAGTAGAAATTCTTATTTGTTCTTAAGCTGAGAACAGGTGGCTTGAGAAGCGGAAATAATTGAGATGTCCGAAAAGTACCTTTTGTCTTTGCGGCATGAATTTGCTTATGCCACAAAAGCTTACTATCGAGGAGAATACCAAGATGCCTTGCATGATCACTGCTTTCAATTTCTTTCTTACAAACGTTAATCATTTCACGTGGTCTTTTAAGATATTTAGTAAAAATAATCGAATGACATTTTTCACGATTTATTGAAATGCCTCATATCTTGAACCAGGTTTCCAACACGGCTTTGAACTGCAGGAACGACGTGTTCTGGATTCCACAGAAATTTCAAAATAAATTTCCCTGACTTTGAATGACCAGAAACTTACATTTCCCTGACCACAAGAATCATTGCTTTGAAGGCTCTTCGTGTAAAAAATATGCAGTCTCTTTCATACTCATAATAAAAATTAGAAATGATTAGCTCAAAGTACTGAAAAGAAATCTGCTTACACAGTCTGGAGCAGAACCCATGACCCTCACATTTCGCTCATTGGGGCTAATTATTTTCCCTGACTATTTACTCCATATTGCTTTACAAATTCCCCTTTTTATTTACATTACAAAACTCCACGACTTTCCCTGATCGCTGACTGTCCTTGACTTTCTACAATGTGGACATCCTACATTTAACACTATAGGTCACAGTATCATCAGCGTATAAAAGGGTTTTGGTTTTTGGAATAGTAAGGATATCAGCAGTACGTATTCATTACAGTGCAGGGCCTAATACCGAGCCCTGGGGGACACCAGTTTTTGCGATCTGAGTTAAAGACGGATAGCCACTGACTCGTAGCTGGAACGATCGGTTTTCAAGGTACGTTGATAGAATTTTCATTAAGACTGGAGACAACAATTTGCTAACTTTGTAGAGCATTCCTGAATGCCGATTCTGTCGAAAGCCTTTGCGACATTCAGAAAGAGTGCTACAGTATAATACTGGTTATTAGAAGTCTTCAGTGAAGCCTATATCTTCAACAAGAGAAACTACATTGTGATCAATAGACCCTCCTTACAGCCAAGGTGGGATTATGCTTTCTGTGTATGGCAACATCCTCTTAAGGATAATTCTTTCAAGTAATGTCCCATGTGTGTCAAGTTAACTGATAGGTCTTCTATTGTGACAAAGCATTGGTTTTTCTTCTTCTTGGCAACGCTTATTATATGAGAACATTTCCAGCATAGTGGGGAATACTGAAGACGTAAGGCTGAATTTAAAATCTTCGGGATGTGGCAGACAGTTTTGGGTGGTAGGTTTTTGGGCACTAGATTGTTTAATTTGTTTGGTCCGGGAGAACTTCAAGATTTGAATGTTGTTATTGCTCTTTTAATTTCAGAGGGGGACATGTGACGTATAGAATTAGTATGAAGGGGCGGATCCAGAACTTATTGAAAGGAGGTGCCAACACGAACGAAAGTTTGAAACTACTGGGTGTTTGAGGGTATGGAGGTTCGGAGGTCCTCCCTCAGAAATTATGAGCTTCTAGGTCCTCTTGGTGATTCCTCCAATTTCTCTGTACACTATTTTTTCCAGAGTTTTGTTGAGAAATTTCTTGGATTTACACATCAGATAAAAATTAAAATCATGAATCAAATATCAAACTTTTTATCTTTAACTTAAAATAGGTGCTGGTCTGAAATAGTTTACAAGAAATCAATTAATCATTAATAATAATAATAATAATAATTATTATTATTATTATAGACAAGGAAATCGAACATTATAAGTTGTCATGGCTTGTATACTCATTTAACACAAGGCGTCTAGAATACAAAAACTATTCAACTTGCATTTTGTAATCCTTTTCTTGAAATAGGGCGAGTATGTAAATGTTTGTATTTAATTTTGGTTTGTATTTAATTAAATTTGAATGTTATTTTATTAGATAATTACTTTCGACGAATTAAAAAAGACATTTAAATAAAAAGAAAAATCATGGGGGGGGGGGCTGGTGCCCTTACGACCCCTTCCCTGGATCCGCCACTGGTATGTAAGAGAGAAATTCAGAAAGTTTCGGACAATTTAGAATAAAGCGCTTCGCATCAAACATGACAGTGACTGGTTCTCAACTAATATGTAGAGGTGTACATATTCTGATTTTAGCTTGCCTGCCCCTTTGAAATTCTGCAACCAGTCACAGCTTTTAACTTGCTTGACTTGAAAGCAAGCCAGATTACAACGATGATAAGAAATGCTGTCGCTATGAGTCACAAGCTCTTCATAACCTGATGGGTTGCACAGGACCTAAGGAAACTGCAAGGCCTGGCGGAAAGAATATGAAACTGGGTATAGCAGTGCACTGGTAAGTCGTGCAGTTACGTAGTTGAGGAACTTCAGATGTGTTTAGAGAATTTTACCCTGAAGGAAGCCGAGGAGAAACTAAAATGTGGACAGTTTGAATTATCAATGAACAAAGGTAGTACTAGTCCGGCATGGGAAAAAATTTTCAAACATTTTCGAGAAAACATCATAAAATCATTAATAACAATAACAAAAATCCCTTTAGGCAAGCCTACAAGCTGAGGTAGATTTCGAAGTGCTTTTGTTTTAATTTACTGTCGCTGCGTAGCACTCTTCTTCTTTAGCCTTGGCATGACAAACCCGCAATAATAACTGCAAAAAAGAGGAAAGAGAACTTTTTCAAACATTCAAATCTCGCCTTATATGAGAACTATCAAGAAACTAGTTATTGATTTGTAGAGTACTCATCAAGAGCTTTTCAACGATACCCCACAAGACGTAGTTTCGAAAATTTCGAATTTCCATCCCCATACCCCCACCCCCACCCCCACTCGTACTCCCAAAACCCACGAATTGTTGGTGTCACTGTGAACTCCATAAGGAGTACTCTAATTTATTCAATCAAAGTTTCCCTCTATACTTCATAGGAGCCGAGATATAAATGTTTTAAAATTTCAACCCCCTCCCCCGACCACCCTCTTGCGCCAATTTTGCTCATTAACGAACTTGTCTGAACTATTGGGCCTAGAAATAACGTAATATAATTTGATTCAAATATCTTGAAAATTACGGCCGCTAGCGTGTAAAGATATATATCATATGTATATATATAAATTTATATATATACATATATATATATATACATATACATATACTGTATATAAATATAAATATCACAATTTTTTTAACAGGCGGTGGTTTCGTACTTAGGGAGGCATGAAACGTAAAGATATGAACGAATTTTTTGAAAGTCATTAGGTAGATTTTTCTTCGAAATCTACCTAATAATAAAAATAATAATTGTGTTAAGACGCTAAAACGATTTTTAATACTTTATCCACCTTTTATTTATCTGCATGGTGAATTTCTTCTACCGGCATGTAGAAAAGCAAGAAAGTATTACCTACACTTAGCAACTACAGTTGTTTAGCTGATAGGAATGTCGCAAGCTTATTCTGGCTTGCCTAGGCTGGGATTGACCTGACCCACCAAGCTTCAAGAAACCTGCCTGCTTCCTAGCTATAACGCTGGCAACTTGCTTGCCTGGCGATCAAGCGGGTATGGGCAAGCTAAAATCGAGATTTGTACACCTCTACTAATATGCAAATACATAGCCACCTAGACATTAAATTTTTACACCAGCGACTACGGCTGTAGGGTGGATTTTTAAACACCTCCCAGCAAGTCCCCTGCGAAGTTCGACTGGGAGGTGTTTAAACATTCACCCTACAGCCCGGACCTAGTTCCCAGTGTTTTTCATCTTTTCTTACTCCTCAAGAACTGACAGAGAATGACAGACAGGCGGAGAAAGTTGTCACAGAGTGGTTCAAATCCCAGGCGGCAGAGTTCTACGACACAGCTATTGAAAAGGTGGTCCCATGGTAAGAAAAATGTCTCAATTCCGGTGGCGAATATGTTGAAAAATAGCTGAACACTTGCTGCATCTGTTGCAATAAACATTTCCATGACATTGTGTTTTGTTTCTGTAAACGGCCTCAGGGAAACTTACTTTATAGACGGTCCTCGTAGCATTACGTTATCTGCAAATTTATCCGATACGTGTAAAAAGCTCAAAAGACGCTTTGTTTCCCCAGGGCGGCAAACCTACAAAGGGCGGCATTTTGTCGGGGAAAATTTATGACCTTAATTAAATACAATTTAGCATTAATTTTAAAATTACCAAATATAATAACATTTTTGTAAATACTTCCAAGATTGACTATATTACACATTACAAATATTTTTAGAGTTTTCAGACAGTTTTGTAAAATAAATTACAATAGGAATCATGCATTTTTGGCCAAAACGTAATTACTTTTACTTTAGAAAAAAGATCTTAGATATTTGTTGTATAGCCTAGGTAGTGACTAAATTACTTGCAATAATAAAATGCTGTCGGAATACTATTGGTTAATATTTGGGTAAAACACAAATTTAACACTAAAACAACAACTTTAGACGGGGGTTTAGTGGAAGGGAGTAGAAGTTAAAAAATCATTAAAGGGGCGTTTATACAATGCTTTGCCTAGGATGCAAAGTACCTGAAATCGGGACTGAAGTCCATACAGGCTATATGCTTGTTACAGTTAATCGAATTCTTGGATATTTCCAAACCCTAACTATAGGTTGTCACTATTATATGTCTACCGCAATTTCGACTGGCATTGGCATGGAACCCCGGACGGAACACAATCAGCTGAGAACAGCAAGGAAGTTTGGCAAGGTTCTCA
This sequence comes from Ectobius pallidus, assembly GCA_964059195.1. NCBI lineage: Eukaryota > Metazoa > Arthropoda > Insecta > Blattodea > Ectobiidae > Ectobius > Ectobius pallidus. The sequence continues at coordinate 22,072,598 of CAXKWD010000010.1, read as the reverse complement.
CGTGCTGGTCTACCTCCACGTGCCAGCTCTACGCAATCAATACGCTACACTGCCCAGTGTTTATACGGAATTTACCTCCCTTTCCCCCGCCGCCGCATGCAGATCCTATTATTCACACGTAATAATTCTATGCGGTCCAATTGCCTTCATAAAATAGCATAAGGTTCTATCCACGTGTTTAGGTCAAATTTTAAACTCATCGGTAGGTATGCCTCTATTAGTTTTTCTTTCTTTATAATAATAATAGCATGAGACACTGGAATGTAAAATGTGTGAAACTGTAAATGTCTGTTATAACATTGCACTTTTTTATGGGAAAAATAAATAAGCAATTACACATACAAATATCAAGAAGGAAAGACGTAAAGAAAATACTTCTGCACAAGATGTACGCAATATTACGTTTCAAACAAGCAACAGCATTGCACATTCCCTTCCAAAGGGTTTGCGAGAAGTTATCTACAGAAAGGTGAATAGAAACAAACCAGACCTATCAAACTAAGAAAATCTAACATTTATTTGTAGAAGGTCCGTTGTACGAATACTTCCATCTGTCCTAAACCAAGGCTACTAAAATAAATCGATACAAGAGGATGGGCTATTTACACTGCAATGCATGCATATCCGTTTTAGAATCAATAGGGAATAAACACGCTTAACTAAACTAGGCCTACCTGAAATAATATTTAAAATGTTAAATATGATTTACAAAGCTTTAGTGGCATAAAAAATTATGTATGGAACTGAAGTGTGGAAGGAAAGACAACCTTGGTAACATATGGAAAAGATAAGAGCTGGGTTCTGCAGATAAATATTACATGTCCTAGGATGTTAATCAAACGAGCGGCTAGACATGAATTGGGATATGAAAGTAGTAGGGTGGGTATTGTAATAGATAAAATCTTTAAGTATTTGAGATACATTTGGGAAGATCGCTTTCGTAAGATATTCGCATGTTCCTGAAAAGAATAATAATGGCAAGCATCGTCAGATTGCTCTCCCTTGAACTAAAGAATCCCATCAGTGGTCCACAGTGTTAAAAAGAAGGATATGACTAAAATACGCTTGGAATTAGCCTCCTACTGAAGTATTACATCGTCGTCTCTATATTTCTAAGCAACTTTTTTCTCAAACCTACATTCAAAATACCCTACCCTCCAACATCCTATGTGCCACTACACTGGGTAGTTGCAAATTAATAAAGCTACTCAAAGTGTTTGCAATTTATTTTATTGCTGTTCTGTGTAGCAAAAGCTTTGAAATAATTATATTTATTCATACTTTCGGTTCATTGTCCAATGCATTGTATGTCTGCATGGGGCCCCAGGAAGGGGGGAGAGGCAGATTGGAAGGGGGGAGAGGCAGATAGGAAGGGGGGAGAGGCAGATTGGGAGCGACCCTAAGCACGTGGGTACAAGTCCAGGCCCTTTGCGCCAACCCCAGGTAATGGTAGGCCCCTCCCAGATTCCATCGCGAGCCCCCACGGAACCCTACATCCAGAAAGAACCTGACACCTAACCACAAGCACCACGCCCCCAAGGTCCCCGAAGACGACATACATCCCACGCCCTCGGCCTTTCAAGACAGAGCCCGTAGCGTCGCGGCACACCAGAGAGCCCCCAGGTGCGCGGCACACCACTAGCAACCAATAGCCATGGTGAAGGATGGGAGAGGCCCGCAGCGGACGCTGCAGCGGGAGATGGCAGGTGAAGTGGAGAGCGTTAGTGAATGAGAGGGAGAAACGGGAGGATCCCGAAAAAATTAAGTCACGGCTTCCTCCACCACGAATGACGCACTCCTCGGGATTTGAACCTGGAAATCCACGCGCTAAGAATGAGCCAGCGCGATGATCAAGGTACAATACTTGCGGTTCTATTGTTTCATTTTCTCGTCATGAGTGACGTCTTGTCAGTGACTGATTAGCCATATGCAAGCAAATTCAATCTGCAATTTAAACTATGTGTTCTCTATTGACAAAATTAATACAGGCACACTAACCTGTCCTAAGAACAAACCCGAAGTTACGTGATAGAATTTGGTTCAGTATAGTGTTTTCTGTGATAAATATTCTTTCTAATGGCATGTTGTTACTTATTGAATTAAAAGGTCGCATGGCCTTCAAGCATAAATTATTAATCTTATCAGTAACATGTCTGACAAGTTTAACCAACAACAAATGTAAAAACTGACGTCCAACTATCACTTACTGTAGAACGTAGGGTAGATCAAGGTTTCGAATACAGATCCATAGAAATTTAGCGTATGAAATGTTTTTTGTTTCCTTGAAAAACATATTTCGTACTCATAGGAGAACGAGCTAATAGGTATTTTTATACATAAAATTATTGTAATTAAATGTATATTAAACTTCCTGTTCAGTAACAACTGTTTTACTCTTCTGGAGGAATATTAAATAAACAAATCGTAGTTTGTCCTCAGTCTTAATTTGTTAATAGTATTGTAATTGTTTGTTACAATCAAAGCAAGATTTCCATATATAGAAAGTAAATCTAAATACATTTCTGACTAAAATCTGGCAAAGGGTAGGCAACTGTAATTATAATGTTATTTTGAATTTTTCATAAATGTTCAATGTTCCATAACTATTTTTAATGAGCTTTTATTACAATTTTGTTATACGTTACAAAATCAATCCATATCCCGTTCCGTGAAAACTGCTATCAGGGAAATTCAGATTACATTAATGAACATTTTAAGTTAGGTTACTTGTGTAATAGCCTATCGTGTTAAGGTTTGACAATATTAGGGAAACCCCGTACAAACCTCACTCGGACCGGCTACTATGAGGGTTCATCCGTAGCGGCAATTGTTATAAGACATGCGATACTGACAAATGGTTTTCAGTTAAGATGAGAAAAAGAGGAAGTAGTTTTCACTGAATACGTAAGTTCTAAAAGTATAACTGTTTATGAAGTTAATTTTACTGCACTTGCTGGCTAGAAATCTCAGAAGAAATTACCAGTTTAATAAATAATTCATTAACATGCCAGGACTCACATAAACTCCAGAAATAGTGAGTGCCTTGCTATGAATTTTGTGGAGGAGTATGTGAAAACCTATTTTCAAAAAATAGATGAGGTATTTGAGAAACTGCAATACGATTTTTAACTCAAAACGGCAGAGAAACAATTTACACCAATAGCTTCCTTTTTGCATATGTTGACTTTAAATAGAGATGTAATTGCGGCAAGTAGCATTTGTACTTAAAACTACGCCAGATTTTCACGAATGACATTATTTTCACTAACGAAAATTATGCATCTTTTAATAATATCTGGTGTATAAAAAGACTAGGAATTTCGAACTGTCACTTGTCACTTACGGTGGATGAACAGGATCATTGTAACGGCAAATCTACAATTATAGGAAATTGCATACTTTTTGTCATATTCTATCAGCATAAAAACAAAATATATATCCAACAATTATTACTCTATTTTAAGTATTCGTACAAGATCTCCTCCGTTTCTAGGGCATTCTGACCTCGCCTTAGTCCTGAATAATTAATTCTTTAATCGGGTTTCTGTAAGAGGTGTTTTTTCATACAAAATTTAAAAATATTTGTATTGTGTTTTTCTTAGTAGGGTGGTCTTTAAAAATATGAAAAGTTATATGTTGTGAAAAATGTGTTTTAACTACCGGAATAAATAGGAATAAATGTGACGATTGGATACAACCTATCAGAAATCATAACCTAACCTTACCCAGAATGAAGTACCATGCCATTTTAACGTGTTCTTGAAAACCAAATGTATTCAGCCTATACTATGTTCGTTTAATAATCTGCTTTATAACTTAAATCAAAATTGAACAGCGAAACCTTCATAACTAAATTTTTTGCGAACAGAAATTTAACATTAACTTTGCAATTTCTATTCAGCAATAAAAGTCAACCGATCATCAAAAAGTTAATGTTTTTGTAAGAGGCCTACCTTACAATACCTTCTAGCCAAATATATCATGATTGTAAAATCGATTTATTCCTGCAACGTTACTTAATTTATATTTTATTCTCCACTCCCGCCAACCCCCCCCCCCCAAATCGGAATTGTCATTGACTGTTACCGATACTTGTAGATTAAAAACTGGATAATTGTATATTAAGTTCTATAAAATTCTTCGACACATAAAATAGAAGACTCACATATCACTTTTCTTGCCTGCACCCGCTTATGGTATTTGGGCTGTTAACCTAACAAATCGTATCCTTATCTTAACCTTATCCATGATAACCTAAGTCATGGTGGCAGCAAGCCTACAATGAAAACTACTGTTGGAAAGATTAAATTTGCCAAAACGAAATACTCCACCGAAATGGACAAAGCAGACCACGTGGTTGGTACTTACTGACAATGTGGATCATGAAGGAAGCGAAGACGACCACCCACCCCCAACCCCCATCTGGGGGTGGAGGCTGCAGATTATTGTCGAGCTCGACGTCTTCACTTGTGGCGCTGGCGTTGCGCCTCTTGGGGGCGGGAGCATGCGTCATCTCTTCGCGTGCATGTGAACACCAGCACTACTAGACACAGTAACACACTATTCCTCCACCACGACCTCACATCAACTGGCGGCTGGCGGGAGTCCGAAGCTTCCGTGCGAACGAGTGGCGCGACCAGTAGTTCTGAAACATTCCGTGCACAAGCGTATAAATGCCACGCGCCAAAGTGGGGGTATCGGAGCAGCTTCCAAAATAAATACTACAAGATTTCATTGTGTTCTGCGTCTAGATTATTCAATATAAGTAGTGAATTTCGAAACAATATTTCATGAGCATTATTATATGAATCTTCTCATAGGTGTCATTTCCTTTAATTGTTAATATTTATTTATTTATTTGTTTGTTTGTTTGTTTGTTTATTTATTTATTTATTGTAGCACGGTGAAATATTTAAAATGCATATGGATGAAAAATATTAGCATTACTCTAATTACAGAAAGGTTTATAAGTGCGGTAAGATTTGCAGCATAATGTTTCCTAAATAATATATTTACATTCTTCAATAACATTCACTACTAAAACCCATTTTCTAAAATTTCCTGAAGTCAAATATTATTATCCTGGAGCCATGTGCCATTTTGCGCGTAAATTTAACATTAACAAAAAATAAGTAAAAACACGGGGCATGGAGTTTGTTCAATTTATTTTATATAACGTGAAATATATTTTTAGTAGTACAAATCCCTAATTTTAATACTGTTATCATTATTAAAATTAAACTATGATAAACTTACCGTTTGACAAAAAAAATAGTTTTCCATGCCCTATGTTTAATTAAATTATTCAAGCAAAAGTTTGGAATATTAGTATTTGGCTTAAGTGAACTCTTGACGTACAGTTGGCCTAAGTAATTTTTTGCCTCTTACATGTCTGCCTTAACATTCGGAACTTTACCGTTCTGATATTCTTACTTATCAGAATTTCAATATGCTTTCCATTGTAGAAAAGTCTAGGTATGAGATTTGTTTATATGGTCCACAGAACAATCGTCATAGAAATAATGTGTTCCACATGAGCGTTTTGCGCTATAAGTTATCTTTGAAGAACATAGTGGCAAATTAACAACATTAAATTAATACTGATACTTAAATTCCCAATTCTGAAAATATGTTTCTTATTTCTAGACATTGCTCTTCATTTCCCAAGATATTATTTAATTATTTTATTTTATTTTATTTTATCTCATTTTCCAGAAATTACTGACGATTCCCATAATGGCTGAAAAGTTCACTCTCGTTAATATTGTCAAGTTTTTTTTTCAATTAAAACTGAACGGGTTTCTTTCACTTGCAAAATCGGTGAGATATTAAAAAGCATCCATGTAAACAGTTTATACTTCACAGTTTGATACATCCAATAAGCTAGAATCCATTGTGGCCCAACTGGTGGCTCGTTCCGCGTTCGTTAATATAGCCTGCAGGTCCCCGAACTCCTAAGTTTTTGCATTTCTTTGTAATCACAGGCATTGTACTTTCAACATTGTTCATTTTCATGTTCACCCTCATATGATAGCGGCAATACCTTCTATATTTTTGTTTTTTCCTGCCATCTTGTGACTTGACAGAGATTCAGAAGGAATTTACTTCAAGGTTTTCTGAGTTCGATTAATTTCAACCTAGATTTTTTCTGTTTATAAACCCTATGGAGGCACTCCTACTGATAATCCAGATATGGAAACGGAGCTATGAAACCTACAAAGTGACAATTTTCTTATATCAATGAGAAATGGCCAGCCCATCGAGGTTTGGAGACTAGTTGCGAAATTGTGCTTTGAAAACATAATCCATGTTTGGCAGTACGTATGTGTGTGAATGTGCACAATCTACCATGAAATTGTTAAAAACTAAGCAGAGGAATAAGTTGTCATAAGATTTACTGAAATCTTCACTGCGGCTTGTCATTTCTCAAATGAAAGTAGATAATGAATCTGCAGTAAACCAGCACGTAGCACAATTTTCTCATTAAGTGTATGTAACTGCTATATTTTCATTATTTGAGTTTGTAAAATATGCCTCTAAGACAATCTAGTTTGATATATCATGTTTCTTCCCACTTTCCAATAATTATGATTTAATTTCTAATATTAATACGTATATTATTCCGGCCCACTATTTAATTTTCAAGTGTCAGAAACTGAAAAATGCATTAGTTATCCCCTCTTTCCATTATTTTACTCTAAAATAAAGCTGTGTACCAAATACAAATAAAAAAAAAGGAAAAAAAAAATTAACTGAAATGACAGGAAGATGCACAGCAGGGGATGCAGGATTTGAAAAGCAGCTAACGAAGGTTTAAGAAAACTTGTGTAATGACATAATTCACGCCATTTATGTACAAACGACGTCAGTGTTAATACATAATGTTTTAATTACATTGCTGTCAAATAAATGATTTTAAAAAATCTAGCGGTTGACGTAATAAACGCGGGCGAAGCCGCGGGTACCTGCTGATATCTGATGAAATTAAACATGTAATATGTTGCATAGTAATCACAACATTTACATCTAGGTGAGGAATATACATCCAAAGATCTATTTGAAATTCATGAAAGTTTAAAATAATGTAAGTTAGAGTATTACTGATACAATGTATTCCACAGGTATACCCCCAAATATATTCACCAAAAGATTGTACCTATATAAACATTCAACACACGCTTTAGAAATGGCGTTATTAGAATTTTCTTCCTATCTTTCCTTCCTGGGGTTGAAAAAATATTACAAAATTCCCAACAGAGGGATATTTCGGAAGGTATTCACATTGCGTCGTAGACAGTTCCATTGCATCAGCTATGTGAACCGGAAGTTTTCTTTCACCCTCCCCATTTATCATGCCGTAGTCCAGGAGAAAAACCACTTAACAGAAATAATTCCTTATCTGAAGAAGCGAAAACATTGTTCATAACAGCAGTTAAAAAAGTGTGAAAGTAATCTGTCTTCACAATTATTATTCTTTCTTTCTTTCCTACTTTCTTTCTTTTTCGTAGTAAAACCTCTTCCATTGTAGGGATGTTTATGCGGCCCACGACGCCCGCCGGGCCTTACTAGACCGCGATAAGACCACTGACCCAAAAAGTACACACAGGGCTCCCTGGATGGGTGATCAGCCCAATGCCGGGGCCACCTCCGAGACAACACGAATACATAGGACGAGACTCACTACTGTATTCATATACACATTCATTCCGAACAAGGCGGGGATGCGATGAATCCGGGAACCACAAGGGCCTAAATTTACCTTACATTTGTCTCACATGTAGGGAAACGTCGGAAAAACCTACCTAGGCAACTTGTCCCGAACAGGAATCGAAACCTGACCCGCTGCATGAGAGGAGCGAATGCATTCCCTGCGCCACAACGGTGGATCATAAGTTTATTATTAATAATTAGTTTTATTACTATTATTATTATGAACCTCATAATTATCAACATTACCAGCACAAAAATTAGTGTTCTATGATATCTTAATATCCCGTAAAAAATTTGCATTCGGATCTCTATACTAATGTATTTACAAAGGAACTTTTCAGTTGCCCCATCCAGTATTAATTAAAAGTTATAATACTTATTTTAAATTTCTTTAAAAAGGAGATTAGAGATACGCTGCAGTCAGGACTAACAGAAGATATTCCTAAAAGCATTATAATAGCCTAGGTTGTTTCTGAATGTCTCTGGAGTTTCGTGCTACTCCTGCAGCCCTACGTAAACGTAACTGCAATCTTAACTTACCTCTAACACAAAACTTGGCGAAAGTATGGAGATCTTGTTTTCTAACAAAATTCTCACATTGTAAGGGGAAAAATGCACATTCTTGCATCCAGCACACATGAAAACGCGTTAACAATCTCATAGTTATAGATATTTGACTCGCTTCGCACGTTGGGGGCTCCAAGACGTTACCATCTCGGCCACCTCGCTCGGTTTACGGAAATAATAGTTTCTATCTCTAGCATGTCTTCAAAGCTAAGTTCATTGCAACGTCCAAAGCCCTATGTGAACACTGTAGGTAATATCGTTGCCATGGAAACCGAGCCCTTTTTCGGGGGTTTTTAGGACTAAAAATTTAAAAAAATTAACTTTTTGGAATTTTCCTACGGTTTATAGCCTAAAAGCAATATATGTATCAAATTTCAAGTTTCTCATCTGGAAGTGGGCAAACATTAATGTCAGTGAGTGAGTGAGTGAGTGAGTGAGTGAGTGAGTGAGTCAGTCAGTCAGTCAGTCAGTCAGTCAGCCATGTGGCTTTGTATTATGGTAATATCTCTAATCCTTTTCTTTCTTTATATATCTTTTTATACAAAGGGTACTGTCATCAAAATTCGATATAGGCTAGGTGTGAGAATGAAGGATTTCATTTTTCCCGAATAAGACTGTAAGGTAGAGTATAATGTTGGACTGCAATGATATATTTTTTTTAACTCTCCCTAATCATGTAGGCCCTACAGTATATACACAAATGTGTCAAGTGTGTTCGTTTCAACAATTACTCATATGAAAAAGTAGAAGCCGTTCAAGATTTATTATACCAGAACACAATATGGGCATACTTCCGCTTGTAGACTGAATAAACCTTTTGATATATATAAGAAAGTTTTTGGTTGAAAACACCTTTTACAGTGCCGCTACGCCTAAAGACGAATTTTAGACAAAGTATTCTAGCCTTCTTTAACAGCGGACTGTTACGAATTTTTAATGTTATGATGAGTTTAAAATACGTATTGTAGTTATTAATTCTACAAATCGTCGCTTTAATTAGCAAACTTCGTAACTATACTTTTGTCGATTTATCGAAATTACTTCATCTGGTGTCTAAGGAAGTCACTATCACTCTGTAAACACCCCCATCTCGAAAAAAAATTACTTTTAGCAGAAAAATTTACAGATGTGTGTTGCTGCTGCAACCTACATTGTTGTTGTTTTGTCGTCATTTTCTGATGTTTTCAACCTAATAACTTAATAATTTATTCATGTATGTGTTATCAATATTTAGTTATATTATTGAGTGCATTATTTCAGTATTCGAAATAATGATTTCTTCTATCCAGGCTGAGAACATATTAATCCTAAATTATTATCAATAATACATTACTTATTAGTTATTACAATGATGATTAGGCAAGATTAGCTTCAATTGTTTGGTTGGATAGTTTTTTCCCCGCTACGATAAATTATTTTTAATATAAACCGCTAAGTCTAAAAGCCCTACATTAGAAAATGAACATGTTATTTTCAAGATGTCGAGAGAGGAAATAAATGCTAGAAATTGTTTTAGATGGGCAAAAGGAATTTGAAAGTTGACCTGATGTTGTCAGGTCAACTATTTCGGAAGAACAAAATCTCAATATTGAAGATACGCCAAATTATGATAATATTTTATCACAGAACAAGAGCGCTTTTTCAGCATCAAATAAAGAAGCTGGCTAGTCCGTCCGTTAAAGATAGCTATACAGATGACCCACTTCAGGAGATGAAACTCGGAACAATGAAGAAAATAGGTCCACATGTCAGATCAGGTCCTGCAAAATGTTAGTTTTTGCAGTACTAATCTTCTATATTAATAAAAATGAATTTCCATAATGTATGACGGAGCATCACTTGAGAACGGCTCGACCGATTTGGCTGATTCTTTTTTTGTTCCGTTCGTAATTGTCAGGACAAGGTTTGTATGAAAGAAAATGTTTGGAAAATCCACTGGAAAAGTCGGAAATGTGAAATGAGGCAAAGTTAGATAGTTCTGCTGTCAATTGTTTAAATAACGAAAGTATTGTTTACGGTGTTCACATAGGACTTTGGAAACTATATTATAATACTGGGCTTTAACAAATTCTGATACTATCTATGTAATTAATACATTTGTGAAAATAATTCTTGAAGAATAAAATCCACGGAAATAAAGTAGTCACATAACTTTCTCTACCCTCGACATGGAAAATATCATTTTCTCACTTCACATTTTGATGTAGAATAAGCGGTCGTATTGCAGTGACAACTTACGTGTGTGCCAGTGAGTATGCTATATCGGAAGTCGGTAACAAATCCTATCCACTGATACGTCACTCATAGCTGTAGGCTTTGTATTAGTTGAGAAATAGGCCTAGGGATGTTTATCAGGCGCCCTAAGCATCTAAAAGAAGATAAAATGGGATGGAACATTTTCAGTCCTACGCGCAGTATATTATGTCCCAGGTTTTTGGGAAGGAAAGTATGAAAGTGATACTGAATTTCTTTTTTTACTTCAGCCCCGAAACGGTTGTATGGTAATATGAGAGTGAGAAATACAATTTTCTGTCAAGACAATACAATCTTATGTAACCGGAATTTCTTTTTCTTCTTATTTGCACTCCTCCCAGGCATGGTGTGTAGAAGCAATGGAATGCAACATTCGACATCCTCTATGTGCCATAAAAAGCTATAGCTAGCGTTTTCTGAGGGAATAGTCTGAGTGTCATATGTCATTCTTCCTCATTTAGAATTGTACATACATATTATATAAGGACCTAGAGTTTCAACATCGAAAGTCCTCCATAAGTTAATTTCATATTACAAAATACAAAACCCGGGCGACGCCGGGCCCTTTAAGCTAGTAAACTATATAAAACCGCTCATAATTGGGATTAGAGAACGATGGAAAGCATAAAGTAGAATTGTGGTCATACAATGCAGAAAAAAGTAACAAGTGAGACCCAGATGTTAAGTATGATAGGAAAGAAGGAAGCTTTATTCCGTGTTCTTCATTGACCGAATCGAATAATCAATATAGACCAAAAAACTGCGATTTTCAGATAGCAATTGGTCCCATTTTACATGCAGGAAGAAAATAACTTTTACACTTTTCATAAGTTTCTATAAATTTGTTACTTGTTTGTTGTCCTGGGAAGAACAGAACAAATTGTCGTAGTTCAGTTTCAGTCTATTTAGAGAAAATAGGATACTGTTCTAATTAACATTTTAATTTAATTAATTTGACATACATATATCTTTGAATTCATTAAGTGACAAAATATTTTTTTTAAATTTAACATTCAATAGGCTACGTGATTTATTAATGTGTAATGTGTCAAAACTCATAACTCCGTATAAATTCACTGGAATACCTGCAGTAAAAATAAAAAAAATACAAAATAGTCAATCTTGAAAAATATAATTTTTAAACAGATTAAAATATTTTGTGTTTTCCGCTCATAATCAGGCCTAATTTTAAAAATATTACAATGTTTTTACCCTCTCGTGTAGAGTTTGTTATTTTGAAGTTATGAGGATTGCTAATTAAAGCGTCGAAATTTGTTATCAATTTACGTAAACATATTACAGCAGTGTCTTTGAAAGATAAGAAGGCTATTAATTATTGTTGGTATTATTATCATTATTATTATTATTATTATTATTATTATTATTATTATTATTATTATTATTATTATGCCTACTACAACTGAAAAGATAGTACAGCAAATTCCCTTGAGGTGTGAATATTTTTAGTTAAAGCTATTTTTGTTTTCTATTGTTTTGTTTCTTATCCATCGTTTTATTTCCGTATTTTTTTAACTTATATAATTACAAAGTAGGATAGTAAATGAACTGTTAAGATGGATGTTATAACTGTTAGATTGAAATATTGTGCCTTAAATTACTACATACGAAAAGTATGTTCTACACATAGATCCAGGTGTCAGATAAATATGTTCAGTTTCATTTCCTTTGAAATGGTCTAAACAAAAGGGCAATGTTATACGTAACAAATTGACCAAAAGGTTGATACAAAGAACAGGGCAAGGACACAACAATTGAAAGTAGACACTTTAGAAGAAGATAATTTTTAATTGAATTGGAATCGAACCCGAAATGTGTTCATAAATTATGCGTATTTACCAGCTCAACTAAACGACGTGTGCTCACTGCATGCAATAAGACACTTTAAGTCCTGGACAGTAGTGATGAGCAAATGCAAGACCAAGACCAAGACTAAGGCGGTCTTGGTCTTGGTCTTGGTCTCGCACACTCAGTCTTGGTCTTGGTCTCGCATCGGTAACCCTGGTCTTGGTCTTGGTCTTGGTCTTGCATACTCGGTCTTGGTCTTGGTCTCGGTCTTGCATACTCGGTCTTGGTCTTGTTGCAAGAGTCTTGCATTTTTCTTTTACGCATCTTACTGTGATTGATGGCGTTTACGTGATTTACAGTTACACCGATTACATGTGTGTTATTGCTTGCGAAAGTAACGAAAGCTAATTGCTTTTAGTTGCTTGAACCGTGAAAACAGTAACAAAACAACTGAAAGCTATTTCATCTTTAGCCATTAGTTATTAAGTGACAGAATGGTACTTTATGAAATTTGTGTGGGGGACGGGAAATGTCTGTCCGTCTGTCTGTATGTCCATGTGTCTGTACTCGCGATAACTCAAATGCGCTTTATTGGATTTTCATGAAACTTGGTATACGCACTTACAACATCCATAGGAAGAAGTCTATTTATTTTCGCTGTTGCGTTTCTACTGGCTGCAACCCCTGCAAGTGATTAGCAAAATACCTTCCTTTCAACTTGCAAGCAGTCGCACAGACGAGTTACACGTTTTCATTCCTTAGAAAGTAGAAACAGCTATCGTTTCGTTGTGTTGTTGATTGTTGTAACGTAGTGTTTCAACATGAAACAAAAACGAGTAACCGTAACAAAACAAGGTCTGTGTGGCGTTACTTTACATATAAGAGATCAATTTTATAAAATGACTGTAAATGGATATACCATTAAAATGGTTTGTGTCCCGTTCTTATTTTAAAATTTGAAGAGTTCAGACTACAGTATAGTAGGATTAAGCCACCCACACAGCAAGGCCCATTTAATGTCCCGGTCAAGTACATATTTAGAAATCAGTTTCCCGGGGGTCCTAAACTGATGAACCAGAAATTACTGACATCTTCTCTTCCTAAGTAATACAAAAAATATTTTTTTAACTAATACTTTAAAAATCTCATATTTGGGTGGGGGGGGGGGTGCGGTCCGGACCCACGTCCTTGCCTCCTGTCTATTGCCTTGCCTCTTGTCTATTTTAAATTCATAAAAAATTGTTGGTCTATACCTATCAAATTTTGCTGTTTTATTGCCATTGATATGCATATTTTAGAATTTAAAAAATGTTTACTTGGGAATAGGTGGAGCAGTTGATTTTATACAAGCATTAAAACTATCCGTCGACCGGTGTCTGAAATTTCTTATATATAAATATTAACAATAACAAGTTATGTCCAAAAAATTAAGTACAATGTCATTTGAAACGTAATATATATTTTTTGGGTAAAACTTAAAAAGGTATTAACAGTACCGAATGCATTTAAAACGTGTTGGATTTTTACTTTGCATTTTATTTCCTTATAGTGACTTGTTATTTTTCTGTTACATGTAAACATTAATTTAGAATTTAAAATTCAAGAATTTTTAAGAATGGTTAAGAATTTCAATGTATTTAACTTTTTTATTAAGTAATTTCATTTAAAGTACTAATCAAGAAGATTCATTATTATGCTTGTATCAATGTGAGAAAACATTTTAACAGTTTTTCCAAGTTAAGGTAATTAGAAAGACCGCAATGGACTATGGGCTGTGTGGGTTATGTTGGCACTGAAGACATAAAACTACCCTGCCACTATTCAGCAGGTAGCCAAAAGTTAGTTACTCACTCCACTATCCCACTGGTTGGAGTAGGGTGTATAGAAAAAATGGGGGAAAACCAGAATTTCGAGGTTTAAATAATCGCCAGATGTGTTTAAGCAGTCATATTGTCGTTTAGGAAAGAGACGTGGCGGCTTCTTACTGTATAAATGGTGTTTATGTTAAGTCCTGATTATACAAATTCGTGGAGTGAGTAACCTTTCATAATAGTATGTTTCTATCTCTTTCTGTTCAATTACTGACTTCTGCCAAACATCTTCTGTCTCAATTTTCTGATCGTGCCAACTTACAACAAACAGACTTTAGTGTCGGCATTACACAATGTCATAAATTTCTCAAGGGTCGGCGTAGCATATCTTTCAAATGAAGGTATGTGATTTACAATTGTCCTTGGAGACAATTTTCCTCTTTGCTATTTCTTACTATGAGGGAGGAATGTATTGTTCCTACCCCAAGAAGTAGTTTAAAACAAGTTCTCTGCAGGGCCGTGGAGAGAAAGCAAAGGACCTCAGTAAAAAATTTCCCGGGCCCCGTCAAATATTAATTTCACCACTGAAACCCAAAGTATGCAGCAAAAAGATTGTATAAAAATATTACATAATTATTATATAATGTATGTAATGGTATGTAAGTATCCTATTACTTGAAGACATATGATATTTTTGTTAATCACTAAAAAGTTAGTCATATTTTACAAAAAATAAAACCATGTAAGTTTAAAAGCTTTTCAGTTTTACACACAGAGGTAATAATACGTGTTTTGGCAAAATGCTATCAATAATCATAAAAACTAATCACTGTACAACTAGTGTCTTACTTTTCAACTATAAATAACAACATTTAAATTATATATCGGTACCCAACTATGTTTAATCACTATGAAAAATTTGCTTGTTTTGAACAACATAAACTGAAGATAAGATAAACATATACGATTGACAATAAAACTTGACACAATGGCATAAGAACTCTTATTAAGTACCAGAATGCTACTTTCTGAGATCATGTGGGGGACGGGAAAATGGCTGTCCGTCCGTGTCTCTCCGTCAGTCTGTCCGTGTGCCTGTATGCGCGATAACTCAAATACGCTTTATCGGATTTTCATGAAATTTGATATACATATTTATAACGTCCATAGAAAGAAGCCTATTAATTTTGTACCAAATCGCTTGACCGGTACCGGAGTAACGACTAATTAACGGCCACATGCTTATTAAATGGCAAATCATCACTATACTACAAAGCCGCTTAGCTAATCACTGAGGGCCTTCACCACAATGCAGTCAGATGTTTGTAAATTTATTATATCACATCTTGCTTTAGATGTGAGGCATTCGTTCTGTTGTTATCCCACTTATTCCTTCACATGTGTTTAACGAACTTTCTCAAGAGTTCGGTCTAAAACTATATAGTTTCTGGAAAAAAAAGACCAATTAACTACATCTGGCACTTTTTTGTATCAGTTTACCTGATTTTTTATTATATTATGGCACAGTCTATCTTATGCCGATATCAGACAAAGGTTGAGCTAATAAAGTATTCAAAAGGAAAAATGTTATTGTTACTGAGACATGTAATAGGCTATACTACAAAGTAATTATTAAAAGAATGTCTTAAGAATCCACCGTCTTAAAAAATAGCTTTCCTAGCTTTTTACTTTGCAAAAGTATCAATAATACTATTATAATTCAGTTGTCTAGCAAAGATATCTCCAAAAACGTCAATGCTATAAGAGGTCATGAATTTCCTAGGAATCCCGGGTATAATTTTGCAGAGATTTGTACCAATTTTATATGTATTCTATGTATCAAAATTAATCATTTGAAAATTATTATTTTAAATGCCGAACGTTATTGAGGCCTACTGTTGAGTCCAAAAGGATTTCTGCTTCTACTTTTAAAAAAATAATTTTTTTCCAAGAAGAAACCGTTTCAGATTACCTGATTAATTCCGTGTCACCGTTATGCGACAGGACAATGCAGATAAAAAATAAACACATAAAACATAGCTTAAGCTGTTTGTTGACTTATAAAACATTTAATTTTAGAGTAAATTAGAAAGTAAAAAATAAAACCTGGTCGGCCGGGCCGGGGCCCCAAGTCTTTAGTCTCGGCTGCTCCCCCTCTCGTCCTTGCCAGCCTAGCCGAAACAGTTCCAACAAAAATGCAAGTGAAACCGGTCTTTTGCAACCGTTTCATAAAACTGTTATGTGCGCGTAACAGTTTCGGCTACAACCTTTATCTAGAAACAGCTTATTTTCCCACCTCTACCGGTAACGGTAACGGCACCTTTCAGTAGTGGTTGCTGGCTTGCTGCGTACACAATCGAGCATCTAAAACATTTTAAATATAGCAAGACTGCAAGAGTCTTGCAGTTCGGTCTTGGTCTTGCCCGAGTCTTGCAGACTTGGTCTCGGTCTTGGTCTTGGTCTTGCACACTCGGTCTTGGTCTTGGTCTTGCTAACGCAGATGCGGTCTTGGTCTTGGTCTTGGTCTTGCATTTTCTGCAAGACCAAGACCAAGACTGCAAGACCAAGACTGGTCTCGCTCATCACTACTGGACAGCAACTTCACCAAGTTTTGCACTCCATTTCTTAATCTACAGGGGCTTATTGGAATGCACGGGAGTTAGTCTGGTAAGCGATACCAAGGCAATGAATATTTAGAGACAAATCAGTACGGTTTTCTCGTAGTATGTTACAAGCCAAGTAGTGGGGTGAGTTAGCTGAAAATTATACCAAAACATTTCACATCCGGCAACCAATGCGCCACTTTGGATTCAGATAGTACATGGGTAGACGAATCTAAAAAGCCCGGGACACAAATTTTCCTGGCCCTCTAGCGGTTTTGATGACGTAATCAATATGGCCGCCAAAGTTTTGTGGCACGCTTCTACATTTCCCTATATATCTTGGGTTTGTATTTTGATATTAACCTATATTATTAGTGATTATTAATTAGGAGAAAACTTGCTTTCCAGCGGTATATCTGACATTATTATTTACGTTCATAATACCAGAAATATTTGTACCTGAATTAAAGTTTATGTTTTTTATTTTTATTTTAACGAAACATTTTGCTAAATAACTTGGAATCCGTTACATGTAGATGAAAATGTGTTCTATGCTTTATTGTTCGTCAGACAATTTCCTTTCGAACGGTATATATATGACTTATATTTTATCACAAACAGTTCCTGAAAATTTGCCAAAACAATGTAGAGTTGCACTGCGAGTCGTTATGGCAACAATTTAATTGATATGGGTTCCGAAAAGTAATAGAGGGGCTTTATCACTGATTAAGTAGCAGATGTAATTGTTGTAATTTTTTATGTATAGGTAAGTAAATTCTAGATTTTTTGGGGGCACTTTTTAAAATCGTAGCCCCTTCAAAATTTAAATTTTGGGGGGGAACTTCAAAAATGTAATAATAAATAAAATAGATTAAATTAATAAGATTCCATTCAGTAATACTAAATGTGTTGTGTGAGGAACTTCACCGTGTTAAGAAGATATTGCTTTCGTCTACCTCATAGGAAGACAGAAATTACCCAATCATGTAAATGAAGAGGAAGCATAAATTGGTTGATGCTACGACTGACCCAGTGGTTGCTCCGTTTGTATGGGTACTATGTTTGTTATGCCAGAAGCAATCAAAAGAGCGCTTGATCATTCCGAAGTATGAAGGTTACTTAACAATGGCAAAGAATCTTGCATTTTTGCTGAACATGGTGAGCTTCCAAGTGGTATAAGTAATTTGGATTAGTTGGACGATGGAAGTTGTCTTTCACATGCTGCCCATGCAGCGAAATATCACAAATCCTGCAAGAACAAATATGACAGATAGATTATCTGGTGACAAGAAACAGAAAGGACGTCCCCATTGCTCAGACCAAACTCCATCTATATAAAAATTAACAAGATCATCATGATTTAGATGCCATACTCGCTTTTTAACATGTGCGAAAGCTGCTGAACGTTCTCGAAGAGAAGATTAACATAGTCCTGAAGAAGTTGTTTATGGAACAGTTCTAACGGAATTGGTTCAATACATGCAGGATTCGTACTCATCTAGCAGTACTTCTCCAGTGTTTAAACTTTCTCATCTTACAAAATTAGTGTCTCAGCCCATGATGGAAATGGGAATACAAACTCACAAAAAGAATATCAATAGGACACGTCTTAAGGAACAACTATTATCATTTATACCTGGTCTGAGAGCAGATAAGTCGGGATGTGAAATTATTTTCACTTTCGAAGGGGATGTTGGCGATGCCATTCGCGATGCCTGGGCATCTAATGACTTTAGTGATGGTATGTGTCTGGGACGGGCACAATCAATCTTCTTCTACTATCATTACTTCTTTCCATGGTTCAAGTGTTACGATTATTCAGCATCCTCACAGTGAAGCAATATGGAGATTGACGATGACAGCGTTCGTATCCAGCAGTGTAACAATCAAACTGTCATTGGCCTCCCTGAATATTACACTACTCTTCCTGCCACTGGTCAAGTTACAAGTGACCCACCTTTCCCAACTGTTAATCTACAATACACTGACCATGATCCTGCCTTCACCCCTAGGAAAGTTTTAAATCCTTGGCTTAACTCTGTCCTAGAGAGAATGCATAATGAAGACATACAAGGAATAGAGCATGTGCCTAGAGTATCGTTTTCGGCTTTTCATGCCCAAAATGAACCTGATGTTAGAAAAATAAGGTGCAATGCGTTATTTCTTCCACTTCTAAATGACGAAATTGCGACTACAGCAATGGTACTTCATATGATGGATATCATGCTAATGGCTACAGCAAAATTAAATGGAAATCAAACACCCGTGATTACATGTGACCAACCAGTATATGCTATTGGGAAGCAACTGCAATGGAAATTTCCTGAAAAATATGGCGAGGATTGCATAATACTCACATAGAAATGATGGTCATTAACTTACTTGGCAAGTGATTAACTGGCAGTGGATGGACTGAATTAGTAACAACCGCTGGTATTGCAAGTTCTGGTGTTGCAAAATCCTGCCTTACATCGTCGCATGTAAAAAGATCTCGGTATGCACATGAAGTTACTTAACTGCCTTGCATTGTCTACAGGTAAAAGCATTCAACGAAGCATGTTGTGAAAGAATCAGTGGCGAATGCATTGAACTGTGAATTTTGTCGAAAACATCTGATTGTCCTCAGTTCCAATCTTGGAACACAGTTATCAAAATGGAATTCCTTCTAGTGCAACTTGCATTGAGTATTCGTACATTTAACTTTACAATGTACGTCGATACTTTGGCTCAGTTATGTCTGAGGACATTTGCGTTGGACGCAGTCCACTATTCTCGTCGGTTGCCAGCATTCGTATGTTCTCTACAGGACCTTTCAAAAAAACATCCAAATATACATGCTTAATTTCTTCATGGCAACTTTACGAGCAGAAAACAGCTACAACGTTTTCTGCAATATCTGACAACCGGCTTATGAAAACAATAACAAAGTTATAAAGGGTGAAGATTGAGCTTTGGCATCCTTGATAGTAAAAATGCTCTGCTTAAGTGGATGGTAGCAGCCCCTAGGATCAGTTCTTTAGTTGAGGGATTTGAAGAGAAATCAAATATAAAAGATGATAAAAAACGTGGGCACAAAGCATCACGAAGATAACTAATGCATTTGAGAGAAGGTTCTTAGAGCTGTCTTCGTAATAAACCTACTGCCCGTCCCAGACACATACCATCACTAAAGTCATTAAATGCCCAGGCGTCGCGAATGGCATCGCCAACATCCCCTTCGAAAGTGAAAATAATTTCACATCCCGACTTATCTGCTTTCAGACCAGGTATAAATGATAATAGTTGTTCCTTAAGACGTGTTCTATTGGTATTCTTTTTTTGAGTTTGTATTCCCATTTCCATCATGGGCTGAGACACTAATTTTGTAAGATGAGAAAGTTTAAACACTGGAGAAGTACTGCTGGATGAGTACGAATCCTGCATGTATTGAACCAATTCCGTTAGAACTGTACCATAAACAACTTCTTCAGGATTATGGTAATCTTCTCTTCGAGAACGTTCAGCAGCTTTCGCACATGTTAGAAAGCGAGTATGGCATCCAAATCTGTTGACGATAACTTCTTCAACAGTTTTTCATCCTGCAATTGTAGAGCAAGAGTATGAATTGTAGGCCCAATTCCCAGCGTGGATACAGTCACAAGTTTGTCTCTACCTTCTCCTTCATCACAAAACAGGCACACCTTTTCCATATCTGAACAAAATCATGATGATCTTGTTAATTTTGATGTAGATGGAGTTTGGTCTGAGCAATGGGGACGTCCTTTCTCTTTCTTTTCACCAGATAATCTATCTGTCATATTTATTCTTGCAGGATTTGTGATATTTCGCTGCATGGGCAGCATGTGAAAGACAACTTCCATCGTCCAACTAATCCAAATTACTTATACCACTTGGAAGCCCACCATGTTCAGCAAAAATGCAAGATTCTTTGCCATTGTTAAGTAACCTTCATACTTCGGAATGATCAAGCGCTCTTTTGATTGCTTCTGGCATAACAAACATAGTTCCCATACAAACGGAGCAACCACTGGGTCAGTCGTAGCATCAACCAATTCATGCTTCCTCTTCATTTACATGATTGGGTAATTTCTGTCTTCCTATGAGGTAGACGAAAGCAATATCTTCTTAACACGGTGAAGTTCCTCACACAACACTTTTAGTATTACTGAATGGAATCTTATTAATTTAATCTATTTTATTTATTATTACATTTTTGAAGTTCCCCCCAAAAATTTAAATTTTGAAGGGGCTACGATTTTATAAAGTACCCCCAAAAAATCTAGAATTTACTTACCTATACATAAAAACTTACAACAATTACATCTGCTACTTAATCAGTGATAAAGCCCCTCTATTACTTTTCGGAACCCATATAAATTAAATTGTAGCCATAACGACTCGCAGTGCAACTCAACATTGTTTTGGCAAATGTTCAGGAACTGTTTGTGATAAAATATAAGTCATATATACCGTTCGAAAGGAAATTGTCTGACGAACAATAAAGTATAGAACACATTGTCACTTACATGTAACGGATTCCAAGTTATTTAGCAAAATGTTTCGAAAAAATCAAAATCAAAAACAAAAATTTTAATTCACGTACAAATATTTCTGGTATTATGAACGCAAATAATAATTTAATTTAATTTATTGTGCCAACTACAGGAATAAATCCCAATTACAGTTGGCGTAGTTTCGCCAATACATGTTTTACACTATAAAAAGATACAATACAATAAATGAACGAATGTGCGAGGATAAAGAACAAAATACATAAATGATTTACAATAACTACAATTAATTTAAAAAGACAATCTAAAAATTAAGCCAAATCATATGGAACATATAACAGTTTATGAAGAATTCCTACGTACTGATTCAATGACAAGTCAAAATCCAGAAGAGCATTTTGAAGTGATAGAGAATTATATCGTTTACACATTTGGATGAAAGATGAACATTCTAATATTTTTGATTTAATGACAGATATACCGCTGGAAAGCACGTTTCCTCCTGATTAATAATCACTAATAATATAGGTTAATATCAAAATACAAACCCAAGTTATATAGGGAAATGTAGAAGCGTGTCATACAACTTTGGCGGCCATATTGATTACGTCATCAAAACCGCTAGAGGGCCAGGAAAATTTGTGTCCCGGGCTTTTTAGACTCGTCTACCCATGTACTATCTGAATCCAAAGTGGCGCATTGGTTGCCGGATGTGAAATGTTTTTCAGCTTGTTCACCCCACTAAAGCAACATATTGCTCCCTTTATGAGGCAACTTTTCTCATTTCCAAGAACTGCTATCGTTTCATTATTCCAAAACAATGGCAGAACGTTACAGTGAAGTTAGATTGTGTGACAAGTAAACAAATTACATGCATAAAATCAGTATTCAGAACAGTAACAGAAGCTGTTTGTTCCTCATTGTGTTATGTTAGCCTCT
The DNA here is from genome assembly GCA_964059195.1 of Ectobius pallidus. Taxonomy (NCBI): domain Eukaryota; kingdom Metazoa; phylum Arthropoda; class Insecta; order Blattodea; family Ectobiidae; genus Ectobius; species Ectobius pallidus. The sequence goes on along the minus strand of CAXKWD010000010.1, from coordinate 22,050,398 downwards.
GTAGAACAAACGAACAAGGGAAGTGTCTGCCCGTATGAAAGATACCAGCAGACACACAATGTGACAATGTCTATACTCTAGGGGTTATTATTTTGGTTAGAGAAAGCTCAGAACACCCACATAAATTACACTGGATAGCAAGAAAAGGACGTGTGTGCAATATGAATAAAATTTTAATTGCCTAAATGCATAATTTCTTATTTAGCTTTGAATCTAACAGTTCATTGGAGTTAAACAGCGAAATGTAATTTTTACGAAATTTTAATTTTGCAATGGTTTATTACACTTTTCATGCCTTTTTTTGTAATGCAAAGAACTATCTCTTATGTACAAGCGAGTTCTACAGTGGGAAAGTTCATTATAGTACCGTGTAACGAGAATTGAAACCAATCACTTTGGACAGACACAAAACTAAGTATTTATTTTGCCTTGGAAAGTTACCTTGTGGGTTTAAAGGACTGAAATATTGACATATTTAATCTTCTTTTCCTTAGTTCTTTTCCTTCTTTATCTTAGTTTTACCTCTCCCTTTTTTAGGATTTAAGCGACCCAAGCCGCCCGGGCCTTTTCCTTAGTTCATATAAATAAAACTGCAAATTAATGCACTAAAAATCTAACCTTTTAAAAACATATTATGATAATTCAAATTTATACATCAATTATTGAAAATGGAATCTACTTGCCATGCCAGAGTAAAGAGATTTCTATTACCTCAAATAATTGTTAGCATTTCCATTTTCTGTTTTTATTTATCATTTTAGAATTTACGGACTGTCAAAAAAATTAGCATTCTGTAGTTTGTGGAGTGTTGCTGATATAGTTCCGTGTATTATATGGAAGTACCAGAAATTAACAATCGGAATGCCAAGAGTCACAGTTTTTCTCAAGATTCTACTGTTGACACTGAAATATCAATAAGGCCTAATAGCTCTGCAATTGTTAGCAATGATTAAACTATACAAGTAGTTAAAACTAATGAATTATTTTCATGTCCTTTTTGTGATTAGGCCCAATGCTTCAGCACTGCACTTAGTTTTGATACGATCTTAATTTTCGATCAGCGCTGAAGCGTAAATCCAATAAATGGTGCAAAAATATGTTGCACAAACTTTCTCGCATATACGTGTTAAAGGCTAGCACAGAAAAAATTAAATTATAGGGGCAATTAAATTTTATTTATTACATTTTCATAAAACTAAGAAGTACAGTATCTAGAACGGAAACCATCAGAGTCGATCTTCATGTTTAATGCTTTTACCGTGAAATAATAATAATAATGAATGACAGTAAAACTGCATATTATTACTGTAGTAGGCTACTACTAGTACTACTACGGGAAAATTCAAATATAAGTCGCACCTTGGGATAAATCGGCCCCACCCAACCCACCCACCAATGCAGTTTCTTTTATACCACGATCTAGCGAATTCTTCTCTCCTCGTATTATGAAGAAACTCGTGATTGGACGTTGGAGGTGTGACGTCATACCACTAGACGAGAGGTGACAGGCTGACAAACTTCGCGGGAGATATAATATGCCACATTTTCGAAACCTACAAACAGTGTATCGTACATTATTCGAAAATGCAAGGGCGCTTCACTACGGCTGCCGCCTCCGCTTCGCGCAGATAACTATGTGGTTAGTGTTATGCATTATTTAGCTATATGTAGAGGTGAATACAAGGCACTTGCGACAATATATAAGGATAGTGGGTGCAAGGCACTTGCAGCAATAAATAAGGACAGTTGGTCACTCTGCTTCGCTCAGAAACAAAATACATCACACAGTCCGTGCAAATGTGAATATCGAATGGGCGGAACTTAAGGGGCGACTTATAATTGAATTTCTCTACAACTACTACTACTACTACTTAGGTTATATTGCACGCAACTGCATGTAGGTTATATCACGTGTTTAGTATGGTTGCGTGAACCATTAGTCTATAGTAGCAACTCATTCGTGTCATCTGATTCTATTGTTTAGTGATGTCTTCTTTTGTGATATTCAGTTTAAACTATTATAATATCCAGTGACGTAGCGGCGATGAGTTATGGAAAGTAAGCATGTCCTACAAACCCGACGTTTGCCTTTGCGAATGAGGAAACTATGAAAATCCCCAGTCAATTTGGGCGGCCACAAGGTTTGATTTGAACTCAGGACCTCTTCTCTGTTAGCCCACATCACCTCGCTGTAATTGGTTTTGGTGTGTTCATTGCGACTGAGCTAAACTGGTTGCATTTCACAACAATAAGTGTACATTAGGCCTATAGTTTTCTTGTTACTAGGGGCAACAAAATGTCATTCATATTTTAATTGACATGTATGTTCTGAAATTCGCATTTAAGCCGTACTTATTTCATTTTTATCGTGATATCTATTAAACGTATAAAGAAATGTGTTAAACAAAAAATGTTCATTTTAATTTTCTCTACAACTTCACTGTGGTAGGTTTTCGTGTATCGCCTACTGTAATGGATATAATCTAGAAAAATTGAAAATGGATACGAGTAAAGTACTCCTTAAGTCATTTTTACAGAAATACAGATATAGCCATTTTATTAGTCATAGATAAGAGTTTCCAATTTTAAATTTTTATTAAAATCGTTAGAGCCATTTTTAAAAAAAATCAAAATTTTTAAAAAAGTTTTCATGAAAAGTCCCCTTAATATTTCAGTTGTAAAACTAAATTTCTGGGCGGCTCGACAAAATTTCGAAAAAGTCCTTAATTCAAAAAATGAAGTAAATACAATGAACCGTTTACCCGCTGTGCTTGTCCACAGACAGACGGACAAACAGACAGACAGACAGACGGACAGACGTCAAACCAAAAACACGTTTTTCGGTTTCTAGGCATCGTGAAACATGCTTTCCCGGTGTTAACTCGATTTCGATTTTTTGTCACGATCACAATACTTTCTCTATAGGCCTACTACGTATAAGCGAGAAAGTAAAAAGGACAAGAAAATAATTCATTAGTATGAATTATTTGTATAGTTGTACCTTTGCCATACAGCAATTACAGAGCTGTTAATTGCCCTTTCAGTGTAAACAGTAGAATCTTCAGAAAAGCTGTGCATTCTGGAAATACTTTATTTTTAAATGTCAGCTGTGTTTATACTCCTTTTAGCTACGAGGCCATATTAGGAGTTTGGGATATGTGTCTATACATAGTGTTGGCCATGGAATTATTGAAATTGCTAACACAGACCATTACAATTTTAAATAATACTTTCGAACATATTTCTCAACATTCGTCCTGGAGGGGTCGTATTTCGCGCTTATTTACATATGTCGTATAATCCAAAAAGAAAAATCCTGTATTTTGTGGATATTATTTTCTTAACAGTGATATATTGAGCTTCTAAGATGCTAAATATCGCTAAGGAAAGCTGTTCTGTAATGTACCGCGTTTATCGCTGCTACCAAAAAATACGGTCCCTAAGGGAAGAGATGCCGCACGTGTAACTAGATTCAGTCTTAACTCGTTTGCATTCCGGCGGATATTGTTATTAACAAACATCTTAGGATAACATTAATAGACAATACTTCCGCTTAACCCTACTGGCGGACGCGTGGTTTTCGCCGGAAGCCAACGAGAAGATACGGTTTACTGTTACTAGTACTTAGTTATGTGACTCTGATAAATTAATGCCTATGTTAGAAACAGAAGCCTCTAAAAGCTATATTATCGTTTATAGGACCGTTAATATGTAGTATATGTCTACATGAAAAATTAACAAATTAACAAACAGTACAAGAAAACAGTGTGATTACAGGCTACTAACGTATGTAAGGATACGTAGACTTTGACAATGAAAACTTACTGATACCTGTTTTTTAACTTCTTCCGACTGGGGGCATCCGTAAATTTTGAGTTTGTATGAATTAAACACTTAAACAACAGATACATTCAGATATATTTACTGTATATAGGCCTATCTGAATAAATTTATATATTAAACTTATCTTCATAAACATTTTGCATAAGCATCCACACGTTACTGAACGTAAAACATACGTGAATTTTTGTATTTTCTTCTCGCTTATTTAAATTTTGTCAAGATAATTTACTTGAAAATGAAATTTAAAGAATAACGATACGAAAATTACAAAATAATGTATTTTATTCTTCCTATACATTTCAAATTTACTCGTTTTTCAAGTGTTTCGTTTTCTTTGGATAAAGTGAAATTTTAATCCGGAGGGAATTAAAATTACCAGACTAATTTACTCACAGAGATTCTACAGCAACAGACTATTTATACACTCAGATCTCCTTCCCAGGAGAAGCAGTAGTGTCGTTAAAGAAGAAGAAGAACAACATAGACACACTACTAAACTATAAATTATGTTTTATTATTCCATGATGTCACAACGAATGAATTCTTTCGAATACAGACCAAAAGTCTTCATCTTGCCCTACTCATTAAATTAACTCATTTGAAGCTTGTTTCATGTTTTTTCTGGATCTCCATTTGCGAAAAGAACTGCAAATTTGCTTACCAATACTGTATCCTTCAGGTTATCCCTCTTCCCATCTTTGTTCATTTTGATCAATCATTATCACAACTTCTCAAATGAACCGCACTAGACGACTGATAGTAAACAAACAATCGCCCATGAAACCATTGTTATATCACGAGCTCTGCCTACTTGATCACACCAGGTAATAAAAATGTTAAAGTCAGATAGGGAACTCACATGACTGTCTCTACCAAAGGTATAGGTTAAGGGAAGATTTATAATTTATTTCTGGAGGAGGCACTAGTTCTCATGTTAATTATGCATCGGCTAGTTTAGCCGAGATTCTCTGCCTACAGAATATAGGCCTAAAATCAGTTATGTCTTCTCAACGACACAGATATTGTAATACTAGAAATTTAGATCAATTAAATTTTTACCCACATTTTAAAATTCTACAGGAAGTATGAAAGAAAGAATATGTCATATTGAACTAGATTTCTAGAATTTCTTCTGCCATGAAAGCGACATTTCTGTTAATGGAATGATAAATCTTTCATACTGGGCGTGTGTAGGATAAAGTGGAAAAGTAGAGTCAGACTGAAAAATTCAATGCCGAAGCCGGGATTTGAACCAGGATCTTCGACAGTCCATGCCATTGCTCTACCAATTGAGGTACCACGGCAACGTGCTGGCACAACATTAAATTCTTCAACTGACATGTCCCGGTATACCACCTGGCACTCACAATATGAGATAACAACCCATTGGCGACTTACATTGGTACATAGTAAACTACTAGTAGGTCACAGTGGAATGATAAATCGTTCACACTGGCCGGCACGGAGAGCCGAAGATCCTGGTTCAAGTCCCGGCTTTGGAACTGACTTTTTCAGTCTGGCTCTACCATTCCCGTTAACGTCCGTTGTAGCTAATCCAATCGGCCGGTTTCTGTCGTGGAGGTATAAAGATAAGTTTGTATTCTTTGCAGCACCGAAAATTCTCTCTCCAATGCTTTGTCATCCGCTTTCCCCCGACATTACCCCATTAAATTTTTTCTTGTGGGGGGGTTTGTCAGAGATAGAGTTACAACAGTTACAACAGTTAACAACATCATAGGCGCCGACCTTGGGGAGGGGGGGGCAAGGCACTTAAAGCCACCAACTTTTAAGTTTTTATCATATAAGACCTATGTATAACTACAAAAAATCCAATTCTTGTCCTCCAACAATATTTTCAAATCGGCATCTCTGAACCAAGGCTTGTAAACTTACTGATCTTAATCGAATAAGAGATGTCAAACACCTCCATACCTGTAGCTTTTTATCGAACACAATTTACACAATAATTGAACCCAACATCTGGCTATGTACTGTAAGTTAAAGCGGCATATGAGACATTAAAATAATGTGCAATTATTTATATGTGTGATGAAGCATTTTAAATCCCCTATAATGATAAATACAAACACGAAATTATTTTAGCAGTAAGGTTAATCTAAAAAATACAAAGCTCATAGCTGAACTGAAGAAAAGTGGCACCGAGCGTGACCATCCACGATAGGGCGACGATCGATTTATTATTATATATCGACTGTTTCGCCATAGGTTATCATGCATACAATAGCGAAACTTTATTTATTTTCATTGTTTAAATTATTCATTACATGTTTAAATCTCCAAATATTCGATAAATTCATAAATTTATCGATAAAATACGGACCTTTCGTGGGGCTATCAATGAATATATTTTTTCTTACTTAACTAATAACAGCCAGTTTTAAATATAGAAATAGTACTATGATGCAATATAGTCCGCCGCCATGGGTGAATAGGTAACATACTTGCCTTCCACCCTTGCGGTCCGGGTTCGATTCCCGGCCGGTCTGGGTTCGATTCCCGGCCGGGTAATGGGTTTTTTTGTAATGAAAAATCTCGGGTTCAGGACTGGACATCACCCAGGAAAATTATAGGCTATATTAAAAAGCATTAAATTAAAGTAGTGACTGCTTGAATAGGGTATTCACAATAGATCTAGTAAGGTCGCAGTGCTGAGAAGCCGAAGGGCTTACACCACCCCTTATTAATCTAATCTAATCTCTCTCTAATGATGTAATATAGGCTGTGTTATTATATAAATATAGGAATATATTTTTATATTTTATCTTCTACTTTTTTCTTTTGACAGCGCGAGGAATGGTTACAAGACTCTAGTTCACTTATACCAGTTATTATTATCATGTTCTATTTTTAGGCTCAAAATTCACTTTTATTATGAAAAAGTAAATTATGACGGATAAAACAAAATACAGCGATAAGCAAGACTTATTACATTGGTTAGTTCGATAATAAGGCAATTTTTAAAAATATTAAATGATATTATTAATACAATCTACATCTACAGTACAAAATGCCCTGAAGATGATGCTGATACCTCGAAATACATAGGAAATAAAATAAAAAGTAACAATTATTGTAGAGCTGATGGTATCATTGTCCATGTTATTTTATTTTCATTCATTTCAGCAAGCCCATATTTGTACTGAAAATTTTATCCAAAAGTAGATGACATTTCCTGTATTTTTTCTGTTACTGACTATTGAAAGAGCAAGCATAGGGAATTCTATTAGGTATTAGTTAGATAAAAAGTACCAACAACCTGGACTTTCGAGTTTTGTATTGAAAAAATTCCAGTTTTCTAATTTGTAGCGTACGATGTGAAGCAATTTTGCATAAATCTTGATCAGAATTTCCAAGACTAGTGCTAAAAAGTTGATAATCAGCTTACATAGTTATTATTTTGTGTATGTGTCAAAATTATTTTATATGTTTTACATTAAATTATACAAAAATGTTCCTAAAATTACATATACTTTTTTGGATATTCAAGAGAAGCGAAAAAATCTCAACGTGAGCCATTTCTAAAACGAGTGTCAAAGAAAGAAGTTTAAAATTCTTGCACATTATGTTTTATTATTTACAATAATATTATATAAAATAATAACTTCAACTTAACTGTTTTTTGTTAGGTTTGTGTTAAGAACTGCTGTTCGGGAGAATTTATAAGAAAATGGCATCTGTCGATTCAGAAGGCACGTGGTCTACATTCACCTTGAAGCTCGCACCTGTCACAGCACTTCCTATGAAAATGCACTCCAGAAGTTCTCCAGAGTGCAGTGGCGTTTGCTTCTGGACTCCGGTAGCAGGTTTGGTACGGGATCAGTGGAGTATTTAGGAATTCTCCGTCCCTAGGACCTCACTATCACGTGCGTTGTTAATCATTATAATTTGTTATAGTGAAGTCATGTGAAACCGACTCGACTTTAGTTTAGTCTTCGGAACTAATTTTTAAACTTCCAAACTACAATAAATAGCCTACTATTAGCAAATATAGACTAAATATAAAAACAGTGCTCAATGGTCTTCTTTCGATACTACAGCAGAACCCTGCTAGTCCGAACTCCACTAATGAATGCTTTTTCTTGTATTATGGGGCCATTCAGTGAAACACCTCTCTATCTTGCGAAAACCATACAAAACGGCTTCGACTTTGTCATAGACTGAAAAAATTCATGTGTGCTAGACAGAGTGGGAGAAAGAAGAGTTTTATTGGAAATCATCAGAAAGAGGAAAAGAAATTGAATGGGACATTGGCTAAAAAAAAAAAAATTGTCTGCTGAAGGATGCTATAGAAGGGATGATAAATGGGAAGAAGGTTCGAGGCAGAAGAAGATACCAGATGATAGACAATATTAAAATAAATTGACTATATGCAGACACAAAAAGGAAGGCTGAGAGAAGGGAAGAGTAGAGAATGCTGAGTTTGCAGTGAAAGACCTGCCCCTGGGCAGAACACTGAATGAATAAGCGTTCGGTGTTCGGTTACATCATAATTATTGCTGAGAAACCTGATTTCATAAAATAAAGTGTCAACCAATTTAAGATAAAAATTTAAAAACTATTTAATATTAATAATCAGATCTTATAAATTTTGCCTTTTACTTGTTTCATTTAATTCCTTCCACATTTATTTTCTAAATATAAACATATTTTGTAAAATGGAGTTCTAATTTGACATTTTGAATCTCCTACTTTAATTCATTGTAAAAATATTTAACTGTTTTTAGTTTAGGCATTTAATTTGTATGTAGCCTATATTTGTAAATTTATTTGTTCTCTCTTATATAGGTTACATTGCAACTTCTAAACACGAGCATTGCTCATCTGGGGACTCTCAAGAAATGTATAATTTTGTAACGTATGATAATTCTATCTGTTTGTTTGATAATTTGATCTAAATAAAAAAGAACTGTCACCAGAACCTTTCATTACTCCTGTAAGCGCAGCCCCTATATAACCTGAGAAAAATAACTGAGTGCGAAGTAAAGAATACGCATAATAAGAATCGTATTAACGAAACAAGTCTTGAGATTTTCTTGGTGATTTTGTGCATAAAATTATCTCAAGACTGTAGCCAGGTTATAAATTTATTTCCGTCGTTTCGAAACCGGACTGTTGCTCCATTTTCAACCTCGACACTTCACTCTTTCACAGACACATTCCGGCTCCAAAACTTTGGAAATAACATTCCAATCTGGCTAGAATCCTGAGATAATTTTCTAAATTACATGAATATTAATTATAACAATATCGATAATGACAGTGTATTTAAAACACATCCCCTAATCTTACTTTCATTCAACAATTCTCCTCTTCCTTTACTGCCCTCCCCTCTCTAGTCTTTCGTTACGGAATTATTATGACCCAATTCCGTTACCCTAGGGATCCTCTTAACCCTTGGGAGATTTACGTTGAAGATCTTTAGTTTCGAAATATCTAATGCTCTCAGCCGAGTTTGAAACCTTGGTCATTTGGTTCAAGGAAAGAACACGAAATAAAATCTGATGTGAAACATCACATAAGCTTATACTATTCATGCGTAACCGGTAGCATTCCAAGAGTGAGCATTCAGCTAAGTTTCAATCAATGCCGTACTAAGCGCGAGGAAAGACGTAAGTCTTGAGTTTGACGATGAGCTTATACCATCATCCAGAAAATTTATGTGTAAAATTGGTTCAAATAAAAGTTTTAGATTTATTATGAAACCAATTTGTGTACAAGATTTTTTTAAATATTTACGCCCTTTTCGATAGAATTAAAAAAAAATAATTCTTTATGTAAATTGATATTAAATGAGAAAATCGTTGCAATGCTTCGTGTCACATCCTCGGAAGGTACTAGACTCAAATACACGGCTTTTTTTTTTTTCAGCTATGATGTTTGCAAACATACACACCGACAAAAATACACGCACACCGAACATACACAAACATACGGACAAATACATACTTTCCAAGAAAAGTATTTTTAAATTTACGGAATCTGAAAATATGTATAAAGGGGAGGGTTAAATAGTTAATCCGACATGTTGACTTTGTGATATTTATGTTCCTCTTTCTCAAAACGCATTTCATCCATTAAAACAAAATTTGATACATTTTAGTGACTTTAATAGCTGCAAACAAATTGAAATCTCTACTGTTAATATTTCCTGAGAGAAAGGAGCAATATTATTGTCTAGGAAAAAATAAAACTAAATAAAAAGTTACTTAGCACAGTCGCTACCGCAGACGCTATAGCCTATGGCGCTTCCCTATATAAACTCAAGTATATAAAGGATAATAGATATTTTTTTCAAATACCTTATTTTTGATGCTCATTCAGTAGGCTACGTCTGCTTCCAGGGTTGCTAATAGCCGCTTATTTAATCTGGGACCCCCTCCTCAGTTCCACAGGAATCAAGACCTCAGCCTTATAATCCAGAAACATTCCCATAACATCGCGTCATCTGGCCAGGAAGACACATTGCTAAGGTTGGGAAAAGATCTCCGAAAAGTTGTATATAGGCCTACGCTATATTTAGTTTGGTCATAGCAACCCATTCTGAAAGCAAGAGATACGCAAAAATGTAGATATGCATAAAACTTGGAGATAGATGGAGTCAGAGGGGGTCAGAGGGAGGGAGAGAGATGGAGTCAGAGGGGGTTAGAGAGAGGGAGAGAGAGGGAGAGAGAGGGAGAGACAAACAAACTCAAGCACACGCCAATTATGTATTATTAGACTTAAGGGTTCTCAAAACTTGTATTATTGCTGAATACTCGATACTCGAATTTGAGGCTTGAACACAATTAAATTCCTCTTCTTACAGTAGGCCTACTACCTACGGCACAGGAAGAAAAACTCAAACATATTTGGCACTACGTACAGTACCTGAAATCATTTCTGCAACAATCATTAGTTAATAAATTTTCTTTAACCCTTATATTCGAAACTTTTTAAAATCTTAATTGCAGACCTACGTTCAATGCAAATTAATCTCTTGGAGTCGCATTAATAAATAAAAGCATAACCTATTGAAAGAGAAGTTTTGGCATAATTTTCTCTTGTGCTAAGTGGACTCAGACAAAGCATCATAAGATCGTTTAGATTATGACAAATAGGTGTACAATCTCTCCGTCAGCACAACACAACGCATGTTATTGTTTCCATAACGAGGCTACTGACTGTCACCATGCTGTAAGCTCGCTAACCATTTCTTGTTACCAGTGGCGACACATTGCATATCCACATTCATTAGCCTGAATACAGGAACGGCAAAAATGCTTCTCTGAGTTCATGGATGTCCAAATCTGTAAAATAGTACCATAACCAAGCAATCAATGCCGCTAAAATTGCATAAAACTGCATTCAAACTGCATTCAAAATGCAGTACTTTAAAGTCGTCATGGCAATCTACGAACAAAAACCACATGGCATTCACGTGGATTTAAGCATATAATTGGTCATAAAACAACAAATTTAAGTCAACATGTTTCTTTATTATAATCAGAACCTTTACCAGGGTTTTTCGCAAAACAGGGTAGCCTACTTCATCATATAAAACCAATATAAGCCAACAACTTTTTACATCTTCGTTCACAAGAGAATCGTTGCTTACCACGGATGCACCAGCATTTAATCGCAATCTATTCCTTCTCATAGTCTACTGCTGCCGTCATGTTGCTGACAGCAGCTCCAATGCAATGTTTCTGGCTTGGATTGAAATTTCTTCAGGATTATCGTTCATATTTTCACAAGCTTTTCATAAATACTAGTTCGTGTTTTCAAACTTTTTCCTCGATCCGTAATCATGCCTTACGGCCCTTGTATCGCAATATACTATATAGGACTCATCCAGTATTTCAGCCTCGGCTTACAACTCGGGCGCTATATTAAATTCGTCCGCTATAGCGTTATTTTGATACATAAATAGTTGTTATTTATGTGCTTATTTATTATACCCAGGGTTTCTGGGGCAATGGCTATACCCCTGGTCATACATGAACATTTACATTTATTTAAAATAATTATTAATGTGGCCCTGTCACTTTGGTTCTTATAATTAAAGGATTGTGTTTTTCTTTCGTCCTGTATCCTGAAAACAGTGTGATTCCAATAGTTACTGGCTCTCGTTATTTTAATGTGTTTCCATTGGAATCATCAGTAATGATCATCTTAATGTTTTTAATTTTCTAATTTAATTTAATTTTTATTACTCCCTGGATGTATGTACTTCATGAATGCCTTCTAGGGGTCTCTCTGAATCCAGAAAGCAAGTTCCGGGGCTCATAATTCACCTGCCTGTTCAGCTGCATCCTTCAAGATCTTCCATGTCTCTCTGTGTCTGGCACTGGTGGTCCGCGAAGATGGTGCAGATGGTCGGCTGACATAATTAAAAAATATAAAGCAAGTGGAAAGTAAAGAAGTAAATTTTTTCACATATTTCGTTATAATCACCTATGATTAATACCCCAAATATTAAAAAATCCCTTTAGGCAGGCCTACAGGCGGAGGTAGATTTCGAAGTGCTTTTGGTTTAATTTATTGTCGCTGCATAGCACTCTTTTTCTTTAGCCTTGGCATGGTAAACCTGCAGTAATAAGAACTGAATTCGGTAAAGAGGAAGTGCCTACAATCATTTGTTTTGACAACAAGAATAGGATATAATATTCTGGGAGGCCGTGCGCAAGATCAGCAATGAATAAAATTAGCAAAGCCGCTAAACAAGACAAAATTATGATATTATAATAATTCTTTTAAGTGTTATTATTTTCAAACATTAAAATCTCGCGTCATATGAGAGCTATCAAGAAACTATTTATTGATTTGTAGAGTACTCATCAAGAGCTTTTCAACGATACCCCACAAGACGTGGTTTCAAAAGTTTCGAATTTTCATCCCCCACCCCCACCCCCACCCCCACCCTTACTCGAACCCCCGAATTGTTGGTGTCACTGTGAACTCCATAGGGAGTACTCTAATTTATTCAAACAAAGTTTCCCTCTATACTTCATAGGGGCCGAGATATAAATGTTTTTAAATTTCAACCCCCTCCCCCGACCACCCCCTTGGGCCAATTTTGCCCATTAACGAACTTGTCCGAACTATTGGGCCTAGAAATAACATAATAAAATTTGGTTCAAATATCTTCAAAATTACGGCCGCTATCGTGTAAAGATATATATATATATATATAAATATATATATATATATAAATATATATATAAATATCACAAAATTTTTTTTTGAACGGGCGGTGGTTTCGTACTTAGGGGAGCATGAAACGTAAAGATATGAAAGAATTTTTCGAAAATCATAAAGTGGTATCCATTGCAATAGGTAGCTTTTTCTTCGAAAATCTACCTAAAAATGGGATGTAAAATTAGGGGTCCGTAAAATTTTTTAGGCATTTTAGTGGTCCTCGGGTTCAAAAAGGTTGAGAAACGCTGCTATAGAGTAATACGTGGTACAGTAGAGCATCCATTATCCAAGAAAACAGGGCGGGAGGTGTTTGGGTAACTGGTTTTTCGGATATCTGATATGAAGCAATATCAAACAAAGAAACATTCATATTAAATACAGTCTGTAAATATGTTGTATCACACGTCTTAAGCTGCAATTCCACTGAGGCAACATTTGGGCCTTGCCGCATGCTACAAGTTGACTGTTGTCGCCAGGACGAATGCGTCACCCTTCGACAAAATTCCTCGTGTCGAACAGTGTCGTTGCTATCCAACAGCCAGCGGATCGGGGCGACTTGTAGCATGCGACATGGGCTGCTTGCATCTGCATAAACAAGCTATGAAAACAAACAATGGTCCTCCTAGAGCAGGGCATTTAAATCACAGCCACGTCAGCATAAAGGAAGAGAATAACTATATCGGGTCTCTTTGAAGTTTTAAAACTTAATAAATGTTTTCCTTCAAATCCCAATAATTGTCAGTAATTCAATTGAAATGGGAAGCAGCAATGAAAGTAGTTGTTACATATATACATTCGAAATTAGGCTTGAAAAATAATAATTCCTTTAAGCAACCAATGGTTATATCATGATGAATGAGCACTGGTAGAATGATGTATTGCAGGGGAAACAGGAGCCCCCCCCCCCTCCCCCGATAGACAAAGTCAGGTAAAGTAAACTTAAATTATGCAAAGTGACAGCAAGCTAAGTATTACGCCATAAGAATCTTACATTTTTACAATTATTGCATAACCTGTCAATAGACCAAGTTAGCGCATTCTCAAGACACAATATAGAAAATAAAAAAATAATTTTAAAAAATATAAATAAAATATAAGGATTATAGACCAGTCTGACTGATGTTAAATAGAATTAAGACAATATTAGGATTACATTGTTACGTTATATTACTATTAAAAAATTCATCTAAGTTACAAAAGGGGGTTTAAATATGCCAATTTACTGGTACGATTCTCAAGAGTGGAGTAACTAAGATCAATTATACCAAAAGTCCCTGTTGATGGATTCCTGGCCAACCAGTCGTGTGCTCTTATCTTAAAGAAATTTACAGGTAAATTTTGATAAATTATTGGTAATTTACTAAATAGTGTCTGCCCAATAATTTGACAGCTATTCAGACATTTTAATAGCCTATGGTGTTGTATATAGATATGGGTATTGGATCTGGTATTATGAAAGTGAATACTGTTTCTACAATGTAGCTCCGGTAACTTGTTATTTTAATACTCTAAAACTGAATAAATGTACAGATTAACTACGGTTAGTATTTTATATTGAGAAAATAATAACTTTGTTCCTTTTTTTTCGATTCAAAGCTATTACCAAATAAGCAGCTGCAGCGATTGTTTGTAAAGACATGTTGCACCAGACTGAAGTTGCTTCAGTTGAATCGTTTTAGTCGCATGCTATATGCATAGGCGACAAAGCGCATGCGACATGGGGAGACAAATGCCGCATGCGGCATTATTGATTTTTGTGGCACATTGTCGCACGCCTACAATCAGGCAACACTAGGATACAAGTAGCATGCCACATGTCGTTCAGTGTTGCTTCAGTGGAATTGCGCCTTTACAAATAACACAGAGAACTGACTAGCGTAGTCTGACAGGTTCAAATGGCCATTAAAGAAGGCCTTTAGTTTAGGAAAAGTTCAAAATGGCCATTAAAGTAGGACTTCAGTTTAAGAAAAGAAGTCCCACTTTTCCTTGTTGCTTTTGCAGGGAGGGTGAACAGCCTAAACGGCCGGCCCAGTGCTACAACTTGAGCAGGAATTTTATATGGAGCGCGCACAAATTTAATTTACCGCTTTCTGATTTCAGATTTGAATTTCGCACACGAAAATCCTTTGGAAGCATATCTGTTCATATCAGAAAATTTACCCGTGTAGAACAGTGAATTTATGTTGAGTTGTGAATAGAAAAAGTTTGTGGATCACAGCTCTGTCGTACATAATCTCATACGTAAGCCTACTTCGCGAATTTTGTTTCTTATAACTTTCTACACTTTCGAAATTGCTCGTTTGTTTTATTCTTGTAATAGCCTGTATGTAGTAGCCATTTTTACCTTTCATCTGCATAGAAAACAATTCGTAAGCTTGCATATGATGTGTATGTGTATTGCCGGGTTGTACAGTATAATATGCTTAGAGACGAAGTGTTCTTATAGAAGCTTTTACCAAGACGTAGGTTTATATAAGCTTTTTGAACACATGAATATTTTAACAGTTCCTAATACACTGCTCACTGCTTTAGCTCTGCTGTTCTCTAGCGAATTCTACTGTACCCATCTCGTTCTCCACATTTGAATTTTTTCAATCCATTGTAGGAATGTTTCTCAACAAATGAGTCTAGAGCACGGATCGACAATCTTTTGAGCGAGAAGGGCTATTTTCTCAAATGTCTTTTCTTCAGGGGGAGCCAGGAAAAATGCGGATTTTGAACTTTTGCTTTTTTTTTGTAAGTTTAAAATATACATATTCAATGCAATAAACAAAACAAAAACTAGTCTTTTTTCATTCTTCAGACTAAAATATCTGAACCTCATATTTTTAAGTTTAAGTTTGAGTAAGTATATAAATACGTTTTATTTCTTAGGCCTACTATTTTAAATGCTGAAATTTAGATTTAGATTGAATTCAACATAAGCTTTCCCTGTTTTTACACCAGGACAATCGTTAGAGGCAGGTTTCCCCTGAAAGTCTTGTGCGCGATTGTATATTGAACGTTATTATTTTTAGACCAGACATGCTCACATAGATTGTCAGTAGCCTGAACGATGGATGTACTATTGAAATACTGTTATCTGAAGAGCTTATTCGTACGCCATTCTTCAAGGGAGTTACATCTTCAAACGACAGGTGTGACTTCTTAGAAGACTTATATACGAATAAGCTCATGAAATAACAGTATTTCGGTAGTACATTATCGATGGATAACAAATTCGTCCAGATTATTGAGCATCTATCTAAGCAGTATCAAGCCTAAAACATTTTACTGCACATAGCCTACTTTTAAAATCACAGGTTATTGCAATAAGAATATTACAGATACCATCTTATAGAGTTATGAGGTACAATTACCGGCATATTTGTTTGAGCATGCTTTATTGAAGACACTAGAACTATCATCAATACTGACATATCCGGTATTTTTCCAGCTTCCCGAGCAACAACTACTTGTTGTTAGAGTACAACGATCTTATAATTACATGTCTTGGCCTTGAGACCTTTGTCTCCGTGTTCCACTGCGCCACACATTTCCTGTGCATTACATTCGCAACCTGTCTACAATTTAGCTTTTTATTTTGCTAAATTCTTTTTAAAAAATCTCATTTGAAACATACACACGACTTTCTCTTTCCTTCACATTCCAATATATGATTGCAGGAGTGCACACTCAGTTGAACTCTAATTCGCTGAAATTTGTGGATAAGTAGTTTAGACTATCTTATAACAACTTTTCAGTGAATTCAACAGAAAAAAGTTTCGAATAAAAGTGTTAGCTTCCAGTATATGCAGTTTGTGCATAAAATTTAACCAGACTGGGAAGAATCGTTTTTGAGAAATTCTCTTTACATAAAGTGGAGGTAAAACTGCGAGAAATTTATCACCATACCTCGTGTCACATTTCTGAAAGATACTTAACCCAATGGAGGTGGGGAGGACATGTGGCCAGACTACCTGAAGACGATCTGGGACCCAAGAAGAGGAAAAAGAAGAAGAGGGAGACCGAGAAGGAGATGGGCTCAGGACTTCATAGAAGTGATAGGACCTCAATGGTCACGAGTAGCAAGGGATAGGAGGGAGTGGAAAATCACAATTTTAGGTTTAGAATAAAATGTTGACATAATTTAGAAACTTAAAGTGAAGTGAAGTGAATTAGGGAAAAAGTACAGGACACTCATTCTAGACTCAAAATGGAACTCAAGCTACACACAGTAACTAACAGTTAAAGTAAAAACTCAAATCCGAGCATGCACACAGGAAATAGCTCACCCCGTGTGTACAAACTGAGCTAACCCTACCGATAGTAGGAGGCCCTTGCCTGAAAAGGATTCAGTGGCTTTTTCTAATTCTAATTCTAATTCTAACTTAACCCAAAAGAATATATAAAATTTGCGTTTTGTACCTCGCTGTTAACACACACAGACACTTTTCAGAAAACTGCATTTACCTAAACTGATATTGTAAAACGAAGATTGAGAAATCCGCATTTAGCAGTGTTTTTCTTTGGTCCTGGAAAATTTCCTACCTTAATAGCCTGATGTTTAATGTAACTCATTACAATGAAAAACCTGTTTTAGAAACAACCTTTTATAACAATATTTTCAGGTTCAACTCTTATTACAAACCAATAACTTAGCCCTCTGGATGGTAGCTGGTATCATGTGGGTTTCTGCGTCGCGGCGGCCACAGCTCTCTAACTCCCGAGCGATCGGATGAAATATCTACGCAAATAAAGCTGCAAACGGTGTAATGATTCACCATTAAAGTTAAAATTACAATGAAAATAACCACGTACCTCATCACAAGAGGTGTTGGAAATGTCCTCCTCTTGCATCCACACAACACTGGCACCTTTTTAGGAAATGTTCTTTCACTCGCATAATTTCAGCTTCCGAGATAGAGTTAATTTCTCTTGTGATATTGTCTTTAAGTACTTCTAACAGTATGTGACTATTATTTATGGGGGAACTTGAAAAATAAAGTGTATAGGCCAACAGCAATAAGAGTTTTCCTGGATTCCAAAGAAGTGAGGTGCATGTCAGCAGACAATATGAATATTTATGTCATATCGTATACTAGTATTTTGAATCCAGGAAAGCATCTTATCGTTGTGTTAAAAATAATTGATATTAATTACCACTAAATAAGTAAAACTACTAAATTCAAATTTCAATAATATAAATTTATGTTCAGCACTACATACGGGTCATAGGCAAGTTCAGATGAGTCAGACTAAACAAATTTAACCAAGCAAATTACCAAATATTAAGTCATTAAAACGTTGAGAATCAATAGCCTATACTTGTCTAGTATAGGTTGTAGGTCTATACATAGTTCTACTGTATATATTTATTCAGTTTATTTCTGGTTAATTGTTCTTTTTAATTAAGATATTTTGTTAATTTCATTTATGTAATTGCTTATTTAGAACATTAAATGTCCAAAAGTAGTACAATGATAAGTGAGGCCTGATATTTAATACATAAAATTTAACTGCAACCTTTCCGTACTTAAATAAACTAATTTCCATTAATAGGATAATATGTTAAAAGTTCACATCACATCTTTCGCCTATGGCTGTGGAAAACTGCTCTAGATCAAGGATTACACACATCACCAAGAAATGATCCCGTGCCTAGGTATACATATTCCAAGAGAAGGTTGTAGCAGTGCCTGTACATGCTGTACTTTCCTTTGATAAATATTGAGACCCTCCTCCTTTATCCGGGCTTGGGACCGGCAACTTGAGGTGCGTGGTTTTATTAATGTTTTAGTTTAAAAATGTACAAGCATTTAGTGTAAAATTAATTATCTAATGAATACAGTGCAAACCAAAGGTTTATCTTGCATTGTTTATGGCCATCACCAGGCATAGGACGACTGTTACCAGAGACAATTTTTAGTTATCACGAATGGTGTAGAGCAGTGTTTTTCAACCTTTTTCATGACACGACCCCCCCTAGTATAAAAAAATATTTCGCGACCCCCCAACCCCTTTTTCCATGTATGTTAAAAATATGTAATACTTACAACAATTTTAGGCGTTTGCGTTATTTGCGCCATCTGTTGGTAACACTAGGAACTAGTGCAGGTTCCGGATGTTAGCAACAGATGGCGCTGGTAGTCCACGAAAGATCTACAAGTTTCGAGACGTTTCTTTACGCTTCGAGATAATTCTCGCTAGAATGCGCTGGCCTATAAATACGGCGATCAACCGCGGCCATGGCAGTTTGATGCAAGACAGCGAAGGAAGTCGAATCAGAAGCAATCCCGATAAGTGAAAACGATTCAGAACTGTAAATTCGGTGTTATGTGGACTGTAAGGTGCCTTGGAGTTGGAGTAATTATAGACTGATTTGTGAGCGTAAGTCACGCGTGGTCATGTCTGCTGTTTAGTTGTTTGAAGAGCGCGAACCACTTGTTTTACGGTACGTATTTATTTGAGTTGTTATAATTGAAAATGGATAAATTCCTGAAAAGATCATCAGAACCATCAACGTCTAGCGGGAGTAGTGGAATAAAGAAAAAAGTCTTTATGACGACAATTATTTAAAATTTGGGTTTACTGTGATTGACAGTAAACCGCAGTGCGTAATTTGCTTTGAAATTTTGTCAAGAGAAAGCATGAAGCCATCGAAGTTGGTACGCCACCTAAACACAAAACATCCTAATGAAAAAAATAAACCCGTGGAATTTTTTGAGCGAAAATTAAAAGCTCTTGAACATCGAAAAACTGCTATAGGACAAATGTCCAACCTAAATGAGAAAGCGTTGCTCGCTAGTTATCGAGTAGCTTTTCGTGTGGCTAAAACAGGGAAATCTCACAGTATTGCCGAAAATTTGATTTTACCAGCGGCTTTAGATATAGCAGAGATTATGTTTGGCAAGCAAGAGATCGAAAAGCTCAAAAGTATACCTCTCTCTGACAATACCATTCAACGCCGGATAAGCAATATGGCGTCTGATGTTCGTGATCAAGTCATAGAAAAATAACGAAAAGTTATTTTGTATCCTTGCAATTTGATGAATCAACGGATATTGCGGGTTGTGCGCAATTTGTAGCTTTTGTGCGTTTTGAATCCAATGAAATAATAATGGAAGAAATACTATTTTGCAAGGCACTTCCCAAAAATACTACAGGTCAATGCTTGCATGACATGTTCCTTGAAGCTACGCAAGATATGAATATCGATTGGGCACAAAAATGCATTGCTATTTGTAGTGACGGAGCAAAAGCCATGACTGGTGCGAAGAGTGGAT
Organism: Ectobius pallidus; assembly: GCA_964059195.1. Lineage (NCBI taxonomy): Eukaryota > Metazoa > Arthropoda > Insecta > Blattodea > Ectobiidae > Ectobius > Ectobius pallidus. The sequence goes on along the minus strand of CAXKWD010000010.1, from coordinate 22,030,092 downwards.
TTATTGCTAGACTGAAAGAACAGATGCCAAACGCTTGTTGGATGCATTGCTTTCTCCATCGCCAAGCTCTTGCAGCCAAATCCTTACCGCAAGAATACAGCCAAGTTCTTAATATTATTATTAATATTGTAAATTCTATTAAAGGAAAAGCGTTGCAGACTCGATTGTTTCGAATCATTTGTGAAGATATGGGGACACTACACCGCAATTTGCTTTACCATACAGAGGTTAGGTGGTTATCGAAAGGCAAAGTACTGACCAGAGTTATGGAACTTCGCGCTGAACTATTGGTATATTTACAGCAAGCCAAGTCACATTACTCTGAATTCATTTCTGACCCGGAATTTCTTTTAAAATTGGCTTTTCTTTCTGACTTATTTGAACATTTAAATAACTTGAATAAAAGTCTTCAAGGGCGTGATGAAAATGTCATTACAGCAAAAGACAAACTCCATGGCTTTATAAAAAAAATTGAATTGTGGTCATTTGATTCATTTTCGTCCACACAGTCTTTCATTGAAGAAGTCGGAAGCGAGATCAACATCAACTCATATATATCTGGTATGAAAATGGTGTTACATAATTTGAAGAAAGAATTGTGCCATTACTTCTCACTGCAAGAGATATCGGACAACACTGGGCAAAGATGGATCTTAAATCCGTTTTTAAATGCAGCTATAAACGAGGCAAATTTAGCAACTAAGCTCAAAGAGAATCTGCTGGAACTATCTGCCGATGGGATGTTACACTTGGAATTCAAGTCTGAAAATTTGGATACGTTTTGGTTAAAAAGAAGAACAGAATACCCGGAATTAACAACCGAGGCTTTGAAGTGTTTGATTCCATTTTCTACCTCGTACTTGTGCGAGTTGGCATTTTCCTCAATGGCGCGAATAAAATGTAAACTAAGAAATCGCTTAAATTTGGAAAACGATTTAATACTTAATGTGGCAAAAACGGATCCACGATGGGAGAAATTAATTGAACAAACTCAAGCGCAACCTTCACATTAAAATGAACGATTACTCGAAGGTTTTATTTCTTGTTAATGAGTTTGTGTAAATAACATAAAGAGTATCATTTTTCGTTAACAATACATACTGCTATTTAAGATAATCATGCACAGATGTAATCATTTTCTATTAAAACACATTTTTAATATTTTTTTTTTTTTTTTGTAATAACATGTTTTAAACTAGCATTTTTCTGACTTGTATGATTGATTATATGGAAATTTTGTTAAATATAATAATTTTAACTCTTATCGACTTTTTGTTTAAGTCTCACAAATTATATGTTGTATAAAAAAACTGAAGTTTTCTCGACCTCTCGCGACCCCCCTACAGAGGCTCCGCGACCCCCCAGGGGGTCGCGACCCACAGGTTGAAAAACACTGGTGTAGAGCATGGGGTTTTCAGTATCCTAATTTCTTATGCCGTGAATGTATGCAACTACTTAATGAAAAAACATGTGTTATTGGTTATGTTATGAAAATGAATGATGAGTCATAATAAGTTCCTTTCTTTCCTGCGTCGTTTAGAGCTTGTTAAATCATAAGATCGCGAGGACTTAATAAATAAGCAATGTTATGTGAGAGAAATACTGCCCCATTTTTCACTTTGCCCTGGCTGAGTGGTAGAGAAGGCCTTATGGCCTTAACTCCGCCAGGTTAAATAAATATAATTATTATTGATGAAGAGAGGTAGTAAAAGCCTATATACGTTCAGCAAGATGTAGCTACCAACCCGTATGGCAATACTCAATGACTGCTTTGTCTACAGTGTTTGATAACAAAATAGTCAGTCATCAATTATGGCCATCTCGCTCTCCAGATTTGAGTGTTTGTAGCATTTATCTTTGGAGATTCTAAAAAAGAAAAGTGTAGGCTACTGTAATAACGTATACTGTCCGTATATTTAGACGAGAGCACTGTAAACACAATGCGCAGTGGAATCAGTCTTCACGTGATTCATACTAGCAACACACTCCCCTTCCGTCCCGACCTATCTTTGCGGCGCATGCAAGTGCTCACGTCTAAATGCACAGGGTGTACATTATGGAAGTAAGTTTGTTTCAAAGGCCTACTGGCATACCCGCCCTGGTTTCAATGGTCAGATAGCATACCGTCACTGGAAACCAGTGCATCCTGAAAAAATTGATGTTTCCTTTTATAGTATAGAGCAGGTCCTATTATCTGTTTGCATCGTAATATAATTGCTCTTCATGATCATTCATCCACAGGTAAGTTATACTTTCACCGGGAGACTTTGCTATTATAGAAAGTAACTTATGATGGCCTTTGTTCGCATCCTAATGACCAGGGCCCGGATTCTGATGACCTAAACTTGTTTGAAAAATGACCTATAATATGACCCTAAATTTTAAAGAAAATGACTTAAAAATGATAAAAATGAGTTAAAAAATTATTACTGTACAAAGTTATAGACTAGTTTGTACATAATTGTAAACACTGTAAATAACTGTAATGTTGTGAATGTTCTTTTCAAAAGGAAATTGATACTGGCACTGAGGCACTGGTGAGTCAAAATTCGGCACATCCTATTGTGGTCTGCCGGTTTATAATGTTGTTTATTGAGGGTAATCAGTAGTTTGCACTCTCAAATCCAAGCAGGTGGCAGACACTGGTGCAAAGTCAATCTAATAACATTAGTAATATAATACAGACATGTCAACACTTTAACGCCGAATTTTTCCCTCTTGCATTAAACAAACAACAATTCAAAGACAGCACCGCTAGCGACGAAAAAATTGATACACTCAATGTAAATACAGTAGAACCCCGATAATTCGAGCTAATTGGGGCTGAGGCTACCTCGAATTACAAAAAACTCGGATTATACGGAAATATCACTAAATCAATGGGTAAATCGCAAATAAATGTTTAATGAGAACAATTATGGTTAAAAATAAATAAACAATATAGTAGGCCCGCATACCTGTGTTACGCCTGTATGTATATTGGAAAACATTTCCAATTTGCTACATTGGCATCCTTTAAGGATTAAGTCATTGTCTGATCCTTAATGGAGTGGAACGAGAAGGCGGCGCTACTAGGAAAACACTTTTAATTACCATTGTCGCTGAGTAGGGATTACTGTAACAATACAGTATTCTTTTCTGAAAGGATGGTATGCACTGTACAATTGATTGACACGAGGTCCCAACGGTTTCTGTCAATCTGTAATAGAAATGCATTAGCAGTCTGAAGCCAAGGTTATTTCTGTGTATTATGAACGAAACCCCTAAGTGGGACAGTTTCACCTGCATTTTTGTGCATGGAAAAATTGAAAGAAAGCTCAAAATGTAACACATTTGGAAGTGCGTAAAACTTACATGTGGACCCCGTATAAAAACGGGATTTTTCTCTAGTTTTATGGAAAATTTTAATTTTTTTAAGACCACCTCGAATTACACGGAACCTCGAAATACCGGGGCTCGAATTACCGAGGCTCTACTGTACATGAAAATGACTAAATAAGGAAGCAAATGGCCAAAAAATGACAAAATAATGACCTCAAATTGAAATAAATGCCCTAAAAATATAAAAATGCATAAAATGACAAAAATGACCTAATAAAAATGCATTTCTATAATCAAGAGGCCATGATTAGGATTTATCCATAAGTTGGCAATGTCTATGCAGCATCAATAAAAAGATGACATGTCATTAAAATCCGGGCCCTGCTAATGACTATATTGCTTTTTAAAATATTTATCGGTAACAAAATAATGTAACTTCTGTATTATTTAAATAGGTCTTAGATACTTTTAAAATATCTTTTTTGAAAAGATAAAGCTCTGTCAATCAATTATGTTCTTGCTTTTGCGTTCCTGCTTGGAGATCATCTGTAAAGCTGGGTTGGTTACTCAGGGAAGAAATTAATTAAAATCACCACTGAGTGTATAGAACAATTTCCTTCATTTCACATAATATGTTGTGTGGGAGGATTATGATTTTTTTCAAATTGAGGTACGATAGGGAAAAGTCTTGGGATAGCATAGGGCTACCGCCTCTGTTTATTTCCCAATTCCTTCAGTGAATTAGATTCCGTGAAATATCCGAAGTAGAGTTTCAAAGAGTGTTCCAGATTTTTGTATAGCATTATCAAATAAGTATAGCTCAGAGGGAAAGAGCATTTTCAAATATCTGCTTTAAGAAAGTGAGTTAAATACTGAATATCGTTTAGATGTTCTCTTATTTGAATCTTTGGCAGCAGCTAAAACTTGTCACGTTGAATGGTCATCCTATGCCTGGTGGCAGCCTCTTACTGTGAAAGATAGGAGTTTGATGGTTTCATCTTTGGTTCACACTGAAAGGGGGCCTGATTTTCCCAGAACCCCTCCAAAATAAAAAAACAACTTACAAAAGTGCAATATTATTATTATTTTTGGAACAGTAAAAAGTGTGGTAAGCACGTATTTAAAAAAGCTACTTTGTTTGTAACTGAAATAAATAACATTAAAATGAAATTTGATGGCTTCATTTTACAAAAAAAAAAAAAAAAAAAATTGGGGGATACCCCCGACCCATCGGTGGCCAACTCCCGAACCAAAATCCTGGCAATGTCCCTTTCTTAAAAGTTGCACCTCAAGCAGGCGGGGTTATCCCCAAGCTTATATCTTGTGCAGTCACATGTACCCATTATTTTACTATTGAAACTTTTAACAGTGAGGCAATATAATATATATATATATATATATATATATATATATATATATATATATATATATATACATATTCAAATTAACTTACTAATAATATCGCTTACAAAGTAATTATTTATAAAACTAAAATAACCTAATCTTGGGTACATCTGAGTTCAAGATATAAGCTGCATTAAGCCCCTCTGATCTTGCACAGAAGGGCGGGTATCACATGGACCGCTCGTCTCAATGCAAGTGGTGCATGATAATACTGTGTTCATAAATAGTATTTGATATTCATGTTTTGATTACTGTAACGACATTTATGCTATGGCCCGTAAAGGGATTAAAAAATTAGAAAGGTAACATGGATAATTATTTCCATTTTAATCTATTATACCATATTACATTACTTTAACTGACTTAGTTGTGAAATGTCTTCTGTACACACGCGTATAACAAGCAGTGATACGAAGTACTTGAGTAGAAGTAATCGGTTTACAAGGAATTTTTTGTCCAATTTCCTTGTAATCGCTACTTTTTGAAAATGTAATTTTTAATTTAATGTTCTTTTGGAAATAAAATTGTAATCGTTACATTTTAGTAATTATTACATGGTAGTAATCAACATGTAAAGAATTGAGAATTTGGCAATGTTGCTTTCTTCACCTCGCATGCGGTTGCTGCAGGAACGCGTGGAGAGCATCGCGTGCAGGGTTCCCGCGTACTTCTGTACCTCCCTACGATACATCGTACATCATATTCTAGGAGCAAACATACGGGTTCAACCCTCTTTGGTGATCATTCAATTATAATAGTTTATCCTATGTTTTATTAGGACTGAAAGACTGCATTTAAGAGAAAAAATGAGAGTTCAATCCCAAGGTTATCATCCACTTTAATTGTTTATCCCAGATTGCATTTAGCTAACTGATCGGCCTTTCAGGATCAAACATGAGAGTTCAATTCTCGGGGAGATCGTACAATTTTAATGACTTATTCTATGTTGTATATGGAAAGAAGAAGGATTTTAAGACCAAACATACAGGTTCAACCCTCTTGGGTGATCATTCAATTTAATAGCTTATCCTATGTTGTATTTGGCCAGATGCTCTGAATTTCAAGAGTAAACATGAGAGTTTAATAGCAAGGTCGATCATCCATTTTAATTGTTCATCTCTTGTTCTATTTCACTAACTGATCGGCCTTTTAGGAGCAATTATGAGAGTTCAATTCTCGGGGGGATCGTCCAATTTTAATGACTTATCCTATGTTGTAAATGGAAAGGTTATAAGTTTTTCAAGAGCAAATATACGGGTTCAACCCTCTTGGGTGATCATTCAATTCTGACAATTTATCCCATGTTGTATTTAGCGTGAAGGTCTGAATTTTCAGAGAAAACATGAGAGTTCAATCCCAAGGGTGATCATGCATTTTAATTGTTTATCCCATGTTGAATTTGGCGAACTGATCGGCCTTTTTGGAGCAAACATGAGAGTTCAATTCTCGGGGGATCGTAAAATTTTAATATGTTGTATATGGAAAGCAGAAAGGATTTTAAGAGCAAACATACATGTTCAACCCTCTTGGGTGATCAGTCAACTTAATAGCTTATCATAAGTTGTATTTGGCCAGATAGACTGTATTTCAAGAGTAAACATGAGAGTTCAATCAAAAGAACGATCATCCATTTTAATTGCTCATCTGTTTTTCTATTTCACTAACTGATCTGCCTTTTAGGAGCAAACATGAGAGTTGAATTCTCGGGGAGATCGTACAATTTTAATGACTTATCCTATCTTGTATATGTAAAGCAGAACGGATTTTAAGAGCAAACATACAGGTTCAATCCTCTTGGGTGATCAATCAATTTAATATCTTATTCTATGTTGTATTTAGCCAGATGGTCTGTATTTAAGAGTAAACGTGATAGTTCAATCGCAAGGTCGATCAACCATTTTAATTGCTCATCTGTTGTTCTATTTTACTAACTGATTCGTCTTTCAGGAGCAAACATGAGACTTCAATTCTCGGGGGGATCGTACAATTTTAATGACTTATCCTATGTTGTAGTTGGAAAGCAGATCAGATTTTTAAGACCATACATACGGGTTCAACCCCCTTGGGTGATCATTCCATTTCCATAGTTTATCATATGTTGTATTTGGCGTGAAGGTCTGCATTTTAAGAGAATACATGTGAGTTCAATCCCAAGGGTGATCATGCATTATAATTGTTTATCCCATGTGGTATTTGGCTAACTGATCGGCCTTTTTTAAGCAAACATAAGAGTTCAATCCTCGGGGAGATTGTACAATTTTAATGACTTATCCTATGTTGTATATGGAAAGCAGATCAGATTTTTAAGAGCAAACATACGGGTTCAACACTCTTGGGTGATCATTCAATTTAATACATTATCTTATGTTCTATTTGAGCAGAGGGTCTGTATTTCAAGAGTAAACATGAGAGTTCAATCATCCATTTCAATTGCTCATCTCTTGTTGTATTTCACTAACTGATCAACCTTTTAGGAGCAAACATGTGAGTTCAATTCTCGATGAGATCGTTAAATTTTAATGACCTACTCTATGTTGTATATGGAAAGCAGATTAGATTTTAAGAGCAAACATACGGGTTCAACCCTCTTGGGTGATAATTCAATTTTGATAGTTTATCCCATGTTGTATTTGCGAGAAGGTCTGCATTTTAAGAAAATACATGAGAGTTCAACCCCAAGGGTGATCATCCATTTTAATAGTTTAACCCATGTTGTACTTGGCTAACTGATCGGCCTCTTAGGAGCAAACATGAGAGTTCAATTCTCGGGGAGATAGTACAATTTTAATGACTTATCCTATCTTGTATATGTAAAGCAGAACAGATTTTCAGAGCAAACATACAGGTTCAACCCTCTTGGGTGATTAATCAATTTAATAGCTTATTTTTGTTGCATTTGGCCAGATGGTCTGTATTTAAGAGTAAACGTGAGCGTGCAATCGCAAGGTCGATCATCCATTTTAATTGCTCATCTGTTGTTCTATTTTTCTAACTAATCCGTCTTTCAGGAGCAAACATGAGAGTTCAATTCTCGGGGGAGGGGGTCGTAAAGTTTTAATGACTTATCCTATGTTGTATACGGAAAGCAGATCAGATTTTAAAGAGCAAACATACGGGTTCAACCCTCTTCGGTGATCATTCAATAATAAAAGTCGGTATTTTACGTAAAAACATGAGATTTCAATCCCCAGGGTGATCATCCATTTTAATTATTTATTCCGTGTGGTATTTGGATAACTGATAGGCCTTTTAGGAGCAAACATTAGAGTTCAACTCTCGGGAGGATTGTACTATTTTAACGACTTATACTATGTTGTATCTGGAAAGAAGATAAGATCTTTAAGAGCAATGTACGGGTTTTTAAGCTCTTGGGTGATCATTCAATTTTGATAGTTTTTCCTATGTGTACTTGGCGTGAAGGCATGCATGAGAGTTCAATCCCAAGGGTGATCATGAAATTTAATTTATCCCATGTTGTATTTGGCTAACTGATAGGCCTTTTTGGAGAAAATATGACAGTTCAATCTTCGGGGAGTGCTGCAGCTCTGCGGGTGATGGCACCGCTGCACTGCTGCTTCACTCCCCGCACTGTAGATGACTGTGGGATTTTCCACTCGAAGACACAACTGGAGTTCCATTGCATATAGGGTATGGCATATAGGATTTAGGAACACAGTGCAAGAATATGGGATCGGAAGAAACTAGGTGAAAACTTATATAAATATGAATCTAGCTTTCATACAAGAAAAAGTGTAAATTTCAGGTTCACAAATTTATTTACAATATGATTACAATTAATATGGCAAACAGACTGAAGATAAAACTCTCTGAATATGTAACCTCTAAAGAATTATAGTGATTATAATTACGGACCAAATGCTTTTACAAAATTACGTAAATAAGACTGCTTGTGGAACCATGTTAGGTTATTGGTTATGTTTGACTGGTAGTAGTACCAAAAATGTCTGCTTATAGAAATTTATAATTAAAATCTAAATCATTACTGCAATCTAAAGAATTTTGCGTGAAATATAAAGAAAAATGCCTGAAGGGCAGAAAGAAGAAAGGAAGAAGAAAAGAAGAAGGAAGGGAGTCAAAATCATTCACACACCAAGCGTACATTTCAAGCAAACCGATATCTGCGTGATGCAAATAGAAATTTGACCAAAACGATGACTTGACAAAAACCCAGGTGAGCGGGCACAAAATACATAGGAATAATTAAAGAACAATATATATAAAAATTTATGTGACGAAAAATATACTATACAAAATATAAAAGCCGCTCACCTGGATTTCAAACCATCACGCAGACATCGCAGACATATTCGCACACACCGACGATCCCAAACAAACGACTCGGAAGAAGACAGTAGAAGACAGAATGATGACAGAATGATACAGAAAACATGCAGCTATTACGTGAGCAAGATATAAAAGCCGTTAAGCGGAAAAAGAGGGGATACACATGCGCATAACATTATCTTACTGCGCCCCTCGGAGACTAGACGTTACAGAGAGAATAACAAAACAAATGCTGAGTTGAGTTTATAGAGAGAATAAACCACAAAAGTTGCATACCAGCGCCTACCATATTTAAGTGAGAAACTGTATAACCTTTTACAAGAAAACAAATACATCTATGTGAATAACAGTTCGTGTGCGTAAAGTGGAGTGCAGAATATTAACTATAGAGTTCTAAATAGCGTAGAAACTAAGCACCGAACAGGAGATTGTACAATTTTAATGACATATCCTATGTTGTATATGGAAAGCAGATCAGATTTTTAAGAGAAAACATACGGGTTCAACCTTCTTGGGTGATCATTCAATTTTGATAGTTTATCCTATGATGTAATTGCGAAAAGGTTTGTATTTTAAGAGAAAAGATGAGAGTTCAACCCGAAGGGTGATCATCCATTTTAATAGTTTAACCATGTTGTACTTGGATAACTGATCGGCCTCTTAGGAGCAAACATGAGAGTTCAGTTCTCGGGGAGATCGTACAATTTAATGACTTATGCTATCTTGGATAGGATTTTCAGAGCAAACATACATTTTCAACCCTCTTGGGTGATCACTCAATTTAATAGATTATTCTATGTTGTATTTGGTCAGATTTAAACGTGAGAGTTCAATCGCAAGGTCGATCGTCCATTTTAATTTCTCATCTGTTCTATTTAAATAACTCATCCGTCATTCAGGAGCAAACATGAGAGTTCAATTCTCGGGGGGATCGTACAATTTTAATGACTTATCCTATGTTGTACTTGGAAAGCAGATCAAATTTTTAAGACCATACATACGGGTTCAACCCTCTTGGGAGATCATTCAATATTGATAGTCTTCCTATGTTGTATTTGGCGTGAAGGTCAGTATTTTAATAGAATACATGAGAGTTCAATCCCAAGGGTGATCATGTATTATAATTGTTTATCCCATGTTGTATTTGGCTAACTGATCGGCGTTTTTGGAGCAAACATTAGAGTTCAATCCTCGGGGAGATTGTACAATTTTAATGACTTATCCTATGTTGTATATAGAAAGCAGATCAGATTTTTATGAGCAAACATACGGGTTCAACCCTCTTGGGTGATCATTCAATTTAATACCTTATCTTATGTTCTATTTGGGCAGAGGGTCTGCATTTCAAGAGTAAGCATGAGAGTTCAATCGTCCATTTCAATTGATCATCTCTAGTTGTATTTCACTAAATGATCAACCTTTTAGGAGCAAATATCTGAGTTCAATTCTCGGGGAGATCGTAAAATTTTAATGACTTATCCTATGTTGTATATGGAAAGCAGATTAGATTTTAAGAGCAAACATACGGGTTCAACCCTCTTGGGTGATCATTCAATAATAACAGTTTATCCTATGTTGTATTTGGCTTGTAGGTCGGTATTTTACGAAAAAACATGAGATTTCTATCCCAAGGGTGATCATCCATTTTAATTGTTTATTCCATGTGGTATTTGGCTAATTGATCGCCCTTTTAGGAGCAAACATGAGAGTACAACTCTCGGGGAGATCGTACTATTTTAACGACTTATCCTATGTTGTATCTGGAAAGTGATTTAAGAGCAAACGTACGGGTTTAACGCTCTTGGGTGATCATTCAATAATAACAGTTAATCCTAAGTTCTATTTGGCTTGAGGTCGGTATTTTACGTAAAAACATGAGATTTCAATCCCAAGGGTTATCATCCATTTTAATCATTTATTCCGTGTGGTATTTGGATAACTGATAGGCCATTTAGGAGCAAACATGTGGTTCAATTCTCGGGGAGATCGCAAAATTTTTATGACTTATCCTATGTTGCATATGGAAATAAGATTAGATTTTAAGAGCAGACATATGGGTTCAACCCTCTTGGGTGATCATTCAATGTAATAGCTTATCTTATGTTCTATTCGGGCAGAGGGTCTGCATTTCGAGAGTAAACATGAGAGTTCAATTATCCATTTTAATTCCTCATCTCTATTTAAATTTCACTAACTGATCAACCTCTTGGAAGAAAAGGGTGATCATGCAATATAATTGTTTATCCCATGTTGTATTTGGCTAACTGATCAGCCTTTTTGGAGCAAACATGAGAGTTCAACTCTCGGGGAGATTGTACAATTTTTATGACTTATCATATGTTGTATATAGAAAGCAGATCAGATTTTTAAGAACAAACATATGGGTTCAACCCTCTTGGGTGATCATTCAATAATAAAAGTTTATCCTATGTTGTATTTGGCTTGAAGGTCGGAATTTTACGTAAAAACATGAAATTTCAATCCCCAGTGTGATCATCCATTTTAATTATTTATTCCGTGTGGTATTTGGATAACTGATAAGCCTTTTAGGAGCAAACATGAGAGTTCAACTCTCGGGGAGATTGTATTATTTTAACGACTTATACTATGTTGTATCTGGAAAGAAGATCAGATCTTTAAGAGCAAACGTACGGGTTTTTAAGCTCTTGGGTGATCATTCAATTTTGATAGTTTTTCCTATGTGTATTTGGCGTGAAGGCATGCATCAGAGTTCAATCCCAAGGGTAATCACGCAATTTAATTTATCCCATGTTGCATTTGGCAAAAAGATAGGCCTATTTGGACAAAATATGACAGTTCAATCTTCGGGGAGATTGTACAATTTTAATGACTTTTCCTATGTTGTATATGGAAAGAAGAAAGATTTTAAGTCCAAACATACAGGTTCAACCCTCTTGGGTGATCATTCAATTTAATTGCTTATCCTATGTTGTATTTGGCCAGATGCTCTGCATTATAAGAGTAAACATGAGAGTTCAATAGCATGGTCGATCATCCATTTTAATTGTTCATCTCTTGTTCTATTTCACTAACTGGTCGGCCTTTTAGGAGCAATTATGAGAGTTCAATTCTCGGGGGGATCGTCCAATTTTAATTACTTATCCTATGTTGTAAATGGAATGGAGATCAGTTTTTCAAGAGCAAATATACGGGTTCAACCCTCTTGGGTGATCTTTCAATTCTGATAATTTATCCCATGTTGTATTTAGCGTGAAGGTCTTAATTTTCAGAGAAAACATGAGAGTTCAATCCCAAGGGTGATCATGAATTTTAATTGTTTATCCCATGTTGAATTTGGCTAACTAACCGGCATTTTAGGAGTAAACAAAAGAGTTCAATTCTGGGGGGTATCGTAAAATTTTAATATGTTCTATATGGAAAGCAGATAGGATTTTAAGAGCAAACATACAGGTTAAACCCTCTTGGGTGATCAGTCAACTTAATAGCTTATCATAAGTTGTATTTAGCCAGAATGTCTGTATTTCAAGAGTAAACATGAGAGTTCAATCGCAAGAAGGATCATCCATTTTAATTGCTCATCTGTTTTTCTATATCACTAACTGATCTGCCTTTTAGGAGCAAACATGAGAGTTCAATTCTCGGGGGGATCGTACAATTTTAATGACTTATCCTATGTTGTAGTTGGAGAGCAGATCAGATTTTTAAGCCCATACATACGGGTTCACCCTCTTGGGTGATCATTCCATTTCCATAGTTTATCGTATGTTGTATTTGGCGTGAAGGTCTGCATTTCAAGAGAATACATGTTGGTTCAATCCCAAGGGTGATCATGCATTATAATTGTTTATCCCATGTTGTATTTGGCTAACTGATCGGCCTTTTTTAAGCAAACATGAGAACACCATCCTCGGGGAGATTGTACAATTTTAATGACTTATCCTATGTTGTATATGGAAAGCAGATCAGATTTTCAAGAGCAAACATACGGGTTCAACACTCTTTGGTGATCATTCAATTTAATACATTATCTTATGTTCTATTTGGGCAGAGGGTCTACATTTCAAGAGTAAACATGAGAGTTCAATCATCCATTTCAATTGATCATCTCTTGTTGTATTTCACTAACTGATCAACCTTTTAGGAGCAAATATGTGAGTTCAATTCTCGGGGAGATCGTAAAATTTTAATGATCATGTTGTATATGGAGAGCAGATTAGATTTTAAGAGCAAACATACGGGTTCAACCCTCTTGGGTGATCATTCAATAATAACAGTTTATCCTATGTTGTATTTGGCTTGTAGGTCGGTATTTTACGAAAAAAAATGAAATTTCTATCCCAAGGGTGATCATCCATTTTAATTGTTTATTCCATGTGGTATTTGGCTAATTGATAGGCATATTAGGAGCAAACATGAGAGTTCAAAACTCGGGGAGATCTTACTATTTTAACGACTTATCCTATGTTGTATCTGGAAAGCAGATCAGTGTTTTTAAGAGCAAACGTACGAGTTTAACACCCTTTGATGATCATTCAATTTTGCTAGTTTATCCTATGTTATATTTGGCAAGAAGGTATGCATGAGAGTTCAATCCCAAGGGTGATCATGCATTTTAATTGTTTAACCCATGTTGTATTTGGCTAACTGATAGGCCTTTTTGGAGCAAACATGACAGTTCAATCTTCGGGGAGATTGTACAATTTTAATGACTTATCCTATGTTGTATATAGAAAGCAGATCAGATTCTTAAGAACAAACATACGGGTTCAACCCTCTTGAGTGATCATTCATTTTAATACCTAATCGTATGTTCTATTTGGGCAGAGGGTCTGCATTTCAAGAGTAGACATGAGAGATCAATCATCCATTTCAATTGCCCATCTCTTGTTTTATTTCAATAACTTATCAACCTTTTAGGAACAAACATGTGAGTTCAATTCTCGGGGAGATCGTAAAATTTTAATGACTTATCCTATGTTGTATTTGGAAAGAAGATTAGATTTTAAGAGCAAACATACGGGTTCAACCATCTTGGGTGATCATTCAATATTAACAGTTTATCCTATGTTGTATTTGGCGAGAAGGTCTGCATTTTAAGAGATAACATGACCGTTCAATGCCAAGAGTGATCATCCATTTTAATAGTTTAACAAATGTTGTACTTGGCTAACTGATCGGCCTCTTAGGAGCAAACATGAGGATTCAATTCTCCGGGAGATCGTATAATATTAATGACTTATCCTATCTTGTATATATAAAGCAGAAAAGATTTTCAGAGCAAACATACAGGTTCAACCCTCTTGGGTGATCAATCAATTTAATAGCTTGTTCTGTGTTGTATTTGCCCAGATGGTCTGTATATAAACGTGAGAGTTCAATCGCTAGGTCAATCATCCATTTTAATCTCTCATCTGTTGTTCTATTTTACTAACTGATCCGTCTTTCAGGAGCAAACATGAGAGTTCAATTCTCGGAGAGATTGTACAATTTTAATGATTTATCGTATGTTGCATATGTAAAAGGAGATCATATTCTAGGAGCAAACATACGGGTTAACCCTCTTTGGTGATCATTCAATTATAATAGTTTATCCTATATTGTATTAGGACTGAAGGACTGCATTTAAGAGAAAGAGTGAGAGTTCAAACCCAAGGTTATCATCCATTTAAATTTTTATCCCAGGATGCATTTGTTTAACTGCTCGGCCTTTCAGGATCAAACATGAGAGTTCAATTCTCGGGGATATCGTACAATTTTAATGACTTATCCTATGTTGTATATGGAAAGAAGAAAGATTTTAAGACGAAACATACAGGTTCAACCCTCTTGGGTTATCATTCAATTTAATAGCTTATCCAGTGAGGTATTTGGCCAGATGTTCTGCATTTCAAGAGTAAACATGAGAGTTCAATAGCATGGTCGATCATCCATTTCAATTGTTCATCTCTGTTCAATTTCACTAACTGATCTGCCTTTTAGGAGCAAACATGAGAGTTCAATTCTCGGGGAGATCGTACAATTTTAATGACTTAACCTATGTTGTAGTTGGAGAGCAGATCAGATTTTTAAGACCATACATACGGGTTCAAACCTCTTGGGTGATCATTCAATTCCATAGTTTATCGTATGTTGTATTTGGAGTGAAGGTCTGCAGTTTAAGAGAATACATGTGAGTTCAATCCTAAGGGTGATCATGCATTATAATTGTTTATCCCATGTTGTATTTGGCTAACTGATCGGCTTTTTTAAGCAAACATGAGAGTTCAATCCTCGGGGAGATTGTACAATTTTAATGACTTATCCTATGTTGTATATGGAAAACAGATCAGATTTTTAAGAGCAAACATACGGGTTCAACACTCTTGGGTGACCATTCAATTTAGTACATTATCTTATGTTCTATTTGTGCATTTCAAGAGTAAACATGAGAGTTCAATCATCCATTTCAATTGCTCATATCTTGTTCTTTTCTCTAACTGATCAACCTTTTAGGAGCAAACATGTGGGTTCAATTCTCGATGAGATCGTAAAATTTTAATGACTTACTCTATGTTGTATATGCAAAGCAGATTAGATTTTAAGAGCAAACATACGGGTTCAACCCTCTTGGGTGATCATTCAATTTTGATAGTTTATCCCATGTTGTATTTGCGAGAAGGTCTGCATTTTAAGAAAAAACATGAGAGTTCAACCCCAAGGGTGATCATCCATTTTAATAGTTTAACCCATGTTGTACTTGACTAACTGATCGGCCTCTTAGGAGCAACCATGAGAGTTCAATTCTCGGGGAGATAGTACAATTTTAATGACCTATCCTATCTTGTATATATAAAGCAGAACAGATTTTCAGAGCAAACGTACAGGTTCAACCCTCTTGGGTGATCAATCAATTTAATAGCTTATTCTATGTTGTAATTGGCCAGGTGGTCTGTATTTAAGAGGAAATGTGAGCGTTCATTCGCAAGGACGATCATCCATTTTAATTGTTCATCTGTTGTTCTATTTTTCTAACTGATGCGTCTTTCAGGAGGAAACATGAGAGTTCAATTCTCGGGGGTCGTACAATTTTAATGACATATCCTATGTTGTAGTTGGAAAGCAGATCACATTTTTAAGACCATACATACGTGTTCAACCCTCATGGGTGATCATTCAATTTTGATAGTTTATCCTATGTTGTATTTGACGTGAAGGTCTGCATTTTAAGAGAATACATGAGAGTTCGATCCCAAGGGTGATCATGCATTATAATTGTTTATCCCATGTTGTATTTGGCTAACTGATCCTCCTTTTTGGAGCAAACATGAGAGTTCAATACTCGGGAAGATTGTACAATTTTAATGACTTATCCTATGTTGTATATAGAAAGCAGATCAGATTTTTAAGAGCAAACATACGGGTTCAACCCTCTTGGGTGATAATTCATTTTTATACTTAATCTTATGTTCTATTTGGGCAGAGGGTCTGCATTTCAAGAGGAGACATGAGAGATCAATCATTCATTTTAATTGCTCATCTCTTGTTGTATTTTAATAATTTATCAACCTTTTAGGAGCAAACAAGTGAGTTCAATTCTCGGGGAGATCGTAAAATTTTAATGATCATGTTGTATATGGAAAGCAGATTAGATTTTAAGAGCAAACATACGGGTTCAACCCTCTTGGGTGATCAATTAATTTAATAGCTTATTCTGTGTTGTATTTGGCCAGATGGTCTGTATTTAAACGTGAGTGTTCAATCGCAAGGTCAATCATCCATTTTAATTTCTCATCTGTTGTTCTATTTTACTAACTGATCCGTCTTCCAGGAGCAAACATGAGAGTTCAATTCTCTGGGAGATCGTACAATTTTAATGATTTATTGTATGTTGCATATGTTAAAGGAGATCATATTCTAGGAGCAATCATACGGGTTCAACCCTCTTTGGTGATCATTCATTTATAATAGTTTATCCTATGTTTTATTAGGACTGAAGGACTGCCTTTAAGAGAAAGAATGAGAGTTCAATCCCAAGATTATCATCCATTTTAATCGTTTATCCCAGGTTGCATTTGTTTAACTTATCAGCCTTTAAAGATCAAACAAGAGAGTTCAATTCTCGGGGATATCGTAAAATTTTAATGACTTATCCTATGTTGTATATGGAAAGAAGATTAGATTTTAAGAGCAAACGTACTGGTTTTTAAGCTCTTGGGTGATCATTCAATTTTGATAGTTTTTCCTATGTTGTATTTGGCGTTAAGGCATGCATGAGAGTTCAATCTCAAGGGTGATCATCCATTTTAATAGTTTAACAGATGTTGTACTTGGCTAACTGATCGGCCTCTTAGGAGCAAACATGAGAGTTCAATTCTCGGGCAGATCGTACAATATAATGACTTATCCTATCTTGTATATATAAAGCAGAACAGAATTTCAGAGCAAACATACAGGTTCAACCCTCTTGGGTGATCAATTAATTTAATAGCTTATTCTGTGTTGTATTTGGCCAGATGGTCTGTATTTAAACGTGAGTGTTCAATCGCAAGGTCAATCATCCATTTTAATTTCTCATCTGTTGTTCTATTTTACTAACTGATCCGTCTTCCAGGAGCAAACATGAGAGTTCAATTCTCTGGGAGATCGTACAATTTTAATGATTTATTGTATGTTGCATATGTTAAAGGAGATCATATTCTAGGAGCAATCATACGGGTTCAACCCTCTTTGGTGATCATTCATTTATAATAGTTTATCCTATGTTTTATTAGGACTG
The DNA here is from genome assembly GCA_964059195.1 of Ectobius pallidus. Classification (NCBI taxonomy): domain Eukaryota; kingdom Metazoa; phylum Arthropoda; class Insecta; order Blattodea; family Ectobiidae; genus Ectobius; species Ectobius pallidus. The sequence goes on along the minus strand of CAXKWD010000010.1, from coordinate 22,012,325 downwards.
AAGGACTGCCTTTAAGAGAAAGAATGAGAGTTCAATCCCAAGATTATCATCCATTTTAATCGTTTATCCCAGGTTGCATTTGTTTAACCTATCAGCCTTTAAAGATCAAACAAGAGAGTTCAATTCTCGGGGATATCGTAAAATTTTAATGGCTTATCCTATGTTGTATATGGAAAGAAGATTAGATTTTAAGAGCAAACGTACTGGTTTTTAAGCTCTTGGGTGATCATTCAATTTTGATAGTTTTTCCTATGTTGTATTTGGCGTTAAGGCATGCATGAGAGTCCAATCTCAAGGGTGATCATCCATTTTAATAGTTTAACAGATGTTGTACTTGGCTAACTGATCGGCCTCTTAGGAGCAAACATGAGAGTTCAATTCTCGGGCAGATCGTACAATATAATGACTTATCCTATCTTGTATATGTAAGCAGGACAGATTTTCAGAGCAAACATACAGGTTCAACCCTCTTGGGTGATCAATCAATTTTGATAGTTTTCCTACGTTGTATTTGGCGTGAAGGTCTCCATTTTATGATAATACATGAGAGTTCAATCCCAAGGGTGATCATGTATTATAATTGTTTACCACATGTTATATTTGGCTAACTGATCGGCTTTTTTGGAGCAAACATGAGAGTTCAATCCTCGGGGAGATTGTACAATTTTAATGACTTATCCTATGTTTTATATAGAAAGCAGTTCAGATTTTTAAGAGCAAACATACGGGTTCAACCCTCTTGGGTGATCATTCAATTTAACACCTTATCTTATGTTCTATTTGAGCAGAGGTTCTGCATTTCAAGAGTAAACATAAGAGTTCAATCATACATTTCAATTGCTCATCTCTTGTTGTATTTCACTAACTGATCAACCTTTTAGGAGCAATTATGTGAGTTCAATTCTCGGGGAGATCGTAAAATTTTAATGACTTATCCTATGTTGTATATGGAAAGGAGATTGGATTTTAAGAGCAAACATACGGGTTCAACCCTCTTAGGTGATCATTCAATAATAACAGTTTATCCTATTTTGTATTTGGCTTGTAGGTCGGTATTTTACGAAAAAACATGAGATTTCAATCCCAAGGGTGATTATCCATTTAAATTGTTCATTCCATGTAGAATTTGGTTAATTGATCGGCCTTTTAGGAGCAAATTTGACAGTTCAACTCTCGGGGAGATCGTACTATTTTAACGCCTTATCCTATGTTGTATCTGGAAAGCAGATCAGTGTTTTTAAGAGCAAATGTGCGGGTTTAACGCTCTTGGGTGATCATTCAATTTTGCTAGTTTGTCCTATGTTGTATTTGGCGTGAAGGTATGCATGAGAGTTCAATCCCAAGGGTGATCATGCATTTTAATTTTTTATCCCATGTTGTATTTGGCTGACTTATAGGCCTTTTTGAAGCATACATGACAGTTCAATCTTCGGGGATATTGTACAATTTTAATGACTTATGCTATGTTGTATACGGAAAGCAGATCAGATTTTTAAGAGCAAACATACGAGTTCAACCCTCTTGGGTGATCATTCAATTTAATACCTTATCTTATGTTCTATTTGGGCAGAGGGTCTGCATTTCAAGAGTAAACATGAGAGTTCAATTATCCATTTTATTTCCTCAACTCTATTTAAATTTCACTAACTGATCAACCTCTTGGGAGCAAAGGGTGATCATGCAATATTAGTGTTTATCCCATGTTTTATTTCGCTAACTGATCAGCCTTTTAGGAGCAAACATGTGAGTTCAACTCTCGGGGAGATTGTACAATTTTAATGACTTATACTATGTTGTATATGGAAAGCAGGTCAGATTTTTAAGAGCAAACATACGAGATCAACTTCTTGGGTGATCATTCAATAATAACAGTTTACCCTATGTTGTATTTTGCTTGAACGTCGGTATTTTACGTAAAACCATGAGATTTCAATCCCAAGGGTTATCATCCATTTTAATTATTTATTCCGTGTGGAATTTGGATAACTGATAGGCCTTTTAGGAGCAAACATGAGAGTTCAACTCTCGGGGAGATTGTACTATTTTAACGATTTATACTATGTTGTATCTGGAAAGAAGATCAAATTTTTAAGAGCAAACGTACGGGTTTTTAAGCTCTTGGGTGATCATTCAATTTTGATAGTTTTCCTATGTTGTATTTGGCGTGAAGGCATGCATGAGAGTTCAATCCCAAGGGTGATCATGCATTTTAATTGTTTATCCCATGTTATATTTGGCTAACTGATAGCCTTTTTGGAGCAAACATGACAGTTCAATCTTCGGGGATATTGTACAATTTTAATGACTTATCCTATGTTGTATACGGAAAGCAGATCAGATTTTTAAGAGCAAACATAAGGGTTCATCCCTCTTGGGTGATCATTCAATTTTGATAGTTTATCCTATGTTGTATTTGTGAGAAGGTCTGCATTTTAAGAGAAAACATGAGAGTTCAACCTCAAAGGTGATCATCCATTTTAATAGTTTAACCCATGTTGTACTTGGATAACTGATCGGCCTCTTAGGAGCAAACATGAGAGTTCAATTCTCGGGCAGATCGTACAATTTAATGACTTACCCTATCTTGTATATGTAAGCACGACAGATTGTCAGAGCAAACATATAGGTTCAACCCTCTTGGGTGATCAACCAATTTAATAGCTTATTCTATGTTGTATTTGGCCAGATGGAATGTATTTAAACGTGAGAGTTCAATCGCAAGGTCGATCATCCATTTTAATTTCTCATCTGTTCTATTTGACTAACTCATCCGTCTTTCAGTAGCAAACATGAGAGTTCAATTCTCGGGGGGATCGTATAATTTTAATGACTTATCCTATGTTGTAGTTGGAAAGCAGATCAAATTTTTAAGACCATACATACGGGTTCAACCCTCTTGGGTGATCATTCAATTTTGATAGTTTTCCTATGTTGTACTTGGCGTGATGGTCTGCATTTTAAGAGAGTACAGTCGGTCAAATAAAAAACGTCGGGCGGTGTTTGATTAAGTATCACGAACGAGCATATGCGCATGTACAGGAAGACTTAAGGTTAGGTTCACACACGCCTCTTGTCTATTCATGTATTTTCTTGATTATTTAGTCAGTTTTGTTCCAAAACAAACATGTATAGAAGGCTGTGGCTATATGCCTCAAATCCGCCATATTCTTGGTTGCAAATTTTTATAATATTAATAATTAATAGATTCGCGAGGAATATGTTTATTCAAGGAGCATTTTTTAAAGATTTTATTTTATAAAACCGGTACTTCTAGTGCAAATTCAATTTCTTACGTTCAACTTCTGCCACCAATCTAATAGCATCGAAATACGCCGGCCAGATCCACGATTCCTATGAAAACTTCCGGTCGCATTATAGTGAAGTACCCACCTCTTTAAGAAATATGGAACCTTCTCGCTGCTTCAGAGGCCGAAAAATGCAGGTCAATTACAACCCTAACTACACTTTCTCTCACTTTAGCATTTGTATGTGGTGATGACACAAAGCAAAATGAATTATGACAATACATTAAGTTGAATATCGTGTATTGCGCTTTCCGCGTTTTTCATTTTTCCCTAGGTGTTCATTTTTTCCCTCCTATCGCATGGCCTCATATGTTCCGAAAATGACTTGTATTTTATGTTTTTATAGGAAACTTGTGAACTAATGCGTTAAAACTTTAATTTTAACTGCATACGAGTCCCGACGTTTTTTATTTGACCGACTGTACAGTCGGTCAAATAAAAAACGTCGGGCGGTATTTGATTAAGTATCACGAACGAGCATATGCGCATGTACAGGAAGACTTAAGGTTAGGTTCACACACGCCTCTTGTCTATCCATGTATTTTCTTGATTATTTAGTCAGTTTTGTTCCAAAACAAACATGTATAGAAGGCTGTGGCTATATGCCTCAAATCCGCCATATTCTTGGTTGCAAATTGTTATAATATTAATAATTAATAGATTCGCGAGGAATATGTTTATTCAAGGAGCATTTTTTAAAGATTTTATTTTATAATACCGGTACTTGTAGTGCAAAATCAATAACTTACGCTCAGCATCTGTAACCAATCTTAGCATCGAAATACGCGTCCGGCCAGATCAACGTTTGCTATGAAAACTTCCGGTCGCATTATAGTAACGTTCCCACTTCTGAGCTTCTTTTCATAAATATGGAACCTTCTCGCTGCTTCAGAGACCGAAAAATGCAGGTCAATTACAGCCCTAACCACACTTTCTCTCACGTTAGCATTTGTATGTGGCGATGACACAAAGCAAAATGAATTATGACAATGCATTAAGTTGAATATCGTGTGTTGCGATTTCCGCGACGTTCATTTTTTCCCTCCTTGTTCATATTTTCCCTCCTGCCGCATGGCCTCATATGTTCCGAAAATGACCTGTATTTTGTGTTTTTTATAGGAAACTTGTGAACTAATGCGTCAAAACTTTAATTTTAACAGCATACGAGTCCCGACGTTTTTTATTTGACCGACTGTACAGTCGGTCAAATAAAAAACGTCGGGCGGTATTTGATTAAGTATCACGAACGAGCAAATGCGCATGTACAGGAAGACTTAAGGTTAGGTTCACACACGCCTCTTGTCTATCCATGTATTTTCTTGATTATTTAGTCAGTTTTGTTCCAAAACAAACATGTATAGAAGGCTGTGGCTATATGCCTCAAATCCGCCATATTCTTGGTTGCAAATTGTTATAATTTTAATAATTAATAGATTCGCGAGGAATATGTTTATTCAAGGAGCATTTTTTTAAGATTTTATTTTATAATACCGGTACTTGTAGTGCAAAATCAATAACTTACGCTCAGCATCTGCAACCAATCTTAGCATCGAAATACGCGTCCGGCCAGATCAACGTTTGCTATGAAAACTTCCGGTCGCATTATAGTAACGTTCCCACCTCTGAGCTTCTTTTCATAAATATGGAACCTTCTCGCTGCTTCAGAGACCGAAAAATGCAGGTCAATTACAGCCCTAACCACACTTTCTCTCACGTTAGCATTTGTATGTGGCGATGACACAAAGCAAAATGAATTATGACAATGCATTAAGTTGAATATCGTGTGTTGCGATTTCCGCGATGTTCATTTTTTCCCTCCTTGTTCATATTTTCCCTCCTGCCGCATGGCCTCATATGTTCCGAACATGACCTGTATTTTGTGTTTTTTATAGGAAACTTGTGAACTAATGCGTCAAAACTTTAATTTTAGCAGCATACGAGTCCCGACGTTTTTTATTTGACCGACTGTACATAGAGTTCAATCCCAAGGTTGATCATATATTATAATTGTTTATCCCATGTTGTATTTGCCTAACTGATCGGCCTTTTTGGAGCAAACATGACAGTTCAATCCTCGGGGGTTGTATATAGAAAGCAGATCAGATTTTTAAGAGCAAACATACGGGTTCAACCCTCTTGGGTGATCATTCATTTTAATACCTTATCTTATGTTCTATTTGGGCAGAGGGTCTGCATTTCAAGAGTAAACATGAGAGTTCAATCATCCATTTCAATTGTTCATCTCTTGTTGTATTTCACTAACTGATCAACCTTTTAGGAGCAAATATGTGACTTCAATTTTCGGGGAGATCGTAAAATTTTAATGACTTATCCTATGATGTATATGGAAAGCAGATTAGATTTTAAAAGCAAACATACAGGTTCAACCCTCTTGGGTGATCATTCAATAATAACAGTTTATCCTATGTTGTATTTGGCTTGTAGGTCGGTATTTTACGAAAAAAACATGAGATTTCTATCCCAAGGGTGATCATCCATTTTAATTGTTTATTCCATGTGGTATTTGGCTAATTGATCGGCCTTTTGGGAGCAAACATGAGAGTTCAACTCTCGGGGAGATCGTACTATTTTAACGACTTATCCTATGTTGTATCTAGAAAGCAGATAAGTTTTTTAAGAGCAAACATACGGGTTCAACCCTCTTGGGTGATCATTCAATTTTATAGCTTATCATATGTTCTATTTGGGCAGAGGGTCTGCATTTCAAGAGTAAACATGAGAGTTTAATTATCCATTTTAATTCCTCATCTCTTGTTGTATTTCACTAACTGATCAACCTTTTTGGAGCAAACATGTGAGTTCAATTCTCGGGGGGATTGTAAAATTTTAATGACCTACCCTATGTTGTATATGGAAAGCAGATTCTATTTTAAGAGCAAACATACGGGTTCAACCCTCTTGGGTGATCATTCAATTTTGATAGTTTATCCTATGTTGTAGGTATTTGCGAGAAGGTCTGCATTTTAAGAGAAAACATGAGAGTTTAACCCCAAGGGTGATCATCCATTTTAATAGTTTAACCAATGTTGTACTTGGCTAATTGATCGGCCTCTTAGGAGCAAGCATGAGGTTCAATTTTCGGGGAGATCGTATAATTTTAATGACTTATCCTATCTTGTATATGTAAAGCAGAACAGATTTTCAGAGCAAACATACAGGTTCAACTCTCTTTGGTGATCAATCAATTTAACAGCTTATTCTGTGTTGTATTTGACCAGATGATCTGTATTTAAACGTGAGAGTTCAATCGCAAGGTCGATCATCCATTTTAATTTCTCATATGTTGTTCTTTTTTACTAACTGATCCGTCTTTCAGGAGCAAACATGAGAGTTCAATTCTTGGGGAGATTGTACAATTTTAATGACTTATCCTATGTTGTATTTTGAAAGCAGATTACATTTTTAAGAATATAGATACGGGTTCAACCCTACAGGTGATTATTCAATTCAATAGATAATTTTTGTAATTGCTTATACCAAGAGCTAAAACTTTTCCATTAAACATTTTTTTCATAAACTTCTCTGAAGGGTAGTTATAAGCCACGTACCATTCACATATAGTCAGTCTTGCCTGGTGAACTATAAAGGTTTGCATCAGGTTTAAACAACTGAATACGCGCTCGTTTTAACATGGCCTCTTCCTATTCTACATCAGAATGTGCAGTGAGAAAAACGTATTCCCCATGCTCACGGTAAAGAAAGTTACGGAGTGCATTAATCAGGTTTCATTTGGGTTTTTTATTCTTCGGGATGCGATGCTATGTGATAACAACATTCTCTTCATTTTTATAACCTATTTACATTAAGAGAATGTCATACATAATAAATATTATATTAAGAGGCAAAACTTTTGTTTGGGCAGTTAAAGTTATGTGTTTCACATAAGATTTTTTATTATTTTGTGTATTGACAGGTCCCGTATGATATTGCGACATGTTGGATGTAGTATATAATATAGTTCGCTTGCCAATGAAAGTAAAACACGAAATAGATGACCAGCGGCAGGCCACATCTCCTCAAGGGATCAAGTGACATGGAGCATAATGGTCTAATGGGTAAATACTGAATATTCCTCCTCTTTTCGTGAGAAAAAGCGCACCGGGCAGGAATGGTGGATGAATTACTGATCACCTGATTCATAAATCATTGTTTGTTTTGTCACATACAGATACAATGTTTATTCCTAAAAAAATAGCATGAAAAAATGAAAATGTTGAGTGCTAGCCCTAGTGAGAACTCGGATGGGTGACCGCTGCCTTCGCCTGTAACAATTCATGACCACGGAAGACCCAGCATGGAGTCGTTAAGCTGTAGGTTCCGGCTAAGGTCATAGTAGTTTCAATAGGCGTCAGCCCGCAATGGTGCGATTCTTTCTTTCTTCTAGGATTCCGAGTAGTCATCATCCCATGATCAATCTTGGATTAGCTCACCAATCGTTTCGTAAGCTTGAAAAATAAACAGGCCTAACGAGTGAAAATGAAAAAAGAGAATATTTGTATAGCTGATATTATACGTCCAACTTCCAGTTATTATAATTATAGGTGGTAGAAAAATAAGCCAAGATCTATGTTTTGTTTCTCTACAGTTACGAACATATAAATATAGCCAGAATGTTAAGATGATATTAGCAAAATAATATCAATGATATTAGTTTTAAATGTTAACTTGATTTTTCTTTCTCTGCTTGTACCATAAGTTTTGTTTGCAGACAAAGCAAGGCTATTGCATTCGACCTGGAATTCGATGTCAAATTCTCAGCCTAAATACTCGTTTAAGGTCCCTTTTTAATGTGTTTATACGTTATATTTTATTTATGTATACTGAAGAGTGAAGTGTGAAACTGGACCCAAACAAGACAAAGATAAGGATACAAACTTGTGTTTCTTTATTTCATCAAGATTTTAACATTGGTTTCCGCACTTAATGAAAAACAATGAAATTCACTAACACAGTTAACAGATTAAAAGGATTGTACATTTCTTTAGATCATCCAGAGTTAAGAAAACATGAAAACGCTTTATGGAAGCAGTAAAAATAAAGTAGACCGTTCCACGGATTGCGCTGAACAGTTATTATAAATATAATTTTGTATTTTTTTATATTAGTTTACCACGTAAGTTACATTAAATGATGTTCGCGAAATCAGGAAAACTTTCCATTTCGAAAGGGTTGATTGATTTTGTGGTTATTTAAAGACGGGGATGTACTGCAATATTATGTGCCTCTGACTGTCACCGATGTGCTGAAATTTTGTCCCGCAGGAGTTCTTTTAGATGCATTAAATCTACAGACATGGGCCTCTCTCATTTATGCACACATAATTGACATCGACCTGGGCCGGGATCGAACCCGCAATCTTGGGCACAGAAAGCCAGCGCAATGTGGGGGTCGTACACGTGAGGTGATAGCTCATAATTAGCCTATAACATGCACTGTTTCCTTAACCTTGGACAACCTGTGGTCACAAATGTATTATAGTGGCATGTGATAAACGATTCTAAATTAAAGAAAAGCACAATTATTACACATTATTGCCTGTTATTATCGTACATCCTCATCCATTCGCTGCAGTCATGTTTTCCTTCCCTCTGAATCATGGCGTCGAGCTCCGTCATAAAATTTACATATCCGTTGCTACGCTATGTATATCTGTATGTTTTAGTTATGTGAAATGGTTATCTTTGTTGTGTTGTAGCAAGCATTGTTACTACTTAAACTTCATAATGTTTGCGGTAATAGGCCGAATTGTAAAGAGAATATTAATAACTTTAAAAAAAAAAGTATTTCAGAATAACGCGCAATATGGAAGCAAAGCACAATGTTAGACTGGAATAAAAAAAAAAGAGCCAATTGTGATTTCATTGTATTAAGGATAATATGGAAATGTTTTATCTATATAATACAACACATGAATATATGTGAATAGTTTAAAGTTAAATTTATACAGAAACATCTTCACCAAACATAGCATCAATGAGTAGGTATTAAATTATGTTATATATTGCCAAAGCATATTAAAAATGTAGAAACCAAACATTTCAAAGTATCAATGAAATAATTAATAATACGTCATCTCTCTTCTTATTATGACATCAATGCTTATTTCTATTTATTTCATTCTTTTGCCAGCGTTAATGTTCTCAAATTTTACATAATATCCTTGAGTACTTTGAGTCATTTCTTCTGTTTTTGTTTAACATTTACTGTCCCCTTCTCCTCACCTTACATTATTTTATATATTTATAATTGCGAATTAAGCTTATATTATGTGATCTGCGTTTTTTCAATATAATTGTAACTATTTAATTTTACTTATTTTATTTATCTTACATTTTATGTTTGCTTTGTATTTGTAGTAAAATGGAAGGAATAAGGATTAGACGACGGCCTACTGTAGATCAAGATGGATAGATGAAATGGAAAGTGACATACGAAAATTGGAAAGTAAAGAGGTGAAGAAAAAAAGGCGGAAGACAGAAGTGATTGGGCAACTATTATGAAGGAGGCTAGGTTCTCAAAAGGACCATAATGCCCAGGAGTAAGTAAGTTTGTAATTTGTGTGGAAATATTTGTTTACTTATCCCAAATCTTATTATGATCCGTTGCATGCAATAAAACTAAGTAGACACTTATAATTTAGTTAACCGGGCAATGGAAGTGAAACACGAAAGTAGATTAGTTACTAATTATTATTTACAGAGTTCAGTGTTTAACAGTCATTTTTCAAAGATTACATAATTCTTACAGCTAACATTTTTAAACAGTATACACCCGACAGTAGAATAGAAACCTCTATTTTCTGCTCCATATAAAGTAGCGTTTTCCAACTTTTGGTTCGCGGACCTAACATTTTTTCTATATTAATAAAAATGAATTTACAAAAGGATTGTTGCCGCATCACTTGAGAACGGCTCGAGCGATTTGGCTGACTCTTTTTTTGTTGTGTTCGTAATTGTCAGGGCAAGGTTTGTATGAAAATTTTTTTGGAAAATCCACGGAAAAAGTCGGAAATGTGAAATGAGGCAAAGTTAGAGAGTTCTACTGTCAATTGTTCACATAACGAAAATATTGTTTACGGTGTTCATATAGGGCTTTGGAAACTATATTATAATACTGGGCTTTAACAAATTCTGATGCTATCGATGCAATTAATACATTTGTGAAAATAATTCTTTGAAGAATAAAATCCACGAAAATAAAGCAGTCCCATAACTTTCACTACCCTCGTCATGGAAAATATTATTTTCTCACTTCACATTTTGATGTAGAATAAGCGGTCGTATTGCAGGGACAACTTAAGCGTGTGCTAGTGAGTAGGCCTTTGCTATATCGGAAGTCGGTAATAAATCCTATCCACTCATACGTCACTCATAGCTGAAGGCTTTGTATTAGTTGAGAAATAGGCCTAGGGATGTTTATCAGAGGCCCTAAACATCTAAAAGAAGACAAAATGGGATGGAACATTTTCAGTCCTACGCGCGCAGTATATTATGTCCCAGGTTTTTGGGAAGGAAAGTATGAAAGTGATATTGATTTTTTTTTTTTTACTTCAGCCCCGAAACGGTTGTATGGTAATATGAGAGTGAGAAATACAATTTTCTGTCAAGACAATACAATCTTATGTAACCGGAATTTCTTTTTCTTCTTATTTGCACTCCTCCCAGGCATGGTGTGTAGAAGCAATGGAATGCAACATTCGACATCCTCTATGAGCCATAAAAAGCTATATCTAGCGTTTTCTGAGGGAATAGACTGAGTGTCATATGTCGTTCTTCCTTATTTCGAATTCTACATAGTCTACATATTAACTGGTATATAAGGACCTAGAGTTTCAACATCGAAAGTCTTCCATAAGTTAATTTCATATTACAAAATACAAAACCCGGGCGACGCCGGGCTATTTAAGCTAGTTTTTAATAAATTTGACATTAATTTCTCAAGAAATGAACTACAGTAGTAAATACAATCCATATGGCATACTGTTCAATTTCTGTCTACGTACACTTGAATGGTTTCAATTTCTATACATGTGTTTAATAGACACATAAAAACTACTTTCGTCTATGGCAGCCATTTTATCAACATTTCACGTTCTCATTTGTGATTGGTTGTTACCAACGTTAAGTTTTCGTTGTGAGTGTGAAATACTGTACTAAAGTTTGCGTTAAGTTTTCTGTTCGTAAGTTTACGGTTAATTTTCTATGTGAATGATCCATTACCGCTTCCCTTTGTAAGTACAGGTGAATATCCGACCTTTCGTGCAGGTTTTATCAAATACATTTTCTTCTGGCTGGTCAATTCTATCTTATATCCCCTGTGTCAGGGTCGATCGTTGTTTTTCTTAACCGCCTCCAAACAGATCCCTCTTTATTTCAAGTGAAGTTGGGACCACTAACCATGGACGAGAGCAGAGCGAACAACCCGTGTTTCTTTAATTTTAATTTGAAGAGAATTTTTATAGTAATATACAATTAGTGAGTGTTTTCTGTTTTTGATCATATGATTAAGTTCACAACGAAAATTCTCATTTTCAGTTTGTTTGGTCCAGACAGAAGGAAGTTGGCGTCTGAGAAACAGCATCAGCCATCACACTAGGCGAGTGTTGAATTCATAATTCTATTAGGCCTAACTGTTATGATCGTATTTTGTTTTAAATATATCCATTTATAACAGAATTGCGTTATCATAAATAACAGATTTAGTGTTGTAAAATTTTTATTTATCACTTCATTTTTATCACATTAAAATATATTTTTTTGAATAATTTTTATTCATGGGGGCCGCGGAAAATTGTCCGCGACATCAGAAAAATTGGGAAACGCTTATATAAAGCATCACTCATTAATGTAGCATTTCATAAGTTCTTCCTTAGCTGCAAATTAGTTTTCCGGTCAACAGAACCCTTTCTCTAATTTCTTTCGTGCAGTGGCTATTTTGTAGATATCGAAATTGAGGTACATTCTCTAGCACTGTTTATACACGAATCACCTTAACGTTTCTTCATTTTTTGAAATCTTCATCACATTTACTTTTCCGCATTTATCTCCAGTTTAATCGCAACGGTATTGAATCAAAAAACTGTTCCCAATCTGTGGACTTCTTGGGCCTGTGAGAGTGACAAAAGGCTCCACGAGCAGTGCTGATTTAGCTACCATATTCTGTGCTTCTCAAAAGTTTCGGTAAATTTTAATTGTCTGTACAAGTGAATGTACAAGTATCTACGTACCGGTACTGTTATCTAGTCCTAGGTACAGAACCTTGACGCTTTAAATTCCACACTAAGGACAGATATGCTTTCGTTTCAGCTTTTGCTTTTCCCAACTTAGTATTTTCCAATAAACAATAGAAATTGCGACCATTCTTAGAATGCTGTGTCTTCCGGTGTTCACGTGAGTCTAGTGTTCAGTATGGACCGAGGATAAAATCGGTGTCTGTACGCGCGATAACTCAAATACGCTTTATCGAATTTTAATGAAACTTGGTACACGCATTTATAATGTCCATGGCAAGAAGACTATTTATTTTTTTAACAAATCGGTTGACCGGTACCGGAGTAACACCTAATTAAAGGTCACATGCTTTTTAATTGGGAAATCATGACTATGATACAATGCCGCGTTTCTAATCATTGAAGGCCTTGACTCCAATGCAGTCAGATGTTTGTTTATTTCGTTGATCAAGTTAAAATGAGTACTACATGAGTACTGTTATATACAGAACTAGCTTAAAAGACCCGGCATCGCCCGGGTTTTATATTTTGTAATTGGAAATTAACTTATGATGGATTTTCGATTTTTAAATTCTAGGTCCTTATATAGGCATTTATAATTTGAAATAGGAAGAACGACTTATTACACTCAAACTATTCCCTCAGAAAACGCTTGATATAGATTTTTATGGCTCATAGAGGATGTAGAATTTTGCATCCCATTGCTTGTACAGTGCACAGCAAGCCTGGTAGAGGTTCAAATAAGAAGAAACAGATTTTCCTGTAACATAAAATTATAATATCGAGGCGGGAAATTTTATTTCCCACTCTCATGTTACCATAAAACTGTTTTGGGGATGAAATTAAACAGAAAGCATTATTACTTTCATACTTCTCTCTCCAAAAACCTGCGATATATTATAATAATATACACATTACCATACCTCGTTTTGTTTTCTCTATGTCCAGGGTAGAGAAAGTTATGTGATTCCATTATTTTCGTAGATTTAATTCTGTAATATTTATTTATAACATGAATTATTTTGATAACTTCTCTTATTTGTCAAAAGTGCATTTCATGTTTTTTTTTTCCAAACCCATCTGATACCATTTGGCAACAATATATTCTGTGATTTGGAACTGATAATTCTGTGTAAAAATGGATTAAGTATTTTCAAAAACATTTAATTTTTGGGATTTAAAATCAACATTTTGCAAAATCCTTTCTTAGTGAGCACCTACATTATGAAACGAAGGTACTGTCAAAATTCCAAATCTCTACCTGTTATGGTTTAGGCTGTACGTTGATTCCTGTCAGTCAGTCAGTCATTCATTCATTCAGTCAGTCAGGACAAAGCCTTTTATATATATAGAGACTAGCTTAAAAGGCCCGGCGTCGCCCGGATTTCTTATTTTGTAATTGGAAATTAACTTATGAAGGACTTTAGATTTATAAATTCTAGGTCCTTATATAGGTATTTATAATTTGAAGTAGAAAGAACGACTTATCACACTCGAACTATCCCCTAAGAAAATGTTTGAAATAGCTTTTATGGCTATATGTAGAATTTTGCATCCCATCGCTTGTACAGTACACAGTAAGCCCGGGAGGGGTTCTAATAAGAAGAAACCGAAATTCCGGTAACATAAAATTGTATTATCGTGGCTGAAAATTTTGTTTCTCACTGTCATGTTACCATAAAACCGTTTTCGGAATGAAATTAAACAGAAATACAATATCACTTTCATACATCTCTTCCCAAAACATATTACCTTACCTCGTATTGTTTTCTCTATTTCCAGGCTAGAGGAAGTAATGTGACTGCATTATTTTCGTGAATTTCATTCTGTGATATAATAATATATATATTACCATACCTCGTATTGTTTTCTCTATGTCCAGGGTAAAGAAAGTTATGTGACTGCATTATTTTCGTGGATATTGATAGTTCTCTCATTTGTTTCTCTCATTTGTCAAATTTATTCTACTTTCATTTTTTTTCCAAGGCCCGCTGGTAACAATATGTTTTAATGTCAAATGTGATTCGGATTCGATAATTCTGTGTAAGAAGGGATTAAGTATTCTCAAAAACATTTGATTTTTGGCATTTAGAATCTGAATTTTTCAAAATCCTTTCTTAGTGAGCACCTACATTATGAAACGAAGGTACTGTCAAAATTCCAAGTCTCTACCTGTTATAGTTTAGGCTGTACGTTGATTCCTGTCATTCAGTCATTCAGTCAGTCAGGACAAAGCCTTTTATATATATAGAGATTTATATTACTGTGAAATAATTAGGCCTACGTACATTAAGCGGAGTTCTTTGCCAGTGAATTTTGTGAAATATTCAAATATTTTAAGAATTTCTTATATCCGTGTATACGAGTGTGAATTAAGGTTAAGTATTAAACTATAGACCTTTGTTCTTCTGCAAGCTCTGCTTAATGAATCGATCTGGAGCTTAACTCGGAGATAGATTACAAAAATAACTTATTTTCTGCATATCATAATTGCAACTATTACTGATTGAAGCTGTAATTATTCCACCCCTTTTGATTTATTATAAACAATAGTTAATTCATATTTATTCAAATCATTCAAATTATTATTATTATTATTTCGGTATCAAAATTCTCGTTTAGATTATTATTATTATTTCTTAATTCCAAATTTGAAATCTTAACTGTAAAAGAAACGTATATTTTGAAAATACAACGTACTAAATTCATAGTTTCGGCCCGCGAATTGTTTTAACCAATAGAAATATTTTACGTAATGAAAAGTACAACCAATGAGAGAGAAGTATCCATAAGCCGCGAACATAGCGTGGTCAAGAGCTCACTTCCACCATATTCGCTGAGGAGAGCAGACCTGCGTACGTTGCTCTTGTGGAAAGTCGCGGGAATATTACCTAGCCTAATGGCGATTCTCACTAAAGCCACTTATTAAACACGACTACACATTATAAGATAGCGTGTGAGTTTTCTTTACATTGTGACAATTAAGAAGACAGAAATTCACGTAAGTACTTGATAAATGCAATTGAAGTGGTGAATCTACACAAACAGCTACGCAGAACACAGTTAATTTGAATAAATTCCGATATAAAACGTTTATAGTGCAGTTATCATTTATAAATACATAACTAGCTATAAACCAATCCCTCAGATGATTCGTGTGATACCCTGAGCTACAAAAGCCGTGGAAAATATAGGTGCAGAACTGAAGGAGCCCAACGGAGAATCGAAGTAAGTACATTTCCACAACGAATCCAGCTCCCAACCCATCACCTATAACAATTTGTGGCCCAATCTCGGCACCTATATCAATTTGGTGCACCAACGTGTGGCTTTAGATGAACAATCGAACTGTGTAAAGACTCTGTGAACAAATATTCTAATTGGGACATTAGCAAGCAGATTGTGATACACAGAATTAAGTGAGAATCGTGAGCTAGGTACGGTTACGCGCGCAACAATTGTCACCACGCCATCATGAGGCCAGCCCAGGTGTTCGACTTCATGCAGTAGGCAGCAGCTGTGACCATCCAACATCAACCGACAACAATCAGCTTCCAGAATGAAAGTAATTGTAAGAAGCCTGTGAAGCCTGCGAAGTCTACAAATAAAGTAAGGTGTTATTTTTATGATTATAAATGAAACTCAGAGGCCGCGAAATAATGTCGCCACAGAAAGAAAGTTCAGATGTGTTAGAAAACGGACAGGACTTGCTAACTAGTACCGAGATGGAGGGTATTGTAGACAACATAAGTGCTGATAGTAGTTTACAGTTAGTAGATGAGATTGTAACTGATATGGAAGTTCAGGTCGAAACAGATGTTTCCGTTTCAAATGTAAACGTGACTAGGCGCGAAGACAGTGAATCTTCAGATGACCAATTAGAGAACTCAATTAAAAGCTTTATGCAACAGATGTTCAATAAGCTTAGTAGTAAAATTGAAGATGTTAAAACAGATATCAATAATGTCAAGACAGATATCAATGATGTTAAGAATGATGTAAAAAGTGGCATTAACAAAGTTAGTACTGATGTAAATAATGTAAAAGCAGATGTAAATGAAAACATTAGTTTGAAGTTAGTACAATTGGATGAAAACTTAACAAAATTGAAAGACGATCTAAAACAAGAAGTGGTAAAGGAAGTACAGGAAAGATTAGGTGATTTCAAAGAGCAGGTTAATAATGACGTCACAGTAGCTCTAGAGAATATTCAAACTATTGTAAATAACGACATAGCAGAAGTCAAGGAGGTTATTTCAAATGTTAGCACTAACTTGCAAACAATGCAAACAGATGTTTCTAATACTAGTGAGGAAATGAAAGTTATTGTAGCTAATGTGTCAGAACTAGATAATAGTGTGTCACTTATGAAAATGCAGATGAATGCTTTCGATGAAACATTGTTAGGTTTTGCTAAGATAAATGATGAGGCTAGAAATGACTTAGAGAAAAAGAATCAGCTGTTAAAAGTCAAACAGAATGACATTGAAATACAGATTGTAGAAGCGCAAGAAGAGTTGACAGTGTTGAGTAGGAGAGTTCATAAAGATGAAGAGTTACTGACAAGTAGAATTTGTGTATTGGAAAATAGATTGAATGTTCCTGTCACTTCACCTGTAATTAATGATGTGAATATACCTCAACTGGGAAACAATATGAGTAGGAATGTTGTTGAAGAAACTTACTCACAGTTACCATGTAGATCTCCTAGATGTCAGGAAAGGGTGAACAGTCATAATGGTTCCCAGGTGCAGGATATCAATGTACCTTTGTCCACAGGAATTAGTCAGTTAGGCACAAATTTTCCTAGCTATCTGATGAACGAAATTAAGTTACCTGTTTTTGATGAGAATAATAATACCAATCCACAAAATTTCTTAACTGAACTTCACGATTATTTTAGGTTGAGAGCCATTCCGCCTAACATGTACATGATCATAGTAAGAAAGGCATTGCAAGGTAGATCTTTGAATTGGTTCAATTTGACTACAAATGAGACTACGACGTTTGAAGAATTCAAAAGAAATTTTATCAGTAGATATTGGAGTTTATCCAAGAGAAACAATATCAGGATGCAGTTAGCTAATGGTGTGTATGAGCCAGAGTCAGGTCAGACAATGATTGACTATTTTTTGGAAATGGCCGAATTAGGACGACAAGTAGATCCTCCACTAAATGAATTCGAGTTACTAGAGACTGTTGTAAATCACTTTCCAGAGAATGTGAGACTAAATCTGATAGTAGCAAAACCCAGAACTTTCTCTGATATGTTAGAATTGCTTGCTGCTTTTGAGCAAAGGAATATTTTCAGAAGTAGGCAGAGCTATATGAATTCAAATGATAGAATGTACCCTCCCACTAACAGGTTTACAAATTCTGGGGTAGGAGCAGAAGGCAATGCAAATAATTGTGACAGAAGTTATGATGCTAGGAATACCTACAGAGGCCCTATGCCTAATCAAAACAGAAATAATCCTAGATATTTCCAGAATAGATCAGAAAATAGGCCATATAACAGAAACAATAATGGAAGAAATCAAATAAACCATGTCACTTTCAATAGACAAAATGTTGGAAATGGTAATAACCCAAACTCTTGGCGAAAAATGCCATGGATGAGGAATCAAGGCTATCGTAGGAGGTACCAGAACCGTACTTATAATAATAGAGGTAATAACAATAGTAACGATAGTCAAGTTAGGCCAGGACAAGTAATTAACAACGGTAAATGGCGAGTCAAAGGTGTTGAGACTCAGCAAAACACGCTTAATCCTAGGGCCAGACCATTCAACAGTAATACACGTAGTGAAGATGTACCTGATGAAGTTGTAGAAATCCATGATCAGGAAGATAATGGTAATGTACAACAGTTAAACTAACAAGCCAATATCTCGAGGGTTCGGATGGTGTTGGCGCAAGTTTAGCCAATTCAGGCAAACGTATAGAACCCATAAATAGCATTCAGACACAAAGAAGCTTCTCAAGTAATAAGTCTAGTGAAGAAAAGAATAATGCAAGTAGGAGTGAAGTTATTATGGATCCTCCTAGAATAAAAGTAGTGATAGGAAATTATGAGACAAATGCATTAATAGATACAGGTTGTTCAAATAGTGTAATAAGCGAGTCCTTATACAATAAGCTTATCCAAAACAAAGTGAAGTTAATTTCGATTCCTATTTGCGGACTATCTTGTACAGTAGCGATCAAAAGAGCAAAACAGTCAGTAAAATTTCAATGCATGTTGGATGTCAGAATTGGTGATTCAAAATTTGAAATATTTTTCTTAGTAGTCCCGAAATTAGTTACAGATATTATTATTGGAGTTGATGTTTTTACGGAATACAACAGTATCATAAGTTTTGAGGATAACAACTTAATATTGAATTTACAAGGAAACAAGATGAGCATTCCCTTCGACAATGAGCTGAGTAGAAGAGATGCGTCTAGTGAGTTAGGTGACAACGATATTCCGTATGAGACGTTTATTGTAGAAAATATTCAGATAAATGATATGATGATTCATAAAGTAGGCCCTTGCTTCGATGATATAAATAATGAGGTAGAAGTATGTAGATGTATGACATTGAATTGTGATGACTGCGCTGATAGGTATGAAAATAATGTTGACGGAGATGTCAACGTAGGGCAAGTAGAGATAGGTTATGTCTGTACGAGGAATGTAAAAGAAGCCGACCCTAGCGCGAACTCTATGACAATGAATATTTTGAAGGAGAAAGTTGATATGGCTCACAACTTAAATGAAGATCAACGTGATAGGTTGTTATCGATATTAATAAAGAATAAAGAAGTATTTTCCGAAAACGTGGGACTTTGTAACATCTACGAGCATAAATTTGACATCGAACCAGTTGATGAATTCACTTATAAGAGTAGGCCAATTCCGATTGCATTGATCATCCAAGAAGAATTAATCACTTGGCTATAGTAAAAGATAGTTGTGTCAAAAATAAAATAAATAATTAAAGAAGTATTATGCAGCGTTATTGTGTCAAAAAGTAAGAGATTAATAAGTTGAGAGATTGAATACAAAAGAATGTGATTAAATAAAAATTGCTTGATAAATAATTAATATTAAATATGTGGTTCTAACTTAAGATTGATTAAGCAAAGAAAGATGAGCTGAAGTTAAATATAATGAATGAATGGCTAAACTGTGCGAACGCGATCCGAGACCGAACCCGAGAATGTAGAAATATTGTAAATAAAATGCATATATATATATACCTATGATTTAAATATAGAAATTTAAGGTGTTGCATATAGTAGAAAAATAAGATGGATTGAACATTAATGTTGATGTATATAAAATGTTTATTATTTAAGAGAGTTATGTTTGTATATAAATTGTTTATTATTCAAGGGTAATATTGTGATGTAATGCAACATAGTGTGATACTGTATATATTTATTTGTTTGTCAAAGGTGAGTTGTATTTGTATGCTGTATGCAAACATATTATAACAGTGATTCAAAGAAAGAGAATTCATGCAAAGGAATAAGATAGTGATATTTTACAGACGATGAGTGCCTCGATGTAAATAAATTTTCAAATATGGACGATGAGACATTCTCGACATATATATATATTTTCAAAATGTTTAAGAATTCTCGACATATAAATAACAAGAAGTGCTGTCATATACTAAACATGTTTGTTTTTCAAGAAATAATTTTCAGAGTTAAAAATGTTTAGATAGTATTTTTCATTTATTGTTCAAATGTTTGTCATTTTTTTTAAAGATATTATGTTAAAGGAATGTCAGGGTAATACAAACCTGATTTGATTTGATGTGTGTATATCCAAATAATTTTGGTCAAATTCATTTAATTCAGTTGTAATGTTTAACACATACACTTATGTTACACTAACATTTATCATCATTCACCATTTCAATGATTAATTTTGAATTTTTACTAATCCAAGCGTAATTTAAATTTATTAAAAATAAATATTCTGGGGTATGATGTGTTAATTTAATTATTTACCTTTTCGGACATAATTAAATTAACACAGGGGCATTTTGAAGCTGTAATTATTCCACCCCTTTTGATTTATTATAAACAATAGTTAATTCATATTTATTCAAATCATTCAAATTATTATTATTATTATTTCGGTATCAAAATTCTCGTTTAGATTATTATTATTATTTCTTAATTCCAAATTTGAAATCTTAACTGTAAAAGAAACGTATATTTTGAAAATACAACGTACTAAATTCATAGTTTCGGCCCGCGAATTGTTTTAACCAATAGAAATATTTTACGTAATGAAAAGTACAACCAATGAGAGAGAAGTATCCATAAGCCGCGAACATAGCGTGGTCAAGAGCTCACTTCCACCATATTCGCTGAGGAGAGCAGACCTGCGTACGTTGCTCTTGTGGAAAGTCGCGGGAATATTACCTAGCCTAATGGCGATTCTCACTAAAGCCACTTATTAAACACGACTACACATTATAAGATAGCGTGTGAGTTTTCTTTACATTGTGACAATTAAGAAGACAGAAATTCACGTAAGTACTTGATAAATGCAATTGAAGTGGTGAATCTACACAAACAGCTACGCAGAACACAGTTAATTTGAATAAATTCCTATATAAAACGTTTATAGTGCAGTTATAATTTATAAAGACATAACTAGCTATAAACCAATCCCTCAGATGATTCGTGTGATACCCTGAGCTACAAAAGCCGTGGAAAATATAGGTGCAGAACTGAAGGAGCCCAACGGAGAATCGAAGTAAGTACATTTCCACAACGAATCCAGCTCCCAACCCATCACCTATAACAATTTGTGGCCCAATCTCGGCACCTATATCATGATTAAACAAAAGCATTCTGACACTTTGTTACACCAGTTTGCCTGATTTTATTAATATAAGAATTCATCAAGTGATATCAGTGAGTTTATAAGTTTGAAATAATTTTAATAGAATAGTTGATTTTTATGAATGGCAAACCAAACACGTCGATATAATTCTTCATATTTTAACATAAATCATTACCTTATTAATTCTAAATCTGTGCTCTTATGTAATTTATCTTGTGACATCAGAAGACGAAATATGCATGCAAATTTGCTCTAAAACTTGTAAAAGTTGAAACCAATTAAATATGCTCTGTTATTTTAGTAAATTTTAACACTTGAGATTCTCTTCTTCGCCGAATTACATTGTAAATTGGAAAAAAAAAGTAACATTACAAAATTCGTTAAGAAGAAGATCAAAGCAACAAATTTTGTAAATTTAATATTATACAATCAATTCCGAAAACACTGGGCTATGTATCGTCAATGACTGTACAGTCTGTTTTCAAATACTCACTTAACCAAATAGACTATGCTGTAAACATGGCCGTTTACACATAAATCTCTAAACTAAATTACTATAAACAACTAAAGTGAAATGAGGCTTAAGTGTCCACATTCTGTAGTTGGAGTTATTTGGACAGAAATGTGTTGTAACTACTCGGTAACTTAGGTTTGAGCATGTAGGAATAATTATTTCCACTAAACTTGAAACCATTTCTAGCCGAACATTCTTTTTGTAATGAAGGTAGGACAATTGAAATATCGCATTTTATATTAATAATACCCGTGAAATTGTAAGGGGTAGAAAATTCATTCAGATTTTTTCTTTGTATCCATAAATACAGCTACTGTAAATCAATTTTGTGGATTGTAGGCCTAATAATAGTAATAATAAAACAATAATAATAACAATAACATCAATGAAAATAATAATAATAATAATAATAATAATTTCTAACGAAGTGAATTAGACTATAATTAGATTAAATAACCGGATGTGTCATCAGCAGTCATGATTCAAAGATAAGTTACATAATTAATAGCAATAAAGTCCGTAATTTCTAATTAGGCCTAACGAAAATGACTGCACGAGTTGCTTTCTAATACGCCGTTGTCGATTCTGCAATAAGGATTATTGTGGTCACTTTGAACATTTATTGTAGCTGGACACTGTTCACAATTAAAAATGTCCCATCCCTTTAATCTTAGTCACACAATAACTTTCTCTAATCTCGTACAATCTGCACATGTTCAGTATCCATCAATATGAGTTTCTGACCCATGATTCTCTAACAAAATAATTTGTTTTAGTCCCCTCTACTAATTACCTTTAGTAGTTGTAAAATGAATCTTTGAGCACTCTGTATGTGCGAATAACTTTTTAGAAATTGAGCAATAACTTTGAGCGTTCCAGAATTACAGATTTGGGATTTCCGTTCTGTTAATGAAGAGCACGGCTTTACAATAGAAAAATCAGGTAAACTGATGTAACAAATTGCCAGTATGCTTTTGTTTAATCAGTTATAATTGTAAATATGATATGCAGAAAATAAGTATTTTTTTTAAATTGCTTTCCCAGTTAAGCTCCAGATTGATTCATTAAGTAGGACTTACGGAAGAACAAAGGTCCAGTTTTTTTAATCAGATTTAAATCGTCCAGCATCAGCTGAACTATACAGATTTGTGATATCTTACCAATCGCACACTCACTTTAAAATACAACAAAAAAAAGTCAAAATGGCCGGTTTAGGGATTAGAACAAAGGACCTCCAGAATGTAAATCCAAGACGTTACCATCTGGGCACCTCGCTCAGTTTAACGGTCTAGTTTGATAAGCATATGTAAAGGAACAGTTTTATTTGTCATAGGGTCATTCCATATTATATCAACAAATGGGCGTTGCCGCACCATTTTTTATTTTGATGAAATTTGGTAGGTGATGTGTACCAGTCTTCTGAACCCCAAAACAAATCTTGTTATACCTCAAAAAAATTTTACTCCTGAGATATAGGCATTTGTTTGGAACATGAACAAGCAAAAAATGTAATTTCAGACCTATTTTCTGAAAGCCGTAGAATTTATATTTGAATCAGTAGGATGATCAAATAGGGCTCATTGGAAAGCTTAAAGAATGGACTTTCATTTGTGCATACTAAATTAGATTTAAGTTAAGTCTAAACAGACGTTTTTAGGGCTCTAATTTTTTTTCCTGTTACACTTATGTATGAGGAGTATGTGTAGGAAAAAAACTGAGCTGTTACTGGTGGTCCTTCACCCTGAAAAATTTGCTTAAACTTCGAAAAAAATGTAAATCGGGCTTTTTCTCGGTCCCAAAAAGTAATGTGGGACAGGTGATAAAAATCTGAAAATGCCAAGATGAGAAGCCCTTATAGTGTACTTTAAAATAAAAACAAAATCATTTTGTGACTCGAAGGGATAGAGGAGCTACAAGCCTTTGAAGTATCAAGAAAACAACACTTGACCGCTACTGAAAATAGGCTAAGCAGATAGGATAATTACCACAAAATTTAATTTAAATTTACATAAAATATAAAACATTTATTTACAATTGAGAATTTTCCTCAGCCACACAAATTTCTGATTTTTTGTAATTTTTCTAGCAATTTTTCACATTTGACTTCTTTTTAAACTACATTGATGGCAATTTCAAGTAGCCTACTGTATTTTCAACTATTGTATTTAGAAACCATTCTTATCCTGGTTTTTTGGATGTAGGTAATGCATTAAACACTAAAAGCTGCATAAAGCTATTTAAGGTTACATCAAATTAACCTTTTCTGTATGTTAACCTTTTTCTCCATTAGGTCCTCTAACAGATACACAGTCCCTTTTCCTTGGCATCATTCTGCTGTACTCATCATTTTCGTAGAAGTCTTGTACAGTTTTGACTGAAATTTCATCAAGTTTATTCCTAGTCCTGTTCTCCTTATTCTGTGGCAAAATCCCGTTCTTTTTCACTAAATTTCTTGACTGGCGGGCTAAGTATTGGCTGACATTAAACTCACTCTGAACTTTCCTTTCTTCTCCAACTACTAGGAGCTAAACTTACAATGTTCTTTAGTAGTTGATGCAACTTTCATTTTTTTCTTTAAGCTTGTGAATTAGTTGCTTGTACTCATTCGCTAAACTGGCAGGCTGCATGTTCATTGAAAATTCCTCATTATCAGTTGAAATGTTCAAATCAAAAGATTTACTTAACTTTCCTGTTATAGATTTGACTATCTTACTAACTTTATTTGTTAACACTGAGGGTCTAGCTTCAACTGACTGCTTCTACACCTTAACAGGAGAAATACCAAGGACTGCCCAAGCACCATTAACTGTTCCAACAAGAATGGTTTCAGGTTTATAAATGTCTGGGCATCCATCTTCACTGTCATTACCGGTCTCTGTTCCTTGTTTTGGATTTTTAATTTTTTTTTACCATTTGTGCACAATACCTTCCCTGGGATTAATTTCAGCTCAGGACTGCACATGGAGAGTGTCATTGATATTTATCTGAAAGAGATTTTTAATAGGTTTTGAGTGAACACTGTAGGGGTCAGAGCAAGACCGTACATAAAATTTGGAAGTATCTGTCCAAAAATTCAGCCTTGTGAAACATTTTATATCATCGCAACCAGATCTAATTGAATATATTGTTTTTTGTTCTTCAGTGAACTCGGAAATAGTATTGAGTACTGAAGACCTAGAGGAAGATAATTTATTACATACCTCTCCTTTGAAGATGCCAACAGTACAAGAACACTCAATCATAGTAATATACTGGTAACAATTTCAATAGCATGTATTCAGCACAAAATAACAATAGCAATAATTAAAAATAAATAAATAAACTAATCAAAAGATAATGAAGCACATACACAACCTACTTGCTGTGAGTCAGCTCAGTAAGTGGATAGTGGACAGCATTGAACAGAGGGGCTGGATCATATGAAGCTATGCATGATCAAACGTGACTTGGTCAGCAACCAGACTCCAATGAACAGTGCGTGTCCAGAACTTATCCTATTATAACAGTTAACATATAATTCAATATACTGTATAGAAGAGTAGAGTTTAATGCAGTACCTACACCTAATAAACCAGGATAAGAATGGTTTCTAAATACAGTACTTGAAATTGCCATCAATGTAGCTTAAAAAGAAGTTAAATGTGAAAAATTGCTAGAAAAATTACAAAAAATCAGAAATTTGTATGACTGAGGAAAATTCTCATTTGTAAATAAATGTTTTATATTTTATGTAAATTTATATTAAATTTTGTGGTAATTATCCTATCTGCTTAGCCTATTTTCAGTAGCGGTCAAGTGTTGTTTTCTTCATATTTCAAAGGCTTGCAGCTCCTTTATCCCTTCGAGTCACAAAATGATTTTGTTTTTAATTTAAAGTACACTGTAAGGGCTTCTCATATTGGCATTTTCAGATTTTTATCACCTGTCCCACATTACTTTTTGGGACCGAGAAAAAGCCCGATTTACATTTCTTTCGAAGTTTAAGCAAATTTTTCAGGGTGACGGACCACCAGTAACAGCTCAGTTTTTTTTCTACACATACTCCTCATACATAAGTGTAACAGGAAAAAAAATTAGAGCCATAAAAACGTCTGTTTAGACTTAACTTAAATCTAATTTAGTATGCACAAATGAAAGTCCATTCTTTAAGCTTTCCAATGAGCCCTATTTGATCATCCTACTGATTCAAATATAAATTCTACGGCTTTCAGAAAATAGGTCTGAAATTACATTTTTTGCTTGTTCGTGTTCCAAACACGAACATGGAATGCCTATATCTCAGGAGTAAAATTTTTTAGAGGTATAACAAGATTTGTTTTGGGGTTCAGAAGACTGGTAAGTTACACATCACCTACCAAATTTCATCAAAATCAAAACTGGTGCGGCAAGAAATTTTCTTAAAATTTTTTGATTTAATATGGAATGACCCTATAGCTAACTGTATTGCAATTTCCAAAGTCGCATATGATCAAAGTAAAACAATATGTTGCATGATAACTGATTTGCATTTCATAAATTCTTTCTAATATATTACCATAAAATAGGCACTAAATTGGGACTATGTACAGTTTAAGTCACGTGCATTTGTTTACAATCACTGAAACTCTGATATGGAATGGATAATAACACGCTTATCAATTTGTACACAAATTCTTTCTTTCTTTCCTTCCTTCATTCTTCACCTGTGTTTTAGCTCCTCCTTATGGGGACGTTTCAATGGATCACGTAATACTGTTTTGACCAGACAAGAAAATGGAGGACCTCAGTGGATGAGTGATCAGCCCAATGCCGGGGGCACCTCCGATACAACACGAACAGGACGAGACACACCACCAGTCGCTCACACAGACCAATGAGCGGATGGGATAAAGATGGTCAAATGATATACGGGGACCACAAGGCCCTAAAGTTACCCGACATTCGTCTCACAGGTGAGGAAAAACCCCACCTAGGTAACTTGTTCCGACGAGGAATCGAGCTCGGGCTCGCTGCATGAGAGGAGCAGTGGATAATACATCGATTATAAAATGCAACAATGTATTAGAAAATAATTTCTACCTTCCTTGTGAAACTATGAACCTGTAATATCCTTTACTAGTTATTCAAACAGCTTATTTTCTAAGGCACCCTCGAAGAGTGAACAGTGTCATCTGATTTCTCATCTGTATGTAATTATAACGGAATACAAATCCACATGAAGTGTTTCCGTTAAATAAAAGGCTCTAAGAAAAACTTGACCTAATAACCATGAGGAATTTTGACCTCGTAAAATAAAAATAATCTGGCTTGTCAGAGTCAGCTGTTTTATCACTGACAAAGTAATGTTTGTTGAATTGTAAGAATCTGTAACAAGGCTAACATTCTCAAAGGATAAAAAAAATGAAACTGCAAGCCCGTTGAACTTTATCTCCTATCTTCAGCTGTTGGCTCTTGGCAGTTTGCCGTTGGGGAAATACCGACACTATAAACAAAGACGAACTAAAGTACAAAAGCAGTAAGCTTCCATGAGGCTCTTTTAAACCATCAGTTAACAACCTATTTAATAATATATGCCATCGTAATATCGTAATTTCATTATATATAGTCCTAAAATGCATCCATCTATTTATTGTAGACCTACAGTAGAAAATGTTCTTAAGAAAAAATCTGTAAATCTCATTTTTACATAGCTTTATCTTTGATATTCTATCCTACCAGAATATGAAGGAAATTATCTTTCGCTCTTTACACAGCTTACCATGTAAATTTCCATGATCATCTAATATTTCTAGGGCTGTACCGAATAATCGATTAATCGGCTCGATTAATCGATTAAACATTTAATCGACGATCAATTACATTTTCCGATTAATCGGTTTAGTCGAATTCTGAAAAACGTTTTTCGAGAAATGGGTCAAATGACCAAACTCCTTTCTCTCGCTTCTCCGGCGTTGGCACATCATGTGGCATTAGCCTATTGTGTCTAAACAATTCCCGTTATTCAGAAACTTGAAGGGCAGTTTAGTCAACAAACTCAACTCGTGTGTCTCAAGTCTTGACTTAAAAAGTAACCGGAAATGTAAGTTTTGTATATATTTTCTTACTATACAGTTAACTAATAATGGTATTCATTAATTCCGGATTTCTTCTGATTATCTGTAGTGTAGTAGTTATTAAAGTGTAAAACAATATTAAATGTGCACTTTGGTTTCATTTAAAATACCGACCTGTTTGTCGATTAATCAGTCGAATAATCGGTCGATTAATCAGTCGAATAATCGGTCGATTAATCAATTAAAGTCAAGCGTTAACTCGATTAGAAATTTTAATCGGTTTTCAGCCATAATTATTTATTTTCCAGACGTGAAAAATCTAAAACGCCATGTTGATCAAATATGCACTTAGTTGTGTAAACCGAAAATTATAATATCTATAATTCGGAAGTTTAGTCACTAAGTCTGTATACAGATGAATAAGGGGGGGAAATATTCAGGTCTTTCCTCGCCTATAACACTATACAACAAATGTTTATTTTTCGTGGTTTACAGAGACGAAAATAGGATTTTCTTATGAATTTGACATCACTGAATACGAATATAACAATAAAAAAATTGTTCGTTCCGGATTTCGAAAAATTCCAATTTTACATTAATCTAAAACAATTTTATAAACAATAGTAGTAATCAAATCATAAATATTAATTATATGACAATAAAAATTTGGTTGGACATGAGATTCATGTTTTCCATATAATTCGATCCTCCTGAACACGAATATCACACTGAAATAATGTTCAATTTCGAATTTTACATTAATGTAAAATTGAAATTTTCTCAAAATATGGAACATTAACTTAGAATTGAAATTTTCTCAAAAACTACATGGAAAAATCTTTATTGTCATATTTGTGTTCAGGAGGGTCGAATTATATGGAAAACATATATCACATCTCGAACTAAATTTTTGTCTTGCCATGAATAGCCCCTCCTATTATTACAATATAATTACAAAATTGATTACAACTGTTATCCACATGTACATAAAAAGCGTAACCAATCGAATACCTTCATTGCCAGTTTAGAATTCAGTGACATCAAAATATCCAAAGTTGGTTATTAGTATATCTGTAACAAAATGGCTGTTGCATAGTGTAATTATGCCTACAAATCTTAACATCGTCTATATTATGTAGTTTTTTGTTTGTTTTGCAAAATGTTCTTTTTTGTCATCTATTTTATCTTCAAATTTACTGTACTATGTTTTGGTGCATCTTCTACCGTAGATGAAAAAAAAAGGAGAAATAAAAAATGGACACAAGGTACGAACTAATTCTTATATAAAAAAGTTATTGTTTTTTATAACTAGCAACAGTAAAAGTTTCAAAATATTTTTTAAAAATGTAAATGTTTACCAAAATAGTTAAGCCATAATTTAAAACCAAAGTCTTGATTTTTAAAATGCATATTACTGTTAATATTTCGAAATAGAATCAAAATATAATAGGGCGGAAGTAGAGTCAAAACAGGTTAATTCAAAATTTGTAACACAGAAATTCAGCATTACCCGCAACAGGCTTGCACAGACA
Organism: Ectobius pallidus; assembly: GCA_964059195.1. Taxonomy (NCBI): domain Eukaryota; kingdom Metazoa; phylum Arthropoda; class Insecta; order Blattodea; family Ectobiidae; genus Ectobius; species Ectobius pallidus. The sequence continues at coordinate 21,982,838 of CAXKWD010000010.1, read as the reverse complement.
GACCCATGTTAGCCTACAGACGGATACATGATTTTGAAAATATCGATTTCACAATATTATATCGACTTTCATTTTCCATTATCACTGTACTTTTTCTGTAGCCTCCTGTCTAAGGTCACACGAGAAAGTATTATGATCAAACAAGAAATTCATATGTCTCCACTTCAATTTGTTCAATTTATAGTACTGAATGAATGCAATGCTTTTCTGTATCTTATGGCTTAAATGTACTTGCATATCCTTCAGTACATAAACACATAAGTTAATAAAATTGTTCACTTCAATCAAACAGTTACAAAGACTATTTCACCCGTTTCTTTTTATGGTTAGTTAACGACGGGGTGTACTGCTCGCTGCTACTTAGGCCAGTGACCGTCGCCGGTGCCGGAATTCTGTCCCGCAGGAGTTCTTTTAGAATCACACAAAATTGCATCGACCTGAGACCGGGATCGAACCCACGACAAAGAAAGCTTGCGCCGTACTGACTGCACCACCAAGGCCGACCATGTTACCTGTTAGTTATGAGAGAGCATCGAAAATATGATATTGTTAAAAAAAATACAATTATAGCATAAATAAAATGTTAAAATAATTCAAATACAAATTAATCAACAGAGTGCAAAGGAACTATGCAAACAGAAAGTAAAGAGTGAAAATACAAATTACCACGATAAACGTACGCTACAGGAAATATCTGGAGAATTTAAAATATAATCTTACTACGTTCACAAGTCAAAGAAATAACTTTGCTCATGTTCAATCAGTTGCCAAAATTACATTGTGTGACTGGAATATGCAACATAGCTGATGAACTAAACATTGTACTGAAAGGCACATTATTTTTATAAAGTTTAAATTTCTGTACGAAGAGTAAACGAGTAACGGCTATCTTACATCAAGTTAGTAATAGGCCATGTATACTTTGATCAGAGACTTAATTTGCAATAGGGCGACACCCACGACACGCGGCGTGTCGCGTCGCCATCATGACGTTTTGCCGCAGAAATGCTTGCTTGCCATTGGTCAATAAATGTTGAATGTCGCGTCGCAGGTGTCACTCAATTGTAAATTAAGCATAATGGGTAGCTATTGTCCGCTCTAACAAGTAGTCAGCCTCACTCTAGCAAATTACTCGTATCTACGCAAGAGAGAGACAGACAGACAGACTTGTTCACTTTAGGACCGTAAGTAAGCCTATTTCAATCTTACGTAGATACGAGTAATGTGCTAGAATGATGCTGATTTACTTGTTTATCGTACTTTCGGGCCTGTTCTAGAGCGGAAAATATCTACCCACTTCACTGTCTCAAAAGACTCTGACCATAATATACTTTGCGTTACTGCGTTGAAACACGAAAGAAGAGAATCTGTTCCATCCTTGCTGCATGTAGTATCAGAAAGAAAATTAGATTTAAAAAGGGACTTTTATCTTTTTACAATAAATTGGTGGTGCACCATCTACGAGTGGACGAAAGAACTTCTGCCCAGATTAAAATCTCAAATGCATACGTTGAAGAAATAAAATAAAACATAACATTATCCATCAGGGATCGTTATGGAGTAAGGTTATAAACATGAAAAATGTTATGGCTGCAGTTATTCGCAATGCCAACAGTTTTTCAAAGATGAAAGCAATAAAATCTAATATTCAAGACGCCCTCAGAGCACAACCTCAGAGACAGCGCGGTTAATTTCTACGCTTTCACTCTTCGCTATTTCATTTTACAGTGCACACCGCTTATTGTGATCACTTCGGGACGCAGCTAATCTGATAATATTAACAGATTGATAACAGCAGCCGAAGGAATTAAATTAAGGCTATTTATTCATATATAAGGGAATACACTTTAAAAAAAGAATTTAAAATATTTATTCATAAAATTAAAGGTAACTGTGAATCACTGAACCACTCATAGGTTAATACAATAATAGACTGCATGCAAATATTTTTTTCAAGCAGTAACAAAGTTTTTAATTGTTTTTACTTTCCTTTAGGAGTTCATTGGTCAATACTCCATTCTCAGGTACGAGTTAAGAGAATTTATGGAAATCTATACTGATCTGTGGTGATCACCGCGTAGCCAAACATCCAGCACCTGTCTGTTCAAGTATTTTCATTTTATACTAGCCATCACTATATGTCAACACTGTTATCTTCATAAATCAAAAGCTGCAGCTTAACCTTTTTTTTGCGCTTAAATGAGAAAGTTAGATAATGCCACCCCCTCGAACTGGTCATCCTGTGAGCTGGGAACAGAATTGCTACCTCCAGTACAATACAATACAGTTAAGTTAGAAACGAAACCCTTAAAACGAAATGTTGAATGATGTAAAATACTTGGAAATAAATCCGCAAAAAGGAAAATGTGATAACATAAACCGAATCTTTGTTCACAATAAAAGGCATGAGTATTAATCCGTACGGGACTACATAAAAGTGATAACATTACCCGATTGATAACATTATCCACGATTACATTAAGGTGCTTTTACTGTATATGCTCATCGTATATCCATACGATTTTGATCAAAATTGAACATGGGTAAAAAAAAATGAAAAAAAAAATTACCTATATACAGTACTAGTATGTGCCCGCGGCTTCGCCCGCGATAATTATTTCAAAAATTAAAAATTAAGAGCATAATAGTTAAATCATTATATTTATTAACACCTAAATCACGTGGACTACATAGGCCTACCACGATTAGATAGCGTCACCTGGTAAAAGTAACCTCAGATTCGAGTTCCTTGGTCCAGAAAACCCCTGTATAGTGAGTTTCGTCCAAATAAAACAATGTTTGACCATATTAGGGCTTACAACATTCAAGCGATTGCGAAAGTTTTATTTCAAGGTATGACAAAAATAGACAAAGCCAACTGTAATTGTCAAACTTCCATTTAATTTAATTCCAAACCCATCTGAAACCCACTGGTAACAATATGTTTTAATGTTAAATGTGATTCGGATTCGATAATTATGTGTAAGAAGGGATTAAGTATTCTCAAAAACATTTGATTTTTGGCATTTAAAATCAGAATTTTTCAAAATCCTTTCTTAGTGAGCACCTACATTATGATACGAAGGTACTGTCAAAATTCCAAGTCTCTACCTGTTATAGTTTAGGCTCTACGTTGATTCCTGTCAGTCAGTCAGGACAAAGCCTTTTATATATATAGAGATTTAATAGTAAAGTGATTACCTTTATAATTTAAATTTTTCAAAATATAACGCTTTATAAGAATAAAATGTGTTACTTAAACTTTCATATAGTGATTTCTTTTAAAAATCGGTATGATTTTTCTTTGTCTGAACGACATCAAATTGAAAACGTATAAGCAAAATCAGTCTAACCATTATATTCTAAAATTAAAACCTCTGAAAATGCTACAATAAGAAACTGACAACGAAACCCTTCTAAGCTTATCAACTAACAGATGATCCATAATCCATACAGCTGTTATTACACCATTCAGTGAAGAGATTACAGCCAAATCAAACAAATTATCACTTTAACAGTAGGACCCATTTTATGCATATGTATGTGACCAATCATTGAATAATCAAGCAGGCTATTTTACGAAGACAAGATGCGTGCTTCTGTTGCTGTTAAGCTATTATTTATTATTTTTTTTACTTTAATTTTATGACTATATAAGGTTATTTTATTATCTATAGCCTACCAGATAAGGCCAAAACAATATTCTCTTTTCTGATTTTCCTAAACTTTTGGTATTTTTCTTAACACCCATCTACAGGGCAAACTATGAAAGGAAAATATTTGTACTTTACTATAAAGAAGGATATTCCATTAATTAACTTTAACATAAGTATTCTTCAACTTGCAATACCGCTTTAACTTTGTAGAGAAAAAAATCTGTCTCAAATAAGTGATTTAGAATTTCCAATACGAAATTAATTCAAGGAATTTATTCTGATTTTCGGCAGTATTTGTTTCTTCCTTGCAAGCAATGTAAATAGTTGAAATTATCAAATCTTATTTTAAATTATCTGGAAAGAAAGAAGACTTAGTAATTTAGAAATAATCTAATAATAGGCCTACTGTGGTGGGTAGATTATGGTTATGATTAATTAACTCGGGGTGGCCTGAGAGGGTCGCCAGTGTGCTGAATTTTTATCCCATAGGAGCTCTTTTACATGTTTTTAAATGTGCAGACATGAAACTGTCTCATTTGTGCAGATATATATGTAATCTACCTGGGCCGGAATTGAAACCGCGACCTTTGCTGGGTAGATACCAATTATAAGATAATTTTAACACAGTTTTATCATTCATATGTAAATACAACTAGAACACAGAACAACTCTGAACCTGAGGCGGAGCAGGCAGAATCACGTGACGAAGTGACAAGCGAATGAGGTTGCTGCGGTGTTGTACAGTTAACGGAACGTGCTGCCTCGCTAAAGAGATGTACTTCACTTATTTCTTTGCGCGCTCAAAATCTATTACATATAGGTATTTCCTGATATCACCATTAGAAAGCTGTATTTTTTTGGGAGCCGACTGTCCAAACATCATGTCTGTAGGACGCTCCGTTCGGAAGATAGCTCTTATCCTGCAAATGTTAATACAAGAATCAAAGAGACCCTTTCTTATTTCTACCCTAAAATAATAACACCATCCATGGATTACATTACAGTTTCTGTCTATCTGTTAACATAAACAACAAGACCCCTCTCACTTCCACAATAAGATACTTCCACCCAGCCACAGATAAAACACAGACGCAGTTTCAGTTTATATGTGTTAGCAATCAAGGGCGTTTCGTGTGTGTTCTATTGTGAGAATTCAGTGTCCGTAATGTCACCTTAGCAAGCCTAGTACGAGTGGTGAAACAATTTATACCAACAAAGTTTTGCGTAAGCAGGCGAGAGCTATGGTTTTCAGTGTTTATAGTTTTTTAAGACTATTTCGGACGACGAAGTGCATAATAATACGAATTTTGTAAGGAATTGACTGCTAAAAAAACTAAACTCCGTGGCGCTACATCCCTGAATGGACTTGGCCTCCCACCCGACCACTGCAGGATGCAGATGGCAGATGGCAGGACTGGGGGCATGTGGTCAGCATGCCGACACCCACGGTCGTTAATGGTGGTTTTCATGACCGGAATTAACTGCTAAAGCTTGCCAAATTAGTGAACAATCTGTGACTAATATTATTAAGGAGGGAAAACAATAAACTGAAATAGGGTGTGGGCTCAGTTTTAGATCTCCTGGAAACCATCGCACAGTTAAAAAGCGCAAAGCAAATCTTGACGGTTTTCAGAAGTGTATTTTACGCCGGACAATATTTAAACTGTAGGATACGGGGGAATATCCCACAGCTAAAAAATTAGTTGCTTTAATGCGAAAGAAAATAAAATATAAAGGTTCTGTGTCCTCCATGTATACGATTTTGAAATCCCTAGAATTTAAATACAGGAGAACCAATGATAGCCGGAATTTTCTACTGGAAAGGGGCGACATTGTTGCAGCCAGACAAAAATTTCTGCGTACAATTCACAATCTTAGGGGGATGGGAGATACGAGGCCCATATTTTATCTTGATGAAACATGGGTCAACCAGAATCACTCCAGGAGCAGTGGTGATATTCAAACAGTTTAACAACCGGTTCTCATCAGGGTATTTGATGTTGATTCAAAATAGCCCAATGTGCTATTTTGTTCAGTGGCGCCAACTTATATGGGCCCGTGGGGCTCAAGCCCACCCAATAATTTGCTGTGAATTATCTTAAATATTTATTATAATAATTATTAGGCCTATTATTACTAAAAATAATCATGTTTAGTCGGTGCAAAACCAAAATTAGGCTAGCCTATAGGTTTATACAAGCGTTGACACAAGTAACATGATCTCCCTTGTTTCAATTAACTTACGGTACGATCGCGATCGTTTGCAATTGTTTCTGAATCCTTTAAATTTATAGCCTACGACAAATTTACTCTGTTAATGTCAGTTTTCCCAGCATTTTCCGAAATACTTTTTTTCCGCTTTGAAAAGAATGAAGACATTATTACGTTCAACAATATTACAGAGAAGAGTTAATTTCACACATTGCTGTTCTAAGTGTAACCCTACATACGGATAACGGGAAAAGTTGGCTTTCGATTTTGCTTGTTGAAGAATTTATAGGGAGAAGTACTGTACATGTAGGCCTACAACATGCAGTGCTACTCGATAGTTATTGCATGTTTTACTTTATTTTACTTTATTTTACTTTATTTTATTTTATTTTAGTTGTTACCTAATATCTTTCCTCCAAAGGTCCCCGTAATTATAAACTTTGAATAATTAAATTAGAGTCCCACCCGGGAGGTGTTGATAGCACGGTTGCCTTCCACCTTGTCGGCCAGTGGTTACAAATTTCCGGGTTAATGTTTTTGAGCCCACCCAATGTTCTTCAAAAGTTGGCGCCACTGAATTTTTGTCTTTTCATACTCATACTAAACTTACTCAGCTTCCTTAAAACATATCCTTACACTACAAAAGAAGACCACAGTCCGTTTTATAATTGAACATCAAAAGCAAAGCGAGCGAGTGTCGAGACGATCGGCCGTGCGCAAAGAAGAGAGTCTGGCAGACTTAACCGCACGCCCGCTACCTATGGTGGTAGTCCACCTCTAGCGAACATAAATGGCGTGTTTTGGTTCTAGCGAATTCATATATGTATTATCACCGTTGTGGATTGGCGTGAATCTGATCTTGGAAAAAGGCAATCACTCATTGTGAAGCTACCGGTTCGGAGAACCTACAAGATATTTAACAACCGGTTCTCGCGAACCGGTGCGAACCGGCTGAATATCACCACTGTCCAGGAGGGACATATGGCAAGATCCGACTGGAAGAGGCGGCCTTAAAGTACCAATAGGAAAAGGTAGCAGGCTTATAATATGCCATGCAGGCTCAGCTAAAACAGGGTTTATACCAGAAAGTAAATGGGTATTTCGCTCCAATCCTAAAAGTAAAAACACCGATTATCATACAGAAATGACTTTGGACAGGTTCAAAGAATGGTTCACGAACATATTTCTAAATTATCTGGAAGCGAGTTCGATAATAATTATAAATAACGCCAGCTATCATTCTAGGCTATTAAATAAGTTACCCACAACAAATTCACGTAAGAGAGAGAGAGAGAGATTCAGGAATGGCTTCAAAAACACAACATAGCATACAGTCCCACGAAACTCTATCAGAATTGCTAGAACTAGATCAGATAGCGTTAGAAATGGGCCACGAAGTTATACACAGGGATGACACTGCTGAAAGTATAATTATAAATGTTAGGGACAGTGAAACAGATAGTGACACGAGTGATGAAGGAAGTGAAGAGGACGAAGATGAAGAAGTTTTATTTGTCCCTTTGTAGAGGCTTCCGTGTAGACCTATTTCTACAGCTCAATAAGGTAAGCCTTTCTTCACTTTCTTTTAAGATAATTCATGTTGTATCTTACGTGTAATGGGTTTCAAAATTTCAAACTACTTTCGTTCGTGATTTTTTAAAAACGAAATACGTTAAAATAATGTGTGAATGTTTGACGCAGAGCAGCAGTGAGAAAGCACGCACGCGTGTTCTCTCTCTCTCTCTCTCTCTCTCTTTGTTAGACAGAGAACGTTTCAGACTCTTGAGTCGTGAATCTGTCAACACTGCAAGTTGCGTGGCATTCTATTGGCTTATCGTATGTTCAGAGTTGATTTGTGTTTACTTATAATCAGAAGTAATATGAAAACACATTCTCAATCACTCTCAAGTTTCAGATTTACGCATCTGCTTTACTTACATGTGCTTTCAACTGATATAAACGTGTGGGTTCATTACATCAGCAGATATGTGGTGTCTTCTTAAGGAAGTAAAATATGTTGAGTAAAAAATAAATGGTGCAAAAATACGTTGCACAAACTTTCTCGCATATACGTGTTAAAGGCTAGCACAGAAAAAATTAAATTAAAGAGACAATTAAATTTTACTTATTACATTTTCATAAAACTAACAAGTATCTAGAACGGAAAGCATCAGGGTCGATCTTTATGTGCAATGCTTTTACCGTGAAATAAAATAATAATAATAATAATAATAATAATCAATGGCAGTAAAACTGCATATTATTAGTACTACTACTACGGGAAAATTCGCACCTTGGGATGAGTCGGTCCCACCCAACCTATCCTCACCGATGAAGTTTCTTTTATACCGCTAGACGAGAGGTGGCAGGCTGACAAATCTTGCGGGAGATATAATATGCCACATTTTCGAAACCTACAAACAGTGTATCGTACATTATTCGAAAATGCAAGGGCGCTTCGCTACGGCTGCCGCCTCCGCTTCGCGCACTTAACTATGTGGTTAGTGTTATGCATTATTTAGCTATATGCAACAGTATACAAGGACAGTTGGTCACTCTGCTTCGCTCAGAAACAAAATACATCACACAGTCCGTGCAAATGTGAATATCGAATGGGGGAGCTTAAGGAGCGACTATATTTGAATTTCGCCACCACTTCTACTATTACTTAGGTTATATTGCACGCTTTAACTGCATGTAGGTCATACCACGTGTTTAGTATATTCGCGTGAAACATTAGTCTATATCAGCGTTTCTTAACCTTTTTGAACCCGAGGACCTCTAAAATGAGTAAAAAAACTTTACGGGCCCCTAATTTTACATCCCATTTTTAAAAGTAGGCTATATTCTTAATATTTGGGGTATTAAATTATAGGTCGTTATAACGAAATACATTTTTCTTTAATCCGACGGAAACACAGTTATTGAATTGGAATGAAACTATTGACAGTAAAATTATATTTTGAACAGACTTTAATATGTATTACCAATTTGATAATATAATTAGGAATTATGTTATTACTCACTTTTAATGAGACGGTTGAGCTTGACGCCTCTTGCAGAGTTCCTGGATATTTGGCTCAATATTAGTCAAATTTAGTCGAAGATCAGCAGATACATTAAGTCGGTTTCTATATTATGCTTTTAGTTAAACGAGCGATGAAAATCCCTTCTCACAGAGATAGGTTCTGGAAAGATACTTCAACGAATTTAAAGATTCTACCCAAGATGCATACACTATGAATTAAAACATTTAACTTATTTGAAACTTTTTTGTTGTTGCAAAAATTATCTGAAGAGTAATAAATACAGTCATTGTTTGCTCAAATTATGTTTGATTGGCTATCAATAAGTTTTATTTTTATTTTTTATTTCAGCTGTATTTGAACCTGGGACCTCGAAGCTAAAAGGAGTATAAACACGTGCACTTATCCCCTTCTTGCACCGAGATGTTCAATTGTTCAATTTGATCGTATGGTACAAGCAGTTCAAGAAAGTAGCCGATGAGATGTTATGGTACACCAAAATATTTCCAGTTCAATTGAGCATTAGTTCTGTAAATAGGAACGCCAGATGATTGCACCACACTTCAGCGACGAAAGCTCCACGGGTGGACTAACCTTTTCCAAGCTCCTTATATCACACATAATACCATTCACAAAATTTCATTTAATTGTTAATTACTGATGAGCAATGTCAAAAAAATAGGGGTTAAAGTTAAGCATTATTATAAAACCAAGATATGTGAGTCGCCGCCAGTAGTGTCATTCATTTTATTTCACGGGTTCAAACCCGTCAATGTCAGGCACGAAGTCCTTCGGGAGGGATCGTAAGCCGTGGGTCCCGCGTCATGGATTTCATATCAAAGCCTAAATTAGAGTATCTGGACCAAACTATCCGGCCTTTTCACGTCTAAATAATATCTTAGATTTCTCTAGATGGTCAGTGACGCAGTAGGCTTTAGCATTTGTCACTCTGTCCTCTGAAGAAAAATCAGCATAACTAAATTAGTCCTCCGTCAGAGATGCACAGTGAAAGGAATTTTTCGGCAGTAGGCCTATAACCCGAATAGAACCAGTTTTATGCACTGTGGTTTAGGACAACAGTGGCATAAGGTAATAATTATTTATAGATTTATTATTATATGCAAGAAAGTAAAACGCACACTCAATTTTCTCTTAGTTTTATGCAAGCAATAATCAAAGTTAAATGTGTGGCTATATTTTGTCGTGTGCGACCTTTTTTTTGGGGGGGGGGGGAATAGTGTAACTTACACAATTTTGAAACAATTTCTCGCCCTATAGACCTATATCGTCCAACTAGAACGGGACCGGGAAGGAAAGCAGTGGAAGTGTGAAGTTACCCTCCCTCTCGTCTCTACTATTCTATTATATTTTCTCCCCGCGTAGGGGCAGAGGCGGGTTGGGAACTACCCTAAGCACGTAGGCCCTTTGTGCCAATCCCTTGGGAACAACACACCACCAACAACCACCAACAACCACATGACCACAAGCCACGGGGCAGGACGGGAGAGGCCCGCAGCCGACGCTGCAGCGGGAGATGGCCCGAAAGCCGGGAAAGGAAACGGGATGATAATGAGGGAGTTTGAAGGTGAAGAGGAGTGTGTTGGTGGAATGAGAAGGGGAAACGGGAGGATCCCGAGAAAAACCCTCAAAGTCACGGCTTCCTCCACTATGAATGACATGCCCGCCTGCCTCGGAATTTGAACCCGGGACCGCTGGCATGCTCTCGTCCCTACTATTCTCTTCAATTGTAGGAAGAAACAACTAAACCGGTTGATTCTGGGACTAGTCGCGTGGCAGATAGAAAGAATAAGGAAGGGGTGAATGTAGGGGTAGATCATTTCGCATTTCCAGTGCATTACTTCCCGAGCCTGAACTAGAGACTGAAGCAGATAATAAGAAAACGAAACGTATCACTTTACCGACCATGCAGAATTTAACGCAGCAAATGCAAAATAAATAGTATATAGTTGAAAAGTGTGTTGATAACATATCAGGTTAAAAGATGGCATTAAAATGTAATTATATAATAAAGTGAAATAAGTTAACTAAATAAATGGGAATTAGTTTCCTTCATCATGCATTCCGCATATATACTGTTGTCCTGCAACTAAATACCAACTTCCTATTCTAGGTATGTAGCAGTTAGGTTAGTAGTAGTGATACTAGTGTTATGACATGTAGAGATTGACACTAGTGTTATGACTTATGACATGTAGAGATTGATATTAGTGTTCTTGACACGTAGAGCTAGGCTGGTGGCAGTTAGGTTTTGAACAGTAATATTAGTGTAGTGTTGATCGCCATTAAATTTACAATCCCAGCCTTATTTTTGGATTATGTGACCCATGCGCAACTCGCACAGCCAATCGTAATTCTCCCCTTCTAACAGCCATTTTCTGTTCAGAGACTGCAATTTATAGGTTAGGGAAGTGACATCTTCATTATCATTTTCCTCGTGTTTCGGGCACTTTCCAGAAAAGTTCAATTACTATATATTTCCTATGATTGATGAAGAACACAAGCTGAAAATAACAGGGTTTGTACTTTTTTCTTTGAATAAACATAGTGCGTAATCATGGAAACCACCCTAAATAAATGCATAAATAGGCTAAATGAAAACTGTCCCGTTTTTAGTACGAAAAGCAAAGAATTCTCACATTAATAAGGCGTCGTAACTTCTTTTATGCAAAACGATCAGTCTTTTTCTCTTCCCTGATGGCTTCTTTGGTTTTATGTTATTGTCATTCCATGCTTTTAATACTGTGGGAGCCTTCCCTCTCCTCTAAATTCTCGTATTTGACGTACCGTAAATAATGGCTGCGCCACAAAATATCTGGGACCACTATAGCCCTACTATCGCTTTCGGTTTACAAATTCAAAACCGATTTGAGTCATTAGTTTGTGGAGGGATGGTCATTTAAATTGGGTAGAACGGAATTAGTATTTACGCCTGATAAGTCCTTTCTTAATGATGAGAGTTTGTTGTTATTAAAATAAAGCTATGCGCAATTCTATGAATTACTGATTTCATAAACTCGTTAAGCTGTACAGCTGTACTCACATAGCTTCCTGGTACGGGAGCCATAAGTAACCTTACAGACTGTTGCCATCGCTTCGTGAATACTGTGCGTAGATGCTAACATACTTTCTGTCACACAGGTGAACTACAATGTTAGTTTCACTGATTGAACATTGAGCGAACTTTCCACAAAATCTATTAACTACGTTTAATATTAGGCCTATAGATTTGTCTCCTTTTTAAATTGCTTACCTCTTATGTTTTACAACCCGAGCTGGTGAAGCATGTTCTTTACAGCTATCTTTATGATTAGTTAAAACAAGTCTTCCAAAAGCTTATATTATTTCATTTGGGTAGAGCACTATCTCCTTGGCATTGCAATTTTCCTTCCTGGAACTGGAAACTTCATTAGATGTACTTACTTTTGTTCAAGAAATTGATTAAGGGGTGAAATTAGTAGTTTTTTTTTTTTAACTTGAACTTGTATTTTAACCCATTTCAATCAGTTTATTTTTATTACGCATAAAACTCGACAGCCATATTATGGTTCTGAGCGAAGCAGGATAAGCAATGCGAAGCAGGATGACTAACTGTCCTCCTTGCATTAAGGTAAGTAGGCTACTGTAGTGGCATGTAGATTCTCTTTTAGGTGTTAGTTATGTTAGGTTATGAACAGGGAAATATATAATATTTATATATATTAATTTTGTAGGGCCTACCGAATTCACGCGTCTCGAAAATGTGCCATATTGCGAGAAAAAAAAGTTTTATGCCGCGCACTAGACTTCTCCCACCAACTCTATAATGGGACCCGCCTGGGAAGGTGGGGTTTAGGGTTTCGTTGCAGAAGAGATTCAATGTGAGACATAATAAACCTCGCCCTATTCAGTATATTGCTCCTAAACTAACATAAACGTTCCTAACCTAACAAAACGGCGGAGCTTAGTTGGTGGCGGCATAAATCTATCTTTTACCGTTATGAATTACGTATTTTAAGGTAAGAGAATTACAGGATGTATTCTTATATATTACCAATTTTCGCACCTAATTATAATCCTTGCACCTAGGGACACTTTTTAACGTTGTTTCCTTTTTCCAGTCACTTTCAATTCTAATGAAACTCACGTAACAAAAATAAGTTGTAAGCTTAGTAAAAAAATGTAACCTTTGCATCTTGTGACATTAATAATCAATTACTAGAATATTAATAATAACGATCTTGACCAAAATAGATTAAATTAAGTAACTTACATGTAACAATGTGTCACACAGTGTCTTTCCAGCGCCGTTCATAACTATTTTCGCAATAAACACCACCAAAGGTTGACAGGAAGACTAACATATTCATAGGTTCGTTCGCAAAGCAAATCCTTGACTGCTTGAGAATTGGTTGTACTGCGCATGTCCAGTCTGTAACTTACCCGTGATTTGCACTTTGCGAACGGTTAGAAGAATTTGGAATCGATAGTTTCTGCGTTTAATCGATATGATATGCAAATAAATTATATATTTCCCTTTAACATGTTATACATGCAATATACATCGGCAATATAAGGTTTGTTCGCAAAGCAAATCCGTGACCGCTTGAGAATTTGTTGTACTGCGCATGTCCAGTCTGTAACTTACCCGTGATTTGCACTTTGCGAACGGTTACAAGAATTTGGAATCGATAGTTTCTGCGTTTAATCGATATGATATGCAAATAAAATATATATTTCCCTTTGACATGTTATAAATGCAATATACATCGACAATATAATCTATATTTTGGGAAGCTTTTAATTATCTTCCATTATTCATACATATAAGTAGCCTATGTTTATAAATCTGGCTCAATGTTATAGGAGGGAGGAGTCAGGCGCGTGAAAATAGGTTACTGCGCATGTCTCTGATAACAATTCATGCTAGAGCCTGCAAACTTTTCTTATAGTACAGAAACTGTCCGTGAGAGCTTTGCGAACAGAAGATTGAAATCAAAATCACGGATTCTCGCTTTGCGAACGCGTGTGGAGAAAGAGCGCATGCGCGAACGATATGTTCCTGGTTTCTGACTGCTTTGCGAACAAACCTATAAACTATATTTTGGGAAACTTTTAATTATCTTCCATTATTCATACATATAAGTAGCCTATGCTTATAAATCTGGAGCAAGGATTTGGAGGGAGGAGTCAGGCGCGTGAAAATAGGTTACTGCGCATGTCTCTGATAACACTTCATGGTAGAGCGTATACTGTGGTAGAGCCTGCAAATTTGTCTTATAGTACAGAAACTGTCCGTGAGAGCTTTGCGAACAGAAGATTGAAATCAGAATCACGGATTCTCGCTTTGCGAACGCGTGTGGAGAAAGAGCGCAGGCGCGAACGATTTGTTCCTGGTTTCTGACTGCTGTGCGAACAAACCTCACATGTTAACTGTGATTAACTAATTTAACAGTAGATGGCAGTTCATACAAGGGGCTTAAAGCTCCCTCTTTATAGTGGGATTGGGGAGAGAAGCTAGAAATCTGCAGACCACAATTATAGACTGCCCAATTCCCATAGTTTAACCCTTACAGACCCAGACTGCAGAATATTATGTACCCTACATCGATTTTCATCTTTATAATAACGACATTCAAAGATTCATAGCCCTCCAGACTTGGTCTTATGCAATTCTGCTGACTTCACAAGTCAACTAGTGCTGCCATCTGACAGAAAATATGTCGACTATTAACACTGAGAAGAGAACATGGCAGCCTATACCAGTACATGTTTTGACAACCCTTATATTGCCTATTTTCAATGGCGCCAACTTTTGACTCCCGTCCCTTCGTTCCTGAAATAGACTTATATTATATAAGTCTATTTCAGGAACGAAGGGACGGGAGTATGAAATATTTTTAATCTTTGAGCCCACCCAATGTTTTTGATATGACTGTGATATAAATATAGTAGGCCTACATGAATTGATTTCATTGTTTCCGATGACAAACTTTGTAATAATTGTCTTATAGGCTACCCCACACTCGTCACAATTCCTTGCTTTGCCCATTAAATTGCAAGTGAGTTAGTTTTTTTCTTGATGCATAAAAAGGATAAAAATAAGGCGGTGGATGTGGAAACTGCGTTAATAGATGACATAAAAATTTAGTGAACTGAGAAACGACTTCAAACAATCATGAGTGAATTGGAACAATAGGAGATGGTACTATGTATATCAACAATAGCATGATTTTAGCTTTCCAGCTATTCAAAAACGAAACTTATTTGAGTAATGGTAATAAATAATTTAACAAAATAGGCCTACGGCAAATTATTGGGTGGGCTTCAGTCCCACGGGCCCATATAAGTTGGTGCCTCTGCCTATTTTAACATAATACGAGGGTTGATCTGTATGCTCCACCCCTGACCCACTTCCTGTTGAGAGAAAATTATCAAAATATTCATCAAGCAGTTTCATATCTCAAGGTAAACACTGCACTGTTTCAAGCTTATATCTTTCTCCCTTGGGTCAGGGGATATTTTTCTTGTGAAGGATGCGTGTGTCAGTCATAAAATGTAGCCTGTAGAACAAAGAGCTGTTATTAAATACTTGCAGAAAAAGGGAATGAGTCCAACAAAAATCCAACGGGATTTATGTGCGACTTTAGGTGAAAGTGCAGTAATATATGGCATAGTCAAAAGGTGGTGTCGTGAATTTAGATGTGGTAGGGAATCATGTGAAGATCAACATGCAGGAGGACCACTAGTGAGCGTTACAACTGTAGACAATGTCAAAAAAGTCATGACTGACTATTAGGCAAATAGGGGAGCTAACAGGCTTCTCCTATTAGACAGTTAGAAATACTTTAGTTATGGAACTGGACATGAAAAAATTGACAGCAAGACGAGTTCCTCGAATGTTGACAGCAACACAGAAGAGACAGTGTGTGTTGATTTGTGAACGTCTGTTACAAATGTACAGAGCAGATTCAAAAATGTTTATTGACAGATTTATGACTATGGATGAAACCTGGGTCCACCATTATGACCCAGAAACGAAGCTCCAAAGTAAAGAGTGGAAACATAAGGGACCTCCCCCTCCCCGCAAGTTCAAGACTCAACCATCTGCAGGGAAAGTAATGGCCACAGTATTTTGGGATGCCAGGGGAGTAATTCTGGTTTTTACTTACCAAAGGGTTCTACAATCACAGGAGCATATTATGCTAATTTAATTCCAAAATTAAGAAATTCTATAAAGAGTAAGAGACGTGGGAAGTTAAGTGCAGAAATCCTCTTTCACCAGGACAATGCCCCCAGTCACACCTCTTGTGTGGCCATGGCTGCCAAAGCAGGCTTTGAATTAGTGGAACACCCACCATACTCACCAGATCTGGCCCCTAGTGACTTCAGATTGTTCCCAAAACTCAAAGAAGATATTCATGGAAGACGATATTTAACTCAAGATTCTACAGGCTCCATTTTATGACGACACACACATCCTTCACAAGAAAAATATCCCCTGACCCAAGGGAGAAAGATCAGAGCTTGAAACAGTGCAGTGTTTACCTTGAGATATGAAGCTGCTTGCATGAATATTTTGATAATTTTATCTCAACAGGAAGTGGGTCAGGGGTGGAGCATACAGATCAACCCTCGTATGAAGCTCATGTATGGGCTTATGCCATAGATTCCCCCTTAAAATCCATACAAGTGCCTCAAATCAAGGCTTTGAGACATTTAAGGCTGTGACTGGTTTACCACTACCGTTCAACTACATGAAGATTTAGAAATCCCATATTAAAGAAACACTTAAAGCAATCATTGAAAAGTTTTAGAAAAATATGCATTTGAGTCAGAATTGAACATTAAGAACCTCAAAAACCGTAATATGAAGAACTTTTGTAACACCAAAACTGGCTTTACTTGAAAGTGACTTAAAAGTTTTCCTTTAAATACCTGTACAAATTCATTTTATGCAATTTAACATGAAATAGACATTAAAAAATTGTGACAATATGATATTGTATAGGCCTACTCAGAAGTCTTGGATCTGAAACTATGTTAATTAGGCCCAACATTTTAATACAGAATAAAAAAAATTGCAGTCAACCAACGACTTATTGGAGGTAAGATAAATGGCCCTCTGTTTTTGAAAATTCTAATATTTTGGTGATATTCATTGCTGGTCTTATAGTTTTATGATTTATGACTATTAACCATTTACTTTCAGAAGTCCAGTGCATGTAAGCCACATGTAAACAATATAGTTGTAACCAGTATTGTTCCATCCATAATGTCATTTGATCGTTACCCATAATGTGTTACAAATTTATTCTCCCTCCATACATTGTTCACGTCTGTTAATGACAGCTAATGGCAAACACATTAAAAACAAAGATTTCATTATTTTGTTGTTCAAGCTTAAATGATTAATACACGAATATTAACGCTATACTGTATAGAATCCATATTACTGTGATTACTTACTTTAATTGGAGTCCTCTGATCTCACAACTCACTTTCCAAGTACTTTTAGTGGATGTACCAGTAAATTGTTTTGTCAATTTTACAGTTTTCTCATTTCTCTTCTTAAAAATCCATAAAAGTCATTACATATTATTTCTTTTTATCCACTTTTTAAAGGATTACTAATGTTCTATTACACCGATCAGACAGGTTTCAGCTCCTGTCATTACGTGAATGTGCTGCAAGGAACCATCAAAATGTTACAATGATAACAAAAAATGAAACGGGAAGAACAAAGGGAAACAATGATTGTATGCCACAAACATACCAAGATAAAAAATAAATAAAAAATTAGATAATTTATCAGATGTACAAATGCTTTTAATAGTCACTTTATAAATATTGCACAGAAAAGTATTCCAACAAGTAATATCAGCACTAAGGCAGTAGACCTACTTACAAAATCTACAGTTTTGAACCGTAAATTTCAAATCAAACTGACCAAATTGAATATGTCTTTACATTGTAAAGGATAGGATAATTTTATTGTGCTTGTGTTTATATTTTTATTCTATTTTAATTTTTTCTCTCTTTTATTGTGTATTATATTAAGAAATTTGTAGAAATTTTAATTTTAAAAATTAGTGACAAATAAATAGTGTCAGGTCTCACATTAAAGAAGGGAAAAAATGGGGGGGAAATTGAATAAATTTTGTCTCGTAGCATGATGTCTCCTGGGGTTCAAGTCACGAGCATTTGTTTACATGCATTGGACTTCTGAAAGTGAATGGATAATAGTAATAATTATTATGCAGAATAATATTGGCAGAAATAAATATAACTCCAAAACACAACCTCTTAAAGATGACGTGTATTATCTGACAATCAAATTCACAAGTTGCAGTCCTCATTAATATCCTTTTGCAGTGCAGTCACAGATAACTTGAGTTTCATTCTCATAATCTCATTCATTTAAATGTACTTTTAGGTAGGCTACTGATGCATAGTCCAAGTAAGTTAATTTTTAAGTATGGATAATACTGGCAACCAGGGTCGGACTGGGAATAAAATTTGGTTCTAGCATCCAGGGAACACCAGTGCCTCCACCCCCGCCAATAACTCTTTACCCTTTCCATTCTAACACAAATGGTACCCTATTTCTTTTGACCCATCAAAAAAACAATAAAATAAATGTATTAAAATTGTTTAGGTTTTAAACCATATTTATAGTACAATTTTTTAAAGTACTGGTATAGCTGAGCCGATGAGACTTGAAATCTGCATGAGAATGCTGCTTTGGAGCTATCCCACAAGTTTGCATTGCTACTGCGCATCTTCAATTCAAGCCTCTTGTTTTGCTGTCACAGTTATACGTGCTAAGCAAAATTACCAGTAGAGCAAATAGTTTTTTTTGCAACATATCTATAATCAAACCGTGTGGTGTAATGATTAAAATGCCAGGTTTATCGTTTCAGAAATACAAGAGGAAAATCGAATTTAGCCTTAATCAGTCACAATACAAAATTATTTGAAAATTCTCTCACACATAATGGAATACAACTCTTCAATAAATTACCTTCCAAAATTAAAGGAATTGAAAATTTTACCAAATTCATGATTCAATTATCTGCTTTCCTATGTAATGAATCATACTTTTCTGTAGATGAATATTAGTGTTGTTAGATGGGTAAATTGTATGTGTATTTATTATATTCATTAAGTGTATTTATTATCTTCATTAAGTTAAACTATTCTATTAGAATTGTATGACTTATCCCATGTCAAATTATTGATATAATGGATGAATAAAAGAATTGAGAATTGAATTGAATACCTGCGGAGTTATGTTATGGCTTAGTTAAGCCCTAGATGTAAGATAAAACACGACTGTTGTCAGTGGAAAATCTCTTAGCAAGGAATATAATTAATATGAAAGTAGAAACATCTGTGAATATTCCTTGTTCAGAGACTCTCGGATTTCATTGGTTGGTCTATACATTACTTAATCACCAATGAAATCGAAGTAATGCTATATGTAGCCTATTAGATGCTCACGAGTGGGCGTTATTTTAACATAAAATATCAGTCGATATATATTTTTTTCTAAGAGACAAGTTATCACTTCTTCATAACACCTGAACGAGGATGGTCGGGAACGTCTGTTCGTCTTATGTAAAGTAATACAGGCACCAAGCAATCGCCTCAGTCATGTGTGTGATAGG
The DNA here is from genome assembly GCA_964059195.1 of Ectobius pallidus. Classification (NCBI taxonomy): domain Eukaryota; kingdom Metazoa; phylum Arthropoda; class Insecta; order Blattodea; family Ectobiidae; genus Ectobius; species Ectobius pallidus. The sequence continues at coordinate 21,963,278 of CAXKWD010000010.1, read as the reverse complement.
CTAGCAGGAATTTTAAATAAAAAATAATCAAGTGTTTCGTAGGCTGGTGGTATATGACTACCCCATAGGATGTTAATTCCTAGTACATCAGAAGGCGTATAGTGAATTATGCTCGTAGTGGCCTAAAAGTAGGAACACATATGAATTACCAGTAGTATCGATGCACCAAGACACAACCTCGGGATCACCATTTGTTACTCCAGAACTAGGATTACTTAGGGTACGGTGACCCCACAACACAAGTGTCATTTCTTCATTCTGAATAAAGGAAAAGTCTGTCATATCATAAATAACAAACATGTGTGTTGTGATTACTGCCATAATCATCACTTCACCTGTTATCTGCTGTCTCCCTGAGGAAAGAACGTCTCGATGCTTGAAGACCGATGGCTGCGGGAAAAGGTGAGGATAACGTTGTTGTGAGTACTCTTTAGAAGTACTTATAACTGGTGCCAACATTACCCTGAGAATGAAAACCTTACCAGGGCCCTATACTATAAAGCTACAAGAGATCGCTAGCAAAATTCGCTTTACAATTACTAGAGTGAAAATATGGTATACTATAAAGCTATTGCTGTTGTAATTTGTAGTTAGTAAAAGGAAGCACGCCTTTACAAACACATCATGACCGGGAAGGAAAGGCCGGTCTTGCACTCATCTGCGTGCATTCGACTGGAAACTCTCTTCTTCTCATATTTGTCTTTTTAGACGAATTAGGTCTCGATATTAATGTTATCAGTATCATCATACTATTTTTCCGAACCGAAAACTACAACAAATATTATATAAACACATCACATAGACCTACAAAGGAAATTCAGTCATGAGACGCAACATGGAGAGGCCTTAACTTTTCAGATTGCCAATATTGAAGCGTTGTACCTAATGTCGTTCGTGGCTGTGTGGTTATAGTACTGAACTGTGGTGCGAGAGGTTGTAGGTTCAAACCCTGGTCGCGACTAATTTTTTTTTCATAATATTTTAATTTTAATTAGTGTAGCGGTACTGTATTAAAATTTAAGAATTCACTGTCACTGTCCTGTATAATTCTTGGTGAAGAATTATATAAGGTAATAAAAGAGGATTCATAAAGTTTTATTCAGTAGACTGCAGTCTGAATCATTGTGACAATTTATTAAATTATATAAAGACAGTGGGCGTGAATTTTTAACATGTTATACGGTAAACTGTATTTACGTTTTTAAAATATTACAAAAGAAAAAAATGCACACACACAAAGCAGTGGCAGGGAATTCTATAAAGTCTTACATGGAACAGTGTATTTAAGTTTTTTAAATATTCTGAAAGCAAAAAAGTATAACGTAGTGGCAGTGAACTTTTAACATGTTGAACAATACAGTGTATTTACGTTTTTAAAATATATGAAAGCAAAACAAAAGAAAAAATAAGGATGTGGCAGTGTATTTTTGAAATTCAAGTTTTTATAATATTATAAAAGCAAAAGAAAACACAATGTAGTGGCAGTGAATTCTATAAAATCTTATACGGACTACTGTATTTAAGTTTTAAAAATACGTAAATATGTAAGATAGTGGCAGTGAATTCCTAAATATGTTATATGGTACTCTGTACGAATCACTGTATTTCAGTTTTTAAATTACTAAAAAACATATAAGGTAGTGGAAGTGAATTCTGAAATAATATTACACTGAATTTAAGTTTTAAAATATTATAAAAGCAAAAAAGTACGAGACAGTGGCAATGAACTCTATAAAATCTTATACGTAACACTGTATTTAAATGTTTTAAAAACAAGGCAAAAGAAATACAATTATAAGGTAGTGGTATTGAATTTTTAAAAATGTTATACGGTACACTGTATTTACGTTATTAAAATACATTAAAGCAAAAAATAATAGGGTACAAGGTAGTGGCAGCGAGTTCTTAAAAAAAACAAGTACGGAACATTGTATTTACATTTTTAAAATATTTTGAAAACAAAAAAAATATAAGCATATGGCAGTGAATTCTTCAATTTTATACATTTCACTGCAATTAGGCTTTAAAAATATTATGGAAAAAAAAAAGTCACGACTGGGGTTTGAAAACCTGCGACCTCTTAACACCATAGCTTAGCGCTCTAACCACTGAGCCATGAACGACACTAACAAGAGCGCTATTGCTTATGTAAACCGGTAAGTCTTCGCCTGTGTCTCACCTCAACAATTTAAATCATCTTTGTAGACCTATGAGACTTGTTTCTGTAAAATTTATTGCACTGTTTAGTTCGGAAAAATAGTATCACGATACTGATAACATTATTACCGGGACCTAAATTGTCTGAAAAGATGGAAATCAGAGAAAAGATGTTAGAAGCCAATCCACTAACTCGAACAGCCCAATGGCTGACATCTGCTTGGGCATTGGTATTTCCTTTCGCGAGTCTTCATCCATTTGTAAAAATGCTGCTCAGTTTTACTAGTGCCGGGCTACAGTAGTAGTTATATAGGAAGCTATCCAATTCAACAGTGACGTATTCGTTTGTCTCTGATTCTCTTGTAACTATTATTAAGTTTACAGTTATAAAACTTTATAAAATACTATACTTCCGAATCGCTAGTAAATAGCTCTTGTAATACAAATCCATACTTTTATAGGGTAGGGCCCAGCTGGAAATTGTCAACAAAACAAAACTGGTCAGATGCTTTAACATCCCCCTACAAGTACATGATCGGTTACCCCACCCACCTCTGTAAGCTGGAAAATTTAAACAGTTGCGCTCAGGTACTTCCTCGTGGCGGAATGGCTCCAATTATTTTGCAAATAAATAGAGGTCGCATTGTGGGTATGTGGCAGGCTAATATGGCACCTCAAGAGATTGCAACAATGATACCATGCAAGTTGGATACAGTGTGGAAGTGGATAGATGCATGGAAGAAGGAGGTGAACACGCTCTGAGAGACCATTAGAAGGACAACACGGGAGTAAAAAAAAAAAAAAAAAAAAAAAAAAAAAAAAAAAAAAAAAAAAAAAAAAAAAAAAAAAAAAAAAAAAAAAAAAAAAAAAAAAAAAAAAAAAAAAAAAAAAAAAAAAACGTCCAGAGGAGGATGCCGCCATTGTTACTGCCATAGATGCAGATCCCTTCCGGTCTCTTAAGAATGTAATGGCAGAATTAGATCTACCAATTACCGACCGCACAGCGAGCCGTCGACTCCATGATGCAGAATTTTGTCATCGCCAAGCTGCCAAAAAACAGGTGCTTCGACCCAACCACCCAGAAATCCGAGTGGGATTCGCCCTACAGGAGCTACATAAGCCACCTTCAATTTGGTTGGATGAGAAAGTCTTTTCATCCGAGCCAGGAACCTCTCTCACTTGTTGGCATCCCAATGGCAACCGGTTTAATGAAAGTTACATCCAGCAAATCCATCGGTCTGGCCGAATTACATGGAGTGGATAAGCGCAGCTGGCCCTGGTGAATTGGTTGAGATAACACCACGCAAGAATGCAGACGGATTTGTGGAGATCTTGGAACAAGTTGTTGTTCCCACCGCCAGAGCCATTTACCCCGCTGAAGACATTCCAGTAATCAGGTTTGTCCTAGACAAAAGTGGTGTTCATTCTGCAGGTGTTACATGGGGCTTCTTCGACCGCCATCCTGACATCCAGGTTCTTGACTGGCCTCCAATGCCTCCCGACATGAACATCATTGAACACATTTGGGCACACATGGTGAAGAAGTGGGTGCCTGCACAGGAGAGAACTAGAGCTCAATTACTCGAGCACTGTCGGCATGTGTGGGAAGATCTACGTGGGCAACCATACCTGTTTCAGAACCTCATCGAGTCTGTGCCTAGAAGACTGCATGAAGTTATTGCAAGGAATGGTGCATGGACATCTTATTAAGGTTCCGTAAGTGTATTTGTGTAATTCAAATACTAGACCTACGCGTTCGATAACATTTTATTTGAGAGGCATTTTCGTATAATTTCTTTTTGTTGTCAACAGCTGGGGTCGTTCCACCACTGTGCATTGTCATACATTTGGTTCGTGTTTGCAACAGCTGATGTGTTGTATCTAATTGTCAATGTTCCACCAGTGAGTGTGTTTGTTATTATTAGAGTATGCCTTCGAACTATATTTTAGTTGTTTTTTATGATTTTATGTTTAGTTTGCTGGATTACAGAAGTTATTGTTTATTTATGTACCATAGTCTCGTTTTGTTGACAATTTCCAGCTATCCATTTCGCTGACTGTACCTGCCAAATGGAAAAATTATTATTTTCTCTTTTAGTCAGGAGTAGAGTAAGATGAAATTAATCATCATGCTATTGCCTTCCTTTACAATTCTTATAATCACCATCATCATCATCATCACGGTTTTTTTATGTATGTCTACATATTCCACATTCTCAATCTCCAAGCCTCTCTATTCTCCCAAAGATTTTCAATTCTGCTAATAGTTAAAGCTATACTTTGCATTGTAGCCTAATGATCTTAAAACTTTATTATCAATTTATTATTTTACTTTATTATTTCGGATAGTCCAGAAAATTTAATGTGTTGTTCTCTGTTTTCTCAATAGTAAATCTTATCCTGCTGTTGAACATGTTAAACTCCTCCAAAAGTTGGTTGGAGGTGTCTTTTTTGGAAATGACCAAAATTTCATCGACGTAACACATATACACAGCTATATTGACCAAATTTTTGCTGACAATTGATCTTTCCATGAAGTAGATAAAAATATCAGACATAATCCCAGACATGGGATTTCCCATTGCCAAACCTTTACAAGGTTAGGCATTCATAGGAAAGCTAACAAAGGGGAACTGTATATGCATAAGAGGTCAGCATGCCACCACAGAGTTAAATACAACGTATGGCGGAATTTTGCAAATAAGGCAATCAAATTATGTAACAACCCTAAAGATCTGAATAACGAAAAGAATGAAATTTTCAGATTAGCAAGGATTAATGGATATTGTGAAAGGATGGGTAAAATCTGGAAGGAGCTTGAAAACCACAGCAGGGATAGGGAGCGTAAGGGCAAGAACCCCTATACCAAATATGTGGGAATAACTTAGACCCGACTGTGAGTGAACATATTGGGAGGATTTTTCGAAAATATGATTTTGTGCCTGCTTACCAAGCAGATAGGAAAGCAGAAAGTATATTTTCCCATTGGTTTGGTATGAAAAAGGACAGAATGGAACTTCCGGGGGTGTATTCAATATCATGCAGGGATTGTAGTGGATCTTATGTTGGGAAAACTGGTAGATCTTATAAAATTAAGTTACGTGAACACAAAAGGGATATAATGTGTGGAAAAACATCAACAGGACTTAGCCAGCAAAAGTTAAAGACAAACACCATATTGGCAATTTAAAGATTTTAAAGATTGAGGATGATAAGAGGAAAGTTTGTGAGGCTTGGAATATTGTGGGTAATCAAGGGACTGGTTTGAACAGGTTCGACGAGGACTTAAGTGATGAGTGGCTCAGAGTAATCAGGAAGATGAAAAGTGGTAAACATGTGTCAAAAATTCCCCCTCCCCATGTGGATGTTAGGAGGAGTCCTCGTACGAAATTCCTAGTGAGTGGATTAACATGCACTCTCGAAGTACTATGAGGGCAGATCGAAAAGTAACGCAGAATAATTTTTTTCTACATTGATATTGCGGCTGGGATGTAGAACTTTCACTAAGATGGAGTTTGAAGCTTCCGCTATGGATGCTATTTTGTTCTCATGTGTAGCTCTAGCGAGAGAAGCGTAAACTATGCAACAAAGATGGCGTGCATGCTACTATAGTCCACTTGTGAAGAGCAGCAAGGTGAAGTGTGATTTTTATGGGCTTAAAGGCATAACCCGAGTGAAATTCACAGGGACATGCATGGCGTGTATGGGGACGACTGTATGGACCATAGCAATGTCTTCAGGTGGTGTGCATTCTTTGAAGATGGCAGTGATAACCTTTGTGATGCGCCATGTTTCAGGCGGCCGGCAACAGCTGCAACCATGCAGACCGTCGAACTTTAGTTTGTTTAGCCCAATGAAGAAATTCCTGACTGGTAAACACTTTGCGTCAGATGCAGAAGTGAAAACAGCAGTCCGCAGATGGCTACACTTCAACTGAACGGACTTCTATGAACAGGGTATTTCGAAACTCGTATCACAATGGGAGAAATGTGTTGAGAAACTTGGTGACTATATAGAAAAACAGACAAAGGATGTCCCTTCATGTGTGCATTTGTTTGGAATTGTACCTATTAAAATGTTAGTAAAAAAAAAATTGTGGGTTACTTTTCGATCAACTCTCACATGTTTATTTTTAATACTGTGCATTTGTCTTCTACAAGCGACTGTGGTGATTTTCTGAACCAACACAGAAGTATGTCGTGTATAAAATAATTCCACCTATTCCCTTGTATAAAATGTTTTGGTTAAAATATCAGCTCATAGCTATGTCAAATCTAAAATTTACACTTGTCAGTATTATAAAACATAATTAAAAATTATAGTTAACTATTTTCGTATTTTTTGGAATATATATTTTGGCTATTCAACCATCTTCAGGTCCTAAAAAAATGTATAAAATATATTAGCTGATTGTTAATTAACTATGTGTATACAATCTTATGTATAAAGTTTTTGACACACCTTTTTCTTTCTCTAGGTGATCTTATTCTGCTCGTTAATACATTACGACTGATTAGGTGGTGTGTACATTACATGGAGCTTTTATTGGCCAGTAGGGAGAGAGTTCAAAAATGTGATTAAGTTCCTGTATGTTTTCATTGATGATTCCTTTTTTGTTAATATATATATATATATATGCAGTAGCGGCTCGTGGCTCAAAACGAGAGTGTGCTGCAAATACCATTTCATACAGCAAACTTAAAATATTTAATAAATGAGTAGTAGGCTTACTTACATAATTACTGTCTCAGAGTGAAGTCCATGCGACGTTCCTTCTTACTACAGAAGTTATCAATGACTTTTGTGTTGAATCCATCCATGTTTGCAACCATCTTTTTCTCTATGGAAAGCATTGCAAGAGCTGTAAGACGTTCTTGTGACATGGTATTCCTTAGGAATGTCTTTATCCTCTTCAGGGTAGAAAAGCATCTTTCTGGTTCTGCAGTGGTCATAGGAGTGGTGACTATAATCCTGAGAAGTTTTGTTATTTCGGAGAATGTTCCTACCAAATTGTTTTTAATCATAAGCTCGAGTAGTGGAACAGCTCCATCAATTTTCCTGTAATCATTTCTTTCATACAAGACACTCAGTTCTGTTTTCAATCTGCTCTTCTCCAGCTTATTGTAAGATTGTACAGCAGAGTCGAGTACTTTTTCTGGGAAGTGTTTTGAAAATTCTGGAAAGTATGCAGAATCTACCAGTTTTGCTGCTTCTAGATGATCCAAAGATTGAAAGCGATGACGAGCTTCTTGAAGGATTCGATCACACACTTCCTTGGCATCGACATTTCTATGTGATTGCTTCCTTCGTTTATTGCCAGATGGAACTTCACTGTCAGCATTATCTGTGGATTCCCTTATCCCGCTAATTGCCTGGATAAAATGTGTCACAGATTTTGTTGTTTTGACGGCATCAGTCAACCTTGCTTGCAACACATTATACAATATATCTTTGTGAGGCATTATTTTATGGAAGAATGTGAGCCAGAAAATAAATTCATTTTCTAAAAAAAGGCGGAGTCCCGAAGCTTCCAGAACAGTCTTGGTAGATGATGATGATGACTTCCCCAATTCCAAGAAACACCAACAGGCTGTCTTTATTTTCATATACCGCATTTACCGTTCTGGATTTAAAGTTCCATCTAGTTGAAGAACCACCAGGAATCCTTCGAGAAACCACTTCGTCTAATTTGGACTGTCGTTGTGGTGACCTTGAAAAGAAGGTTGGAAACCCTGACAAGTTACAAAAGAATATTCTGGCTGTGGCATTTTGTGATGCAGCTTTTTGCATCACTAAATTCAACTGATGGGCATAGCAGTGTATGCAATGGGCATTTGGGAAACGGCTTTTTATTTTTGCCTGAACCCCACCAGTTTCACCACTCATTACAGAGGCCCCATCATATGTTTGTGCAATAATTTTATTAGGATTATCTTTGAAAATTTCACAAATTACTCCTAAAATGCACTCTGATATTGCTTCAGCATCCTGCCCTTCTGGATTGAAAAACCCCCAAAATCTTTCACAAGGAACACCATTTATTTCATATCGAAACACGATAACCAATTGTGTTTGGTCTGAAACATCTGTGCTTTCATCCGCCATGATGGCAACGAACTCAGCACTCCTCATTTCTTCTATTATCTTCTCACAACCTTTCAGTCTCATCATGTCCCCGTAACGCGAGTTCAAATGCACCACAGAACTTGATACAGTCGATAATTCTTGAAAGGATATATCTGTTCTTTTCCACTTGGTCATTGTGTGATCGTATGGCATCATGATAAGCACGGCTTAATTGTGTTGCAATATTTACACTTCCAATTGCAGCTAAATTCAACACATTATGGATGTGAGTCTTGTTGTCATTGTGATTTTTGCTCAACACTTTAAGGTGTCCAAGGTCCTTTATACCCGTTGCAGACCATGCTGGTGCACCAGTATTCCCAAACAGGAAGAAGGGGAAACAAAACAATAAGTTCCTTACTTGGCACCCGCAAAGCCAATCATATGATTGATATATATCAGGTTTAAAATGCCTGCTGTAAGGAGCCCTGTTTTTTCCACTACCCACCTGCGTCATATTTAAATTTGGAGTAGGTCTCCCCAGTTTTTTTATGACTACCTTTTCCTCCAATTGCCTGGAAGAAAACGGCGTCCTTAGCAAGCTGTCCACCAAATTTATATTTCCACAAACATACACAAGCCAAACGCTATGCTAGCACCGAATCACTCATCAGAATCACTCATCTGAAAGCACGTGTGTAAACACAAGACACCGTAATGCTTCTAGTGGCTAATACCAGAACTACAGTTTCATCTATATTCCAACAGATGTCGCGGCAAGTGTCGTTTTGTGTCAGCGAGATCTTACAGCGCAACAGTGAGACATGAAGTAATTACTACTACTAGCCTCGAAATCTCGTGAACACACTTTAACGGCAGCCCAAGGTGCATGTTGAAACCAGCTTACACGCCATAAAGTCAAGCTTGAGCATGACATCACACCCTACGAGAGATGTGCTGTTTGCAAAATGCATTCACGAGGTGGAAAAGATAATATTCACATTACCGACTTTCATTCTCCAACATAACAGCTAAGGAATTCTCACGTGGACGCGCCAAGTTCAAAATCTAAATAAAAGAAAATATAGTATTGCGTTTGAAAATAACATTATACGACGAGCAGAAAACAAGCTGTGTGCTGTAGCACTGCAGCACTATAGGAGAAACCGCCACTGTATGTATGTGATAAGATTCTATTGTGTTTAATATCCTTCTTTTATCAATTGATTTGATTACTGACAATGTATTTTCTATAGTATTTTTATTATGATTATGTTCTATTAAGTGTTTCACGAAATTTTATTTGTTACGGTTAGGTTATATTTGAAGTCTGTTGCATGTTCATTATATTGCGTTTTGAATTTTCTCCCTGTCTGCGAATAGTAGGTGGAATTATTTTATACACGACATACAAATCCCTCGTAGGAGAATACAACATGAAATTTATAAACACAACACAGAAGTAGATAATGGTACGCCACATACGGTCAATGAGAGAACCTACACCTCTCAGCAGGCAGTGGAGTATGAGCAGTCACCTGAGGAAGGCCCAGAGGTCGGGTTGAAACGCTGTTAAGTGTAAAACACGAATCCACTGAAGGTAATTTGATATGATATAGCTACATATTGTGAAAAAAACTTTATTATTATTTATATGTTCACATTTACATTGATCAGAATAAACATATATTTGTACCATGCTAAAATAATGGCTAAACAGTATCATTTGTGCATCAAAATAAAATAAAGGTGTCTTCAGTAATTTCTCTGTTTATGAAAAATTTTATAATTATGCAGTTAATTGCAAAAATACTGGAAAAATCATCACAGGTAATATAACGAGAGGTCCAGATTTTACTGGTAAATTCACTCGCAACTTCGTTGCTCTTTAGAATTCGAGTGGCACAGTGGACTTCTGTTTGATATTCATTAGTAAAATGTAAATGCTGAATGTAAATAGTCCTTGTGGGATCCTACTTACACGATTTCTTAAACCTGAGGACCTTCCCGGGCAGAGCGTAGGTCAATGCTAGTGTGGAAGATTGGGAATATCATTGTGAGGGATGATCCTAGAATTGTCTACTCTTGTCTATCCTTTTATACTAATGAATAACAATTTAGTGGTTTCTATGTGCCTTTGACTGTTTGTGTTACTATTTCACACAAAAACTACTCAACTGATGGCATTGCAATTTTCCATGAGCAAGTCTGTACATGAGAATATTTTTAGGAGAAAAATTCTCTCTGGCACCAGGATTCAAATCCAAGATCTTTGGCTTTTCTGTGCCAATGCACCAGGACAGAGGGAATTTTTCTACTAAAATATTCTCACATAATTTTCAACAGAAACAATATTCTGTGGATTCATGAATGTATATCTCCATCTTACATGGTACTGGTACAATAAGAGTGGAAACTCGTTAAAAACATACCATATATTTCCGCAGATAAGACAACCTTCAGATAAGACAAGGTATACATTTTCATCAAAGTTTTGTAGTGGCATTACTATCTATGGCTTATGAATCTATGTTTACAAAACAACTTCAAAAAGTTTCATTTTTGTTTCACTTTTCTGGTTAATCGAAAAAATGTTACCAATCATCGCACTATTATAATCCATAGGGTGGGTAGTAGAAGTTAGGGCAAAATAACTACAGTTAGTTAAAAAGACTATTGGCTACTCTTACCAGAACAAAGCTTTATCTATCTTCTTTTTTTTCAAAATGGCATCACTGAGCAGTTGCACCACAATGGAACGGAATGATACCCCATTGTGCACGAGTCACGTGATACACGTACCGGTATATAAGGGAAAATGAAAAAAAAAAACAAAAATAGGTTTTATTTCGTGGATTATGACTAGGGCCCGGATTTTTAGACTTGTAAAAAGATATTTTAGCCTTTTATTTTTGTGGAATAGCCCTTTTTAGACTTTAAACAAACTATTTCAGCCATCTTAATAAAACATATAATGAACATTAATATTAACACCGAAAATTAGATTAAAATTTTGACACAGTTATTCTAGTTTTTTTTCCCCCTTCTTTCTTTTTCAAAATAAACAAGTAATTATTCCTTATCATCGACACACAAAAAATAGCATAATCAAATGAGATTTTACCCTTTAATGATACAATTACTCAATCTACAAAAATAAGTAGACTCGAGTGTCACAAATTTGTTCCTTTAATATACTTCTCTGTCGTTGGTCGGAAACTTGTTATTTTAAAGTTGAAATGACAATGGATTAATTGCAGATTTCAAAGTAATGCAGACAGCTCAAATTTCATTTCCTGCGATGGCGAGGTGGCACACTTTCGAGTTACAAAGGCAAGCGACATATACATTGTTAATTTCAGTGCGTTGTATAAATTTATTTTGATTAAAATGCACAAATTCACATATTTATTTTCCTTTGCATTAATTGGAAAATCTATTTAAAAATCGTGTTTTTCTGCAAAAGTCCTCTTTAGCCCCTAGTTTTTCAGAAAAAGTCTTCATTAGCCCCTTTTAGGCCATTTAGTCTGATTTAGCCCTTTTTAGGTTCTGTTCTATATTCGGAAGCAAGGGGCATGAAATGGAAAAGTACGTTAAAATGTCCTAATTAGGAAGCTGAGGGGAAAAAAAGGTTAAAACCTTTAAATCCAGGCCGTAATTATGACAATTGGGGTTTTATTTATGCAATTCACATTGTTTCGGGGCTTACATTTGCCTGCAAATGGTACCTAACATATTGATATATCAAGATAAGAGGCCTATAATCTTGACATCAGAATACATCACTTTATAATGGTTTTAATTTATATAAATTTCAGTACAATTTTTTTGTATCTGTCCTATAAGATGACCCTGGATTTTCTGGGCCTTTATTTATGATTCAACTATAGTATTATCTGTGGAAATATATGGTAACTAAATTAGTGTGCCTTACAGTACTATATACGACATAAATGTCTTTCATTGAGGCTGAGAATTAAGTGATATCATAGGAGAGAGATTCACTCTTAATATTACAAGTGGATTGTAATTTTAAAATATAAAATCAAGAGGAAATATAAGGTGTAAGCATAAGAAAATTCAAAATATTGTAATCAGAGGAATTTAAAAATATGTGGTCATAATGTTTTCATAACATTCTTGAGCATAACTTAAAATTTTGGGTAGTAATTACATTCATCAAATTTTAATTATTATCATTTCTTTGTAATATGCTGTACTAAAAGTTATGCTTTCTTATGCAGCAAGCTCTGAGTTATTTATATCAATGATCAATGAAATTATGAAACAATGCTTTGTAATCTCCCCCCCACCAGCCTCTCGAAATGAGTCCCATCCCAGTAACACTTACCACAGTTTTCACAGATGTAAAAAGATTGCACTTGATTTATCACTCCCATAGGAACTGCATCTATAAGTATGGTAACACCTTTTCTCGTTAAACACTTTTCCATTACAATACCATTGTATGTTTTTTGGTTTTGGTATTGTAGCATTGTTGGAGGACGTGTTCCTTCATCCCAATAAGTCTCGCTTTCACTATCAAATCCCCCATCATCTTCCCATGTATTTTCTTCATCCAATTCCAACAAATGAGCCATATGCTGAGCTGACTTGGCTAGTTGCTGCATTATGTCTTGTGAAACTACCACAAATTCATTACCATTGCATATCTGGGGAGGAAAAAAGGAAAAAAAATATAATAACTATAATAAGTTCAAATGACTTTATACTCCAAGCATACATCTTGTGGCCCTCTTCCGTTGCCTTCTAGCACAAAGTAAGAAGCTGGCTTACCTAAAGAAAGTTGAGCAATCTGTTTAAGATGAGAAAATAAGATTGTGTTTATCACTAGGAATGTGCAATTTATCTAACCCTCTCACCCCTCATGTAAGTTGAAGGACTTTTGTGAAAAATAGGGCTCATAAGCTAAACTTAGGTATATAAATACAGTGAAACCTCTATTTTACACTTACACACACACAAAAATGTAAAATCAAGGAAAGTGAAAAATCGAGGAATAGTAAGAGAGAAGCATGGAGAAAAAACAAGCATAGGCTACACCATTTAATACCTTTAAGTCACTTTTTAATAACAAAATGAATTGACATAGGCAGATCTAACTATGAACACACAAAAAGAAGGTAAAGAGTAAAAAACTAAAAGCTAAAATACTAATGTATTTTATAACGTAATGCTAATGTAAAGAGTAAAAAACTAAAAGCTAAAATACGAATGTATTTTATAAAGGCAATTTACAGCGTTCCATAACCTAATTCTGTGGCCTTGTTTTCCTTATGTGCAGGCCTTCTTACTTTTTAACCCAACCTAACAAACATCTTTTGTTTGTTCTTGAGCCTTCAGTCTGTACAGTTAGTTATCCATTTTTTGGCACATGGCAAGAATTTCATCAGGAATACTGATATTCTGAACCTAAGCTCTTGTTTTTTGTAAACCTTGTACAGCATCTAAGAAACTGACATCATCTACATGAACCTCACAATACCCATCTGGATCTATGCCTTCTGCTTCTTCTTCATCTTCTTCCTCGACTGCAGCAAGGTTATCATCTAGCACCTAATCTACTCTTTGCACTTTGCAAACATTAACAGTGCAGCAAGCAGCATCCTATTGAAACTCTTCTCCACGATGAATAGATTCCCATCCCTGCTCCTTCTGAACACTGAGTGTGAAGGCATCCTCACTGCAGCTATCTTCAAACCCACATTCCTTGAAGCAGTTTTGGAAGGTCGTAGGAGTTACATTTCTCCAGGTCTCTTGCAATGTAGTGCATTGCAGACAGGATGGTCAGCTTCATCTTTGTAGCATCTTGCAGCAGTCCCCCATCTCTTTACGCAACAGCCTTTCTTATCACCTGCTGCCTGTAGTGGCACTTAAAAGCTTCAATTACACCCAGATACAAAGGCTGTAGCTGGCTGGTACAGTTTGGAGAGAAAAATACCACCTTGATGTTTTTCAGTGCAGTATTTTTTGGGTGTAATGCAGTAAAATCATGACATAATATGGGGGAAAATGTAAAATCGGTAATCATAAAATCGAACTTTCACTGTAGGTATGTTTTGCACCTACAGTTTCTACGTTATGGATAAAATGTCATGAGCTAAAATTAGGTATACAAATACAGTGAAACTTTGGCTGTGTGTTTTTGAAGGGGAATGGTTATAATAACTTATAAGTAGGGACATGCAAAAGGTGTGTTTGGTCAAAAGCAGTTTTATTTTTTCCCCAAAAGTGGTGTTAATTTTTCCCCAAAAGTAGAGTTATTTTCCCCCGAAAGTAGTGTTGTTTCCCCCAAAAGTAGTGTTATTTTCCCCCAAAATCGATGTTATTTTTAATGCAATTTTACTAATTGTTGAGTTAAAGAATTATTTGGAAGACAAGCCATTTATCAACCATTTTAGCAAATATTCTTATTAGAATACATACACATAAATACAAAGAAGCCGATTAACCATAACACAAGTTTATATAAGTCATATACACAACGTAATAAAACATAAATGAAAAACAGTAAAACTCTGGCACAATATCAATACATACACTTTATATATATGCTTCATACACAAACAAAAATCGAAAGTAAAATACTAGAAATCAAGCACTCAAGCGAGTATTATTTTAATACCTTAAGTCAATTAACTTTCAAATGAAAAAATAACTACTGTATCCAGATTTCTTTCCTTTAAGTATGTTCTCCTGTCTGTTGTAGGAGGATCAATTAAAACTACAGTGAACTCCCGAATGTTAATTGAAACCATGACATACACGAATAATTGAAAAAATGGATAATCCAAATGTTGGAATTAACTGGGTGCGAGATTTTGAATTTCCTGCACTTGTCACCATATTGTGCATATGACAAATATGATGAAATAAAGTGTTGGAGATTTGAAATATAGTGCGAGAAATTCAAAATATAATGCTGGGCATTCAAAATAAAATGCGAAAAATTCAAAATAAGTGCAGGGAAATTCAAGTGCTTGTGCAGGGATAAGCTACCCATGGATAATCGTGGGTTGACTGTATGCTCAGGAATAAAATCAAATGTAAAAATCGCTGTTTTAATTTCCAAAACATTAAAATTCGCAAATTCATGTTTTTAATGAAAAAACGTTAAAATGGGTAAATAAAATCATGTTATCGCAATTACATTTTAATATTTAAAATGCTAACATTTGCAAATTTGTGTTTTTAATGGAAAAACTTTAAAATTCACGAATAAAATTGCATTTTCGCAATCGAGGTCCCTACCTATAACTTGTGTGAAACTTGTGAGGTCCGATAACACAAATTGAGGAATATTTGCAGAATTTCATTTTACTGCCTCATATAACCCAAAAACAGTACTTCTGAATCGTGAAATAATGCAAATTCACATAGTAATACAAAAACTAAACACCACCCAGTCTTTTGACAAATGTAGGCAAAAACTGTTTTATTTAGATGAATCGATACAATTAAATCCATTAAAAAAAATCATAATTTCTATTATTTCTTCAAGATGTTTACAGTGAATTAATGAGTCTGCCTAATGAGCAGGTAGGAAACCCAAACAGCTCCACCACGAGCTGAACTCTTGCTGTGTCAGAGTTACTATGCCTATCCTTAGTGGGCAGCTCAGTTCATGTGCAATATGCCTTTAAACAGCAATAAATGCATTCCTAATGATAAAATAGAACAAGCACAATAGAACAAGCACAAGCCGGCATTTCCGCCAACTCAATTGTTTTATTTGGTTTCTCTTCAGTCATGTTTATTTGAGAGTAAAACGCTGCCCTCTAGTGACGAGTTCGCAAAGTATTCTCTCGCGGTCACGTGGCCGCGTCATTTCCGGCATCTTCATCTTCCAATATGGCTACTTACAGAGGTCAGTTGTGTGGTTAGGGCTAGCTCGTATCAAAGTGGGTAGTTTTGGTTTCTGGCTCGAGAGAGCATTATTTCATGCTTTAATATTTTTATTAGTTGTTAAGACGCAGGCAGAAATGTTTGTGATCCGGGGCCTTGCGTAGTTTCCTTTCAGTATGAAAAAACATATGTAGCGTGGGGGACACTTCCCCGACGCTATTGTAAATTGCTTATTGTGACTATTAGTTACTTTTTTGGCCTTATTTTTCTCTTCATTCAGTGTTTTTGGGTGGTTGTAGTATGGATATTGCTCTTTTAGGCTTAAAGTAGATTTTCTTGTTAAAAAGCTTTTTCCTCTTGTCTTTTCCCGCCATGCTCAAGCTGTAGTAACATGGCGTCTGTTTCTTAATTCATTTTCGCACATATTGCCGAGGCTTGGTCTCAAACATACCTGCCGGGTTTTGAAACTTTGTAACGTTAAGCTTTAATTTGTCATTTCCTGTTGTTTGTTTCATGCTATTTTCCATTAATAATTGTCATATCTTCCACTTGAATAACTGCAGTATCCTCCATA
The DNA here is from genome assembly GCA_964059195.1 of Ectobius pallidus. Taxonomy (NCBI): domain Eukaryota; kingdom Metazoa; phylum Arthropoda; class Insecta; order Blattodea; family Ectobiidae; genus Ectobius; species Ectobius pallidus. The sequence continues at coordinate 21,946,615 of CAXKWD010000010.1, read as the reverse complement.
CAGTCCAGACTTAGCGCCATGCGATTATCATGTGTTCGGTAAGCTGATAAAGGACCTCGGTGGATGATGATTCGTAAACGATGAGGAGGAGAAAGCAGCTGTCTCCAGGTGATTACATAGCGCTGGAAGAAAGTTTACACAGTGAAGTTAAGAATTAATTGAAAGATATTAGTGGAGAAATAATACACTACTTCACTAGATGTTCAGACTAACCTGAACTAGTTTCGGGATATAGCAGTACCTTTATCCCTTTTTCAAAACTGCCGGTTGTGCAGTTCAAACACCCTCACGTGGTGAGCCATTTTTAGGATCATTTTAGGCCACCTTAGGCTCAGAGTAGGCTCTAAGGCCTAAAGAAGCTCTTTAAGTCGTCATGTCTGGCCTATGTGGATTTCGGCATAGTTTATGGAAAATAATATTTATAGTTAGCAAAGGAATTTTATGAAGATGAGACCTGGTCTACATATTATTAAGTCATCACTGTTGATTTCGGCATGGAATGTTATTTCTTCTCAGTGATTGAGTATTTATTAGCGTATTAAAGAAGAGTTTGATAATATGTAACAAAACACTATCTAGATTGTTACTAGGAAGGATATGTAATTAATCGTGATAGGCTGTATGAATATGGATGCTGAGGGGTGAGGTGTGCTTTGGTTTTTCTATATTATCAGATTGCCCGCTTGGCTCGCGGTCATTTGCTGGTTGGATGGTGCAGTGTCCACGTCATTTGTATCTTGATTTTGTTATGTAATTTTGGCGTTTGACGATGGGTCCGCCTTCTTAAGGTATTTTTGGCGGGGGTGGGTGCTCTTCTCTCAGGTATGTGTTTGTTTATTTTCTTTAACATTACAATGTGATTCTATTTTATATTATTTGGAATTTAGTCTGTGATGGTGTCTCATGACGCAGGTTCGCCATCTTGTTTCCCGGGTTCTTTTGTTGTCAAACCTTAGTAGCGTATTCATTTGTTTTATTTATTGCTAAGTCCGCCCGTTATGTAATTGTGTCCCTTTCAGTAACATTTTAATTATTATTTTATTTTATTTTGATTTTGTCTTCTGTCCCCTGTGCTTACCTGAGAGAATCATCCATTACCCTTTGCGCTTTCTTTTCATTTCATTTTTCCGGCCTAGCCAGCAATGACCCATCTTCAGTTCAATGGGCGGGATTTGAAGATGTCTTCGGATTTTGTTTTTAAATTTTAAATTATCTGACCGCCTTGAGGAGGAGCGAGCGTATGTAAGTTATATGAGCTAGGGTTACCTGTATTTAATTGTAGATATTACTTTAAATTCTGGAACGTTGATCCTTCAGATCGAATTCTTTTACTTTCAGGTATTTTTAGTATGCAGTACTATTCTGTCAGAATGTGAATGGGTTATGATTTATGCTTTAGAAACTTAGCAAATTATTTAAATTGTTTTTCTAAAGAGATATATTAACTTCAAGAATTTCGATGTTACTCAAGAAGCAGCAAGATTATAAATTTGTTATTTTGTAGATACTTTCATCTTTAGATTTTATTTGTTTGGCACACATGCCCAAAATTTAGTATAACTTATTTTTTAATATACAGCACGTCTTCCACAGTTAATGTTTGTGTTCTTTTCCCTTGGCGCAAAGGCTGCTTAAATTGATTTTAACTGGCCTTTGGGCCAGATGCGCCTAGTCCCGTAGTTAAAAGTTTGTTTTCAGAGTTCCCCCAGTTTCGAGTTTTTCATCCCCCGGCGCAGTGGGCATCCTATGAACTTCTTAATTAGGTCATCCTTCATTGGTATTTCAAAGTTTATTCGATGATCTACATTTTTCTGGATAAAGACCTTCTCCCAGACTGTAAGTTCACTATTTCCATGAGCGCACTTAACTAATTTAGGTTCTTGTTCAACTTCATGGTCCATATTCCATACATGTGCTGCTACCGCAGATTTTTCAATTTGTGCATATTTAATATTTCTGTGGTGTTCCTTCATTCTGGTCTCTAAATTTCTTTTTGTTTTGCCTATGTATTTTTGTGGGCAATTTTTACAGCTGAACTGGTAGATACCTGATTTCTTTAGGTGTGCACTTTATCTATGTTGGTAGAATTTAGTATATTTCTTAAACTGTATCCATTAATTGGGGCTAAGGTGATTTTGTTGTCTTTGAATATCTTTTTGAATTTTCTATCTGCTATTGGATGATTGGTGATTTTCTTGTATGTAACCTTCTGTTCTTTTTCTGGCTTTAGGATAGTAAAATCTGTGATTTGTTTTTGTCTTTGATATTTTTTCACTTTCTTATTGACCCGTTCTTTGTGGAAACCATTTTGTTGTGCTGTATTCATTAGCTCAACAATAGATTCAATTCTTTCCCGGAATATGAAAGCAGAAGTATCAAAAATTCAATTGAATTCATTGATAAAATAAAAAACATAGAGATTTCTCCAACAGATCAACTTGTATAGTTCGATGTAATGGCATTGTTCAGGAGCATCAATGTCGAAAAACTTCTAAAATATCTAACTAACTGGTTGAAATCAAGTGGGTTCAGTGAAACACCATCAAAGTGTAGCAATTCATTTTTCAAATACCATTTAATTGCTACATGGTTAATAGTTATTCTACGCAATAATGGAATATTTGTCAACCTAAAATATTGTCGCAATAATGGTATGTGACGTAAGAAGTATGATAGATAGGCAGATGGAAGAATTAATGTCTCGCTAGGCCATCAGGTTATTCAACTGTTCCTCCTTTCCCCCTTCTCCGCTTCTCCGCTAAGATATCATAGCCTGCACCGAATTGCAACACCGTAATTGTATCTGTGTAGCAGTGAGCTGTTTCAGTCGGCCATGTATTGCATTTGAGATGGTGTGGTTTTAATGTATAATAGGTGTTTTGGAAATTGTTGTCACTGCGATTGCGCTGACATGACGTCAGAGAATATTTGCTATAAAAGGGAATAGCCCATTTCCCTCTTTCTCATTTGCCTATGATGATTCCGGGGAACAAGACGTCGTAGTGTAATGTATTTTTGGCGGCAACAATGTGAGCTGCATCCATTTAGGCTTTTCTCTGTTCTTCATGTCTAAGGTATGTGGAAGATGTTTTATAGATTCATTTAAATAATTATTATGATGTGGGAACTGCATGTTTGTGTAACGTAATTATTTTGTATATTCTTTCTTCCCAAGCATGCGTTGTGAATGTGTATTTGATTTGGAAATGGTGGCGTTCTGCATTTTAATTATAGTGTTGTTAAAGGGATTAGCATGGAAGATGCTTGTGATTTAAATGGATAATTGTTTGGGCACCATTTCGTAAAATGTAAATATAATTAGTTTGTTTATTTGGGGCATGCTGGGATATTTCTTGATGGGGTCTTTTCTTTAATTTGTACTTGCAGTTCCTACTTTTCTTCCTCATACCTGAAGCATGGGGCTTTTCTAAATTGTTTTCTCTTGTATTTTTGTTCCCTGTTTGATTTCATTCCGGTGTCTGAGCCTGCTCCTATCTTTTAGCCTAGGAGGGAGCAGTATTTTTATTTAGGCCAGTTTTGTTGATGCATGATGTGAAGATGGGCATGTGTGAAGTTTCTGGCCAGAGTATTGGATGCATCATTTAAAGGTATGTTGTTTGAATTTTAGGTCATTCTGTATAGAGTAATATTGTTTGTAAATTTCATATTGTAATGTAAATTAAATGAAATATTAAGGAGGTGTTTCACACCGGATTATCAAACTTGTATCTAAAATTTTACTATGTCTTCTCTTTCAGGTTAAACAAAAGTAATTATGGTGCTTCACACTGATTAAAATATTTATATTTTAATTGGGACCTTCAGTCTATTTTATATGTCTCTTTCTTTCAGCTTTAAACTATTGTTATTATAAGGGCTTCACCCGAATATGTTTTCTTGGGACCTTCAGTCCATTGTCTTGATAATATGATTGTACCTATGTCTTTATTTCAGTCTTGCACACCAAATGTTCCACTGTCTAAGTCATGTTCAAACTATTGTAGCAATTTATTTTATTTTCAATATATATTTTAATTTAGCTTCCATATGAAGTAAAGGTCTACTTCTTGTTGGCGAAGAGGCTGGAAAAGCACTTCCGAGCTCTTCGTTTCTTTGTGCCCCTCTCCCTGGTCATATTTTCAGAGCCTCTGGAAGAAAGAAGATGTGGCCCAGCAGAGTAAAGAAGAATGTTGTTGTCGAGGTGACCGTGAGGTTGGGAGGGGGTTACAAAAGAATACTGTTCACTAACAAACTTGTATCAATCAAACATATTTTACATTCAATGGAAAATTTTATCGGCAAAGACATGGACTGGCAATGGGAAATCCACTTTCACCCTTCCTAGCAGACATACCTGTATATATGAGCTACTTTGAAACACATATCACGTCAGATTTCCCACACAGTACAAAACATGGCACAGTTATGTGGATGATATATTCGCCATAGTAAATGGAAAACAAATACAGGATTCATTAAAACATCTTAATATCCAGGACCAATCAATCAGTTTCACTCTAGAACAACAAACAGAAAACCACCTCCCCTTTCTGGACATAAAGATCATAAAACAAGACAATAGATGGAATTTGGAATTCACAGAAGGGAAACTCACTCTAACAATTACATAAAAGCCAACAGTTTCAACCCTACCTGTCACAAACATGCAGTACTGAACAGTTTAACATATAGATTAGTGAACCTACCACTCAGCAAAGAGGAATATAAGAATGAATTTGAGACAAATATTACTTTCAGCACAACAAAATGGTTTCCATAAAGAACTGGTTGATAAGACAGTGAAAAAATATCAAAGACAAAAACAAATCACAGATTTAACTATCCTAAAACCAGAAAAAGAACAGAAGGTTACATACAAGAAAACCACCAACCATCCAATAGCAGATAGAAAATTCAAAAAGATATTCAAAGACAACAAAATCACCTTAGCCCCAGTTAATAGATACAATTTTTTATATTGATATTGATATTTATTCACCGTAAGATTTACAAAGAAATCATGGCTTCGTCAAACTTACATCTAAATAACAATCTTATGACTAAATATAAACTAGCAATTACAATATTTTTACAATTTAGCATGCAGTATGAATGAGTTAGACTTTACAAAACATACATAAAGGTACACTAGTGTTACAAACAGTAACAGTCACAAGCTATAAATATTAAGATATAAGAAATATACACAAAGTACAATGCAGATTTTGCTTATGCCATGGTCAATTCTAGATATTTATTTATGCTGTATGGTAGTTCTGTTTGTAGAATGTTCTTGACGGCTTTTTTAAACTTCTGGTTTTTAAATTTTTTGATGTCGTTTGGGAGCTTGTTATATAGATTTATGCCTTGATGTGGAATACTATTAAGACTCATGGTAAGCCTATGATAGGACAAGTGTATGTCATTGGCTGTTCTTAAGAAATATGCTAAATTCTACCAACATAGATAAAGTCCAATACCTAAAGAAATCAGCTATCTACCAGTTCAGCTGTAAAAATTGCCCACAAAATACATAGGCAAAACAAAAAGAAATTTAGAGACCAGAATGAAGGAACACCACAGAAATATTAAATATGCACAAATTGAAAAATCTGCGGTAGCAGCACATGTATGGAATATGGACCATGAAGTTGAACAAGAACCTAAATTAGTTAAGCGCACACATGGAAATAATGAACTTGCAGTCTGGGAGAAGATCTTTATCCAGAAAAATGTAGATCACAGTCCAAACAGCAGTGACATTTTCGAGTGTAATGTCCTTTGAATAACATCCTAACGATCATCTCCATCGACCAATGTTTGGCCATTTCTAAACGCTTGAACCACTCATAGGATTGAGTCTGGCCTACAGCATTGCCATCAAATGTTCGATTTAATATTTCATGATGCAGAAGTATGCCTGATTTTTGAAGCAGAACTTGATGCAGATGCAATGTAAGCAAAATGCAACAACATGAAAGTGCTCACAAATACTAAATGCATGAGTACAAACTTACTCACAAGAGATATATAGTGTCACCTATCAGCATTTTCTCACACTACTATTTAGTCGTGCGTTACTTATGTATTTCAGGAATTTTTGGGAAGTACCTCATAGCATTAAATTTAATAATATGGATTATCCGACTCTTGCTTAACTGTTCAACCTTTCCCATTCATTAATGCGAATAAAAAAAGGTCTTACCATAATGATTTTCTGAATACTGGATGCTCATTAAATGCATATGGGCAAAATTAGCTCTCAATAATGCAATGTAATATACTTCAATCAATAAATTATTACACAATATTAAATGTCAAGGTTCTTTGAAAACAAAAACAAAAAAATCCAGCCTCCTCCATCCCCAAAACAAAAATAAGAAATGATTAGCTCAAATACTGAAAAGAAAACTGCTTACACAGTCCGGGTTGCAGCAGACTGGAGCAAAATGCATGCCCTTCACATTCTGCTAACTAGGGCTAGTTATTTTTCTTGCCTATTTCATATTTCCTTACAAATTTTCCTGACTTTTGTCCTTGACTTCACAAACATCCCTGGCTTTCCCTGACTGATTTCAATTTCCCTGACTTTCCAGAATGTGGACACCCTGATAATACTACACAGAAATAGACTAACAGGGGGAAAAAAAAGTGTGTGTGGAATGCCACGTGACAGAAGTAACTTGTTTTAATTTTTGGATTTTTTCAATTTTGGATTATTGGATTTTTTCAATTTTGGATTGTTTGACTTTTTAATATTGGGTTTTAGACTTTTTTAACTTTGGATTTTTGATTTTTTAATTTTTGATTTTTTTATCATTAAATTTTGGATTTTGGATTTTTTATTTTTTAAATTTTTTACTTTTGAATTTCTTTAATGTTGAATTTTTTATTTTTAAATTTTGGATATTTGGATTTTTATTTTTTTAAATTTTGGATTTTTGGACTTTTGAATTTTGGATCTTTGAATTGTTTAATTTTGGAATTCTTTAATTTTGGATTTTTTAAATTTTGGATCATTAATTTTGTTTAATTTTTTAATTTTGGATTTTCAATTTTTTAATTTTGGATTTTAAATTTTTTAATTTTGGATTTTTTAATTTTGAATTTTTGGATTTTTTAAACTTTGGATAAGCCTAATCAATGAGTTGATTTGTTTTCTGTGCAGTCCATTCCGTCACATCCCACTCATTTCGTGACGACTTTGAGCGTTACATTAATTTCGTGACGATTTTTGAGCGTTACACAAGCTCTCGATTTACCCCTACCGCGGCTAAAGAAGTTTCACTTCAAAAATAGTTTTATATGCAACAACTTTTCCTAAATGCAAATTATTTCATTTGTTAGGTACAACCAATAATGACAGTATATTAGCATTAAATTGGTTGCTAAAAGGCTTCTTTTATGGCCTATCAGGCTATCAGCAATTACATTAGTAAGACCGAAAAAAGATCCATCTTGTGTGTCACAATCATTTTAACAATCGGTCCTGCTTTTTGTGTCTGAAATTCTGGTCATTGTAAGCTAGATTAAGAAGGCAACTTGAGTCAATGTGGTCTGGAGTTTCATTAACATTTCAGCAGGATTATTAATTAATACTCACAATTTACAAACGGATAAGACTGCGATTAGGAAGAAAAGTATCAGGTTCTTGTGATACTGAACTGAGACCGAATGGACTTATGTATTGAATGTAGGTACCAACGAAAGTGTTGTGGTAGAGGGAAAAAAAAATGTTGCAGGTAAAAGCAATCAGGTACTTAGGAAACAGTTTCCTGACATGATACAGTCAACCCTCCTTATAACGATATTTGCGGATCCTAACAAACCATATCATTATATGAGGGTTGTTGTTATACCAAGGGACAACTTAAGAAAGCTGCATGCAAAAAAAAAGAAAGAAAGAAAGAAAGAAAGAAAGAAAGAAAAAAATCATCTTACCTGACATCTGCTGAAAACATCTTCTTTTGTGACAGTGACATTAAAGTACCTTAGTACTTCATCCAATTGTTCCTCTACATTATCAGAAATGACTGCAAAGCACCATCCTTTGGGTACATGTTGGCTTAACTAAAACAAATTAATCCATTTTAATCGAAAGACCATGGGTACCTTTTCATAGTAGGGGCATGATTATTTTAGTGAACTACTAGAAGTGAAATGGTGGTTTTTATTTGTGTGTGTGTGTATATATATATATATATATGAGGGACATTTCAGAAGTCATGACAATTATTTTATATATTCCGAATAGCCACATATGCGGTTATTGCACTGTATACATTTGAAAACATGGTGTACACAGTACGGGATGCGACCACCAGATAACGTCTGAGTGCATTGGTGTCCAGTAGACAACACATGCAAACATCAGTATCCTAGAGACTGTGTTCCAAAATGGATGTCACTAAAGTGAACAGCGAGCATATGTAAAAATTGCATTTCTGCGAGCTACTTATTCCTATGTCCTGAACCTTGTGTGGCGGTGGGGGTGGGAGATCTTGGGACACCCTCCGTACTTCCCTGATCTCAGTCCGTGCGACTTTGATCTCATTCCAAAAATGAAGATGTCGCTGCGTGGGAAGCGGTTTGCAAACAGGGAGGACATCCTAACAGCTCATCGACGAGAGGTGACGTGCATAGACACATCACACACAGCTGATGGTATTTAGCACCTTCCTCATCGTTGGCAAAGATGTTGGATGCCTTGGGGGATTATTTTGAAGGTTGTTAGCTTGTAAGAGTATGAGTATCACGCATACTGTTTTGTGCATACATAATACGAATAAAACAATGATCTCTCTTTATGCATCTTTCAATGTCCCTTATTCATAGCACCTTGTATCCGGATCCCAATTTATTACCAGCATTGCAAAGAACATTCCAACGACTTTCAATCGTATATCCAGATTTTTGTTTCCTGCAGCTTTATTGACTGATAAATAATAGTTGCCATGACTTCTCAAATGACCCTCGTGTGTGTGTGTATATATATATATATATATATATATATATATATATATATATATATATAGTATTTTATTCATCCATTGATCAATACATATGATATAGGACACGTCATCATCCTCTCACACATACACATACAAAATATTAACATACATACAAACAATATACCAGTACCTGAAAATGAAATATAGAAAAAATTATAGGGCATCATCAACAAATAATTTGTTGGTCATAGATAATTTTATGAGTTTGTATAGATTTTTAATATATATAAATAAACTAAACTAAACTAAACTAAGTAAACTCCGTGGCTTTACATCCCTGAAGGGACTAGGCCTACTATCCAACTGCTGCATCATCTACCTTACGAAGATGGCAGCATTGGGGGCATGTGATGAGCATGCCAACACCCACGGTTGTTAAAGATGGTTTCCATGACCGGAGCTGCTACTTCTGATTCAAGTAGGTCCTCAATTTGAATCACGAGGCTAAGTGCACCCCGTTCCAGACCTCCCTACCTCAGAAGAATCCAAGGAGGTACTGGAGATCGAACCCGGGCCTGTGGATCCGTAGCTAGTGATGCTAACGACACCATGCAGGTGGTCTAATTCATAAATCATCCAAATATGTATTCAACATTTTCCTGGCTACTAAAAGATAATATTATTAGCTTTACACAACATGAATTCTTAGGTTGTTCATGAAAACCTAACACAAATCAACATTCTACTAGTACCGTATTTTTCGGACCATAAGACGCACTTTTTTACTTTGAAAACAGAGCCTTGAATGTTGGGTGCGTCTCACGGTCCGAAGTACAATAAAAAAATTAAATTATGGTAAATATTGCCGGAATTCCATAGTTATAAAGAAGGTGTTGTAAATGATAAGAATGTACAAATTTTGGCACAGAAAAAAAAGGAATGTTAAGTACTTTTATATAAAAGGAGTTGCCTTTGAATGAGATTAAATGCGCACAAATGTGCATAAGGTGAGTTATTCTGAACAAAACTTATGAAGTGATAAATGTCTTTCTATACACTTTTCAACATGGTACCGACCACATGGTTTGTTGCACAATTCACACACACATTCCGGGTTCAGTTCATGGGGGCTCTTCGTGCAGTAAACCTTGTGGTGGAATCCATGGATTGCATATCGCATTAGGATGTGTCTCATGTCGTAATTGGGTTGTGTCCACTCTCTCGTACACATGGCCCTGTTGTGTAGAACTCGCTGCAGATGTCGTTTCTCTTCTCCCGTAGCCCTTTGAGCGTTGTCTCGTATGCACTGGTATTCGGTAGGAGTAGCTGCTGTCTAGTATCTTCAATGAAGAAGGTCTCTTTCATTAGGACGTACGTCATTCTCGATGGGGCCGTTTTTCCAACTCCCATCACTCTCTTCATGAAGCAAGCTTTCACCGTTTCTATTTGTGCCATGTGCAAAGGAGTTGCCTTTGCCGGGTGGTTAAATGAATACAATGACCTCTAAACAGCCTAGTCCCCTTACACTTACCGTATGCTGAATTGAGGGTTAGAGGCTGTAAAAGTATTTTCAGTCTTTCATGAGAAACCAGTTCAGTTATTAAAATTTATGTGATGCCTCTTGTAGAGAAAAGATTTTCGTACAATGCAAGTTTTAAGTTAGAAATAATTTACACAGATTCCATTGCACAAGGTTATAATTTGCTTATGTAATGAAGTATATTATTCCCTTTAAAATATTTCGCTTAGAATCACATTAAATTTATTTTCCTTTAAATTTCCATCCTAAAATTAAGGTGCGTCTTATGTTCCGTAAAATACGGTAAACCCACACAAAACTTTCGCATTTCCCCCTTTTTAATAAAAGTAAGAAAAACTGGAAATTAGCTAAGTAATTACCGTATTTATCTGAATATAAGCCGCACTTTTTTTCCTAGATTAAGCCCAGCAAAATATGCCTGCGGTTTAAAATCGCATACAAGTGTTTTTAGGCAATAATGGTGAAAATTAGCACAATATAGCCGATCCATCGTAGCTGGTTCCCTTCCTCCAAGCACCACCACCTATCGATTATCTCGAATCTCCAGGACTATCGACATATTAATCGATTTAACATAAAAAATATATCAATTTTAATCAAAGCATCGTAGAATATATGTAAAAATGTGTAAGCAAGTGATGTTTTGCGTATTTAGTCATTTTTGATAGCGGTATTACAGAATATGCATGTATTATGAGCTGCTCAGAAGTAAAAAAAATGCCGTAACATATGGGAATGTGAATTAAGGGAATTTTGAACTGATGGTAACTGAAAGTGCAGTTATGAAAAATAGAAAAATCTTGCGAAATTCAACATTGAAAGTCATATGAAGTGTAAAGTATTGATTTCTGTTTTCTTTTTCGTCAGTTTTATTTGATTACATTAAATAATATTAGAATATCATAACCTAAGTCAGCTGATACTTTCTTTTTCATATTTCAGGCCTATTTCAGCTAAGAAATGTGTTACTTTAGTATTATGAAAATGAGGCAATTTATTTTTTCACTGTGGGGTTGATTTAATTATTTTTCCTTTACTTTACTGCTAAAAAGGCAGGTGCAGCTTAAATTTAGGGGCGGCTTATATTCGGATAAATACGGTAGGTTTATAGAAATGCTTAAGAATATAGCTTATTTCACAAAATGCACTGTCAATTAATGATGTTTGTATATGATTCACTGAACATATGAGGAGCATCGTTTCAAAACGTATTAAATGCACTCTTGGTCGAAATACAGTTTGATACGATTTCGCCCTATATCTTAAGCACTCTTTAACACTATGAACTCAGAATGGAACATTTCATGTTATATCCCGTGTTAAATCACTGTTGATGTATCGGATCAAATCGTATTATGTGCGCAGGAATGAACGGTTCAAAAGTATTATGTACAACTTCATTTTTACACCGGGCATTCAACCCATGTTTCGGCTGATATTTCCCAATAATTTTTATGCCGATTCGTCCGAAAGTTTAGCTGTTGTATGTTATTTCATTGTATCATCATGGAAGGAAGTGAAGTTGTTCAAAAAATATTGAAAGGAAGCAGAAAACAAACCAAGACTGGAATAACCAAACGACAGCGTGAAGTGATGACTGCGTAAGTGGCATTTTGGTTTTTTGATCAACATTGTGACGGTATTTTTAAATTGTACTTTTTAATGTGCTAATGGAGTTATGAGAAATAGTGTAACAATCAAAAAATTAAGTTTTAAAGCTCATAATATTCTTGTTCAAGCCATTTTATTATTGTGCTCGCATGGCATTTCAGATTCAGAGTGAAGCCGATATTTAAAAGAAGAATCATCTACTGGCTGATCTGGCAGCACACAAAATTCGTTTTAAAACATTACAAAAATTGAGGGAGTGTCCAACAGAAACAAGAAGTTTCTGATTTGATTTGCAACAGGTTTGCAATTATGATTAGCAGCAATTATCAATTGGCGAAGCTTACTATTTCCGCCAAATATCGTTTTATGCATTGTGTGTCACTGGTATCAGTAAAAGAATGCAGCATTGTTTAAATGGAACGAGACTGAATGTGGCACAGGGGCGATCGAGGTAGCATTGGGTATGATCTCTTATTTGAAAGAAGCTCATTTTGAGGATTCAGTCACCACTATTAGACTTTTCGCTGATGGCTGCAGAGGTCAAAATAAAAAAAACATGTAGCCAATGTAATTCATGCTCTTGTTAATTGGTCATTTTCCTCCGGGAATAGAATATTATATAATATAGGCTCAATATTTTTACACTGGGTGACTAGTTTTAAGCATAAAGAAGAGTCTTAGCAGAACATGCTTCACAATTTCGTGTTGTAAAACGTAAGAGAGGTAAGGCGTCTAAAAGTGGAGAAAACTACAGGCCATAATTTTAAACGTATTTAATACGTTTTGTGAAAAGTTCGCTCAACTTTCAGTTCATGAAATTAACATGAGAGTTCACGGGAGTGTCAGAAATTAGCACATTCGGAATTCTTAAAGAGGTGAGGAAAGTGTTGGATGTACAATGACGTGTTTGTGAAACCAGCAATTTGCAAAATTGTATTTTTTTCCCATAAGAACTCCATGCATCAGAAAAGATGATGTCAATAAATAAATAAGGATGCTGAGACAGAATGAAAGCCTAGTGTTGAAGCCAATAGATGTCAGGGTGTATAGCGTACTTCGTATTTCATTGTTGTCAGCTCTGCCTACGGAATTGAACGAAATCTACCAAATGAGGACTAGGGAGTTGAGCGCCCAAGAAATCGCACGCGGGTAGCCGCAGATCACGTGTTTGGGGTAGTAAAATATCTCCGAAAATGCTCCTACATTATGACTCCTTAAAAATATAGAGAACATTAAAAGTTTGTGGGAAAAGTAAGATCACCTGGAGATAATTGGGTCATAAGAGATTATAAAATACTCCTCAAATAGTTCAAGAAATTGGATGGAATAAAGGACATGAAAAGAGTAATTTTGATGAAAAAACTATGAATCGTCACAGTAAAGATGGAGCCAATGTATAGTTGTGATTAGCCTTCAAAACAATTCACAACATTACTGAAAAGAGGGACAAGTATGGAGAAGGTGTCTGAACCTTCTGAAGTTTACAAAATGAGAGCTTTGTCAGATGAAGAAGGCAGACATAGATGAACTTCTGACAGCAAAATTTGGTGATAACTGAAGAGAGGTTGACAGTTTGCAAATGTATAACGTAGCTGTAAATTTTGATGCAGCACCTCAAAAAGGCGATCCTGAGGATTTAGACTGTCTGCATGAGGAAACGGGAGTTGAAAGACTGTGATGTTGGAATAGCTCTGTTGTAAAATTCAAGTTGTTTCTTCTATGCGCATGTAAAGTGCGTAAATTTTATCTTCAAAATGTGTGCACTTATTGTGTTAACAAGTGATTAAAGTTAGCAGTGTTATTAATACTAATTTTTCTGCAATATATGCAATTAATGGCAATTTCTTTCGAATCCAGCTGATGTTTGACCTCCTCTCTACTTTTTACTGTCTAATCAGTTCAGAACGTATTATGTCCAGTGTATCGGTTCAAAACGTATTACGTGTAAAATTAAAACTAAAATATAATGCTAGTTAATTGAAAACCAATTTCAGTTTTTGAGGATTCTGAAACATTACCTTAATATCTAAAATTTCACGTCTTAATTTTGCAGATATACTTCCTGGTTAGGGAGTAAATCGTTTTTCCTCTTTCCTGAAAAATGTTAACTTGTGCACTTAATACGTTTTGAAACAATGCTCCTCATATATATTATACAGGAGCTTTAGCACAGTCATACAGGTTATACGATAGCACAGTGAAACCATCTTTAAGATCATACATGGGCATTTACTGGTTCGCGAACCACTTGTGGTTCTTGACCTTCCCGCATAACACACAAGATGGCATTGCAGACATTCGGTGTACGTGGTGGATTATTCTTTGCAAGCAGTGACGGGTTGCGACACAGTTCCGATTGGAAAGGCGTTATGACACATTCTAAGCCTTTGTATAATGAAATAATTGCACACGTAAAATAATAATTAAAAATACAAGATTGTTTGTATTATTTGTTTCTTGTAGTGTACATTTTAAAGTGAAATTAGTGTTTTCCTAAGAATGAGCAACTGCCACTGCACTTATTGTCTGCTTGTGACTCCATCTATCCGTTCTTTTCGAACTATGTGTAAGTTGACAAAAGTTTGCGGGTTGGGTGTCAATAAATAGGGGTTTGCCCATGTCTGTTTAAGATGTAAACAACCCACCAGCAAATACGTTAATACTGGCACATAATTAAGTAAGCGGTGTTTAAAATGAAATATAGGCTACTCATATTAAAGGTTAGTGTAGTTTTAACATTAATTTTAGCTTCAAAGTTAAACATAATTATTAGCATTTATAATTTGTTTCATTGTTATGAACTGTTCATGAATGAATCGCTTTTAGGGCCTTGGATCGAGATATCGAAATGAAACATTCTGTTAAACATTAAAATACAACATTTTAGTTTTAATATCCTATCCAAAATACTTATTAAAACTGAATGGTATGCAAATGAATCATCCAAATAAATAAAAAATCTTTCGACTGATACGAGACCCAATCAAACGGCTTGGGGCTTCAAACTGAAAATATAACTGTATAGATATGCACAAACTACTTATTTTAAATCATAATATTAACCTCTGCAAAATTTGGTAATTTAAAATTATCACATTAGTTCTTTTGGCAGTGAGAATTTCATTTTGAGTACATGATAGTTACAGAACTCAGTACTTGGTACCCCTACAGATATTCTCTGTTCTACTTTGTATGCTTCATTACTTCAAAAAATCAGGCACAGTGTTACCTATTTACAGCAGTGGCTTTTATAACATGAGTATACAGTAGAACCCCGATAATTCGAGCTAATTGGGGCTGAGGCTACCTCGAATTACAAAAAACTCGGATTTTACGGAAATATCACTAAATCAATGGGTAAATCATAAATGAATTTTAATGAGCACAATAATGGTTTAAAAAGTAAATAAATAAATAATATAGTAGGCCTACATACCTGTCTTACGCCTGTCTGTATATTGGCAAACATTTCCAATTTGCTACATCGACATCCTTTGAGGATAAAGTCATTGTCTGACCCGTAATGGAGTGGAACGGGAAAGCGGCGCTACTAGGAAAACACTTTTAATTACCATTGTCGTTGAGTAGGGATTACAGTGACAGTACAGTATTCTTTTCCGAAAGGATGGTATGCACTGTACAATTGATTGACACGAGGTCCCGACAAAGAAAGATTGAACCTAACGGTTTCTGTCAATCTGTAATAGATATGCATTAGCAGTCTGAAGCCTAGGTTATTTCTGGGTATTATGAACGAAAACTCAAGAGTGACAGTTTTACCTGCAATTTTGTACATGGAAAAACTGAAAGAAAGCTCAAAATGTAACACATTCGGAAGTGCGTAAACTTACATGCGGACACCACATAAAAACGGGATATTACTCTAGATTTATGGAAATTTTAATTTTCTTAAGACCAGCTCGAATTACACGGAACCTCGAAATACCGGGGCTCGAATTACCGAGGCTCTACTGTATAAGATGGCTTTTATAACATGAGTATATAAGATTAAAGTGTATCCACGTTTCCATAGATTGTTTCTGTTGACACAAAGCCTTGAAGCCTCAGCAATCTGTCTCCCTACTTGTTAATGAGGAAAGTTGAGGATCTCTCCACTATTTACAATGGGAACCTTTTGAGTCCAATTAAAAATTTGACCACAAGAGCACAGCATGGCTAAACAAGGTCCTGCCCTATCGTTCTGCCTCATGCTTATGAGTATCTCTAAATTTGAATCATGTTGGCATTGTTATAAAATTTAGAGTTTTGTAACATTTGTGTTATATTTCACACACCTATATTCTGCCAAGGAGAGTGTGTGATCGCTAGAAACAATTATTGAATTTTATGTCTTTGTGAACTAACTTAATTGGTCAATTTACATTGAAAAGAACCCATGGGTTTTGCTATCGGAAGCAGGAACAATAATTATTTTGCAGTGGCAGAGACATGTATAGATTAGTGACAAATACTGTATACCGTAATTCTGTATACTGCCATGAATTTTTTATTCATCATATGGTCCAGAAATGATCTCATTTTATGAAATGTGTAAATATTTGCTTTAATACTGTAAATAATTTTCAAGAAGTTTAATATCCAAATATTCTGTATATATTATAAGAATTCTGTTATGGATTTACTATGTGGAACATAGATACTGAAATAGTATTTGATTAAGAATTAACAAAGTAGTTACAGAAAGTAAAGTACTTGGGCATAAATGTGTCAATATTTTGGTTTTTATTTTGTTAATATTGTCTATATATTTTAGAAATAATTTAGGTAATTCAGCTTTCTAAATATCATATATCCACATAATAAATTATATTTATATATACTTCAGAATTATAGCCGTCATGGATTTTTATCTGAAAAACAAATACCAACATTGAATGGTATTTGAATAGTATAAAAACTAAACCCCATGGCGCTACATCCCTTGAGGGACTTGGCCTACCACTCGACCGCTGTGTCATCTCCCGTAGGCAGATAGCAGGATTGGGGGGCATGTGGTCAGCATGCCGCCACCCACGGCTGTTAATGGTGGTTTTCTTGACCGGAGCCGCTACTTCTCTATCAAGTAGCTCCTCAATTTGAATCACGAGGCTCAGTGTACCCCTACCAGACCTCCCTACCTCAGAAAAATCCGAGGAGGTACCGGGAATCGAACCCGGGCCGACGGATCTGTAGTCAGCGACGCTGACCACAAGACCACGCCGGCGGACTTGAATAGTATAACAAATTAGTAATAGAATGATCTTTTCACCAAATTAATGTAATTTCTTAGAATCTGGAATGTCAAAATAAGGCAATAATGTATGAATGGTTTTCTTGTGATTATAACCATAAGTCTAAATACATAACCATTTTTAACGTCGTCAGTTTTCTTAAGAAGTACCCATAATCTAGGTACATAGTTTTTGTTTTCTAAGTACCGGTATATTACATATATTTCGGAATTATGACTGTTTGGCAAGGGAATTGTTATTCTTCGTACTGGGTTCTCACATGGTAGCTCTCTGAACTCTATTAATCATTCAAAATAAATTGTCCTTATCTTAAAACATCTACCTTCATTGGTAAATGCAGTTCTAATAATGTGTTTTTATTGCATTGGTGTGTCTTATAAAATTGAATTTTATTTAATATTAATGTAGTTGATATTTTTTGTATTTTACAATGGAACCACAGAGGGGAATAAAAATTAGCAAGCAACAATTTCGAGTATAAAAATGAAAAATATGCTTTGACAGATCTTTTTCATAATAAATGTTTTTAAAATTTTCAAATTACAAGAACAACCAATGCTTGTAAGAATAATTTAGTTTTGCAAGTGTTTCAATTTTACGATTTGCTTTAATGCTTTTCAAATTACAACAACAACCAATGCTTGTAAGAATAATTTAGTTTTGCAAGTGTTTCAATTTTACGATTTGCTTTAATGATTGCCAGGAAAAACCTTAAACAAAATATTCCTAATTTTATTATAAACAATTATAATAAAATATGGAACAGATTTGAATATTTGAATAACCTAACAGAGTAATGTTAAAAATATTTTTATGATGACAGTAAATTAAGTTGTATTAATCAAATAATACATACTGTTTTTAAGAAGTAATTTTAGAAGATAGTTTGAGAAAAAAATGGACGAGTTTCTTGCTAGGCGAACTATTTGATTCTAGCAACTGTATATAAGCAAATCTTATCCATGTGATGAAGATATTGGAAATTTGTCCTGTTGTAGATAATGAGAATGCTACTTCTTGCTAAGTTTTATTGTGTACAAATTATTAAGATAAACGATTATCCTGAAGATTTGAAAGTGTAGAAAAAGGACATTTGAAGCAACTCTTAAACTATAATAACTATCACCATCCTTTATATTTTATAGCCATAGTTTTCGTAAAGTACTCTGTTTTACACAGAGGATGGGTACAACATGTTTTCTGGCATTTTGATTGAGTTGCTGAGAAAAAGCTGACAAAAACCTTCACATTGGCACTGACGCCCAGCCCTTGCACATCCTGGAGTAGTAGTTCTGCAAGGCTATAGACCAGGGGTTCTCAAAGGGTGTGCCGCGGCACACTAGTGTTCCTAATGGAGCATATATGAACTGTGATGGGTTCATCACATTGTGCGGATTCCCTCCTTTGTGCTCGCGTTTCTCCGCTGTTCAGGTTAGCGTTTGCGCAGTGGGCGTCTTCCACGCTTTGAGGGTACGTCAGCTGTTGTCTCGGGGGCGGCATTCAGTCGCTGCGGAGTTTGTGGAGAGTTAAGTTCTGAGTGTGTTCCTCGTCCGGATGTTCCCTTGGAGGCGGTCACGGTACTGTGAGTAATGAGCTATTATAATAAAGTCTGTAAACTTCCTTTTGGGAACCATTATTTCTTCGAAGGTATAGAGTATACCATGTCTGTTTAATCATCCATTTATTTAGCCAATATTATGGTGGATCGCCATCTTGATTTTGTAACAGTATGAAATGGAAATGTTTGAAGCAAAATTGGGTATTTAACGAAGATTCTTTAGATTTTGAAGCCAATCTAAATTAGTAGGTAACTTGTGTAGGATTTTCAAGTTGTAAAATTGATTCGGGATCATGTTAGTAAGGTTAATAAAATCTCTAATGTCAGTTTATGTTTCATGACGTCAGCGAGTTCTGGAAGGTTCTAGGGGTGACCTGTGTAGTTCTTGCTGCGTTCAAATTATGATGGACAGTGTGCCTCACTTGATTATCGTTATAACAGATTTGCATCAGGGTTAGGCCATTTTCCATTAATGATTTGCATTCTAAAAGGAGTCAAATTGGTAATTAAATAGCATTGAGATTAGTAGATTGAACTTGTATTTGAACGCATATTGTGGGCTATTGCAAGAAATATGCATGCCCTGATTGATATATTATAACAGACATATTTTTCTTGGTAAACTAATTGAAACATTGTATTCTTATATACATCAATTACCAGAGTTATGCCCCTTCTATTTAATGATTTGCATTCTAAAAGAAGTCAAATTGGTAATTAAATAGCATTGAGATTAGTAGACTGAACTTGTATTTGAACGCATATTGTGGGCTATTGCAAGAAATATGCATGCCCTGATTGATATATTATAACAGATATATTTATTCTTGGTAAACTAATTGAAACACTGTATTCTTATGTACATTAATTACCAGAGTTATGCCCCTTTCTATTTAATGATTTGTATTCTAAAAGGAGTCAAATTGGTAATTAAATAGCATTGAGATTAGTAGACTGAACTTGTATTTGAACGCATATTGTGGGCTATTGCAAGAAATATGCATGCCCTGATTGATATATTATAACTGACATATTTATTCTTGGTAAACTAATGGAAACATTGCATTCTTATATACATTAATTACCAGAGTTATGCCCCCTTCTATTTAATGATTTGCATTCTAAAAGAAGTCAAATTGGTAATTAAGTAGCATTCAGGTTAGTAAATAGAGCGTAGGCTACTGTATACCCCCCATCCCCCCCCCCCCCCCCCGTGGGAATTTCCGACACATATATTTTTTTGTTGGTATTGCCATCTAGTTTCGGTTTTCAGTTGTTTGCCCCTTATCAATTACAGCATTTACCCGGAAACCCCGGAAATCCGGAGAAAATGAGTTTGTTTTAATTTTTCTTTGTTCTTTGCTCCTAATTTGCCCAGGGAATTTCTGGCTCACATATTTTTTGTTGGTATTACCATCTAGTTTAAGTCTTTAGTCGTTTGCCCCTTATCAATTACAGCATTTACCCGGAAACCCCGGAAAACTACGGAAATCTGGAGAAAATGAGTTTGATCTAATTTTTCTTTGTTCTTTGCTCCTAATATGCTCAGGGAATTTCTGACTCACATATTTTTTGTTGGTATTGTCATCTAGTTTAAGTTTTCAGTTGTTTGCCCCTTACAAATTACAACATATCCCCGGAAAACCCGAAAACCCACTTTTATACGGAGAAAATTACAATGTTTTATTTTTTAAATCTTTGTTCTTTGCTTCTAATATTCAAGGGGAATTTCTGAATCATATGTTCTTTTGTTGGTATTGCCATCCAGATTAAGGTTTCAGTTGTTTGCCCCTTATCAATTACAGCAAATCCCCAGAAAACTCCGAAAGTCACGGAAACCCGGAGAAAATTACTTTGTTTTATTTTTTTTTAAATCTTAGTTCTTTACTTCTAGTATTCAAAGGGAATTGGTGACTCATATGGTTTTGTGTTTGTATTGCCATGTACATTAAGGTTCCATTTGTTTGCCCCTTATCAATTACAGCAAATCCCCAGAAAACTCTGAAAACCACGGAAGCCCGGAGAAAATGATTTTGTTTTAATTTTTTAAATCTTAGTTCTTTGCTCCTAGTATTCAAAGGGAATTAGTGACTAATATGGTTTTGTGTTGGTATTGCCATGTAGATTAAGGTTTCAGTTGTTTGCCCCTTATCAATTACAGCAAATCTCCAGAAAACTCCGAAAACCACGGAAGCCCGGAGAAAATGACTTTGTTTTAATTTTTTAAATCTTAGTTCTTTGCTCCTAGTAGTCAAAGGGAATTGGTGACTCATATGGTTTTGTGTTGGTATTGCCATGTAGATTAAGGTTTCAGTTGTTTTCCCCTTATCAATTACAGCATATCCCCGGAAAACTCCGGAAACATCAAAAATCCGAAGAAAATGAGTTCGTTTTAATTTTTTTAAAACCTTTGTTCTTTGATCCTAATATTCCCAGGGAACTTCTGACTTACATATTTTTTTTGTTGGCATTGTAATCTAGATTAAGGTTTCAGCTGTTTGCCCATTATCAATTACAGCATATCCCCGTAAAACCCGGAAAACCACGGAAATCCACAGAATTTCTAGAACTCGGAACTTGTGATCTACGCTCACTGAAACCGTTATTGCAAAGTAATTCTTCTGCTTCAAGTGTGTCCCTTGCAGGTTCAAAAGGGTGAGTATATGAACTACGAGATATCTGCCATAATTGTGATGGTCACATGCAAAGAAAAGGGGAATCATATCTTCTAAACATGCCAAGTGTAAGTCAAAGTTGTTTTCTTTAGTTGCTCGCTGAAATCTCAAAATCAATGACACTTTGTCCATATTACCAATCCAAAATTGTGCTGTTTTACCGAATGTCCCTTCTCTAACTTCAGTCAAGAAAGTTTGGTAGTGACTGTGGAAGGTTTGGTAAGATAAATTATCATTCACAGATGTCAAATTAGAATATGAAGTGTGTTCTGCCAGGTTTTCAATCGCCTTCATCCCTTCAGCATCAGGATTTTTTCCAGTATTCTTTGTCATGCTGTAATTGGTAAGGGGAAAACAAATTGAAACCTTAAACTATATGGCAATAGCAACAAAAATTATGTGATTCAGAAATTCCCTGGGAATATTAGTATCAAAGATCAAAGATTAAAAAAAAAATTAAAACAATCTCATTTTCTGTGGATTTTCGTGGTTTTCAGGGTTTACGTGGATATGCTGTAATTGATAAGGGGAAAACAACTTTAACCTTAAACTAGATGGCAATACCAACAAAAAAACATACGAGTCAGAAATTCCCTGGGAATATTAGGAGCAAAGAACAAAGATTTTAAATAGATTTTTAAAAAGTCAATTCCTCCGGATTTCCGTGGTTTTCGGAGTTTTCTGGAGATATGCTATAATTCATAAGGGGCAAACAACTGAAACCTTAATCTAGATGGCAATACCAACAAAAAAACATACGAATCAGAAATTCCCTTTGAATATTAGGAGCAAAGAACAAAGATTAAAAAAATAATACATAGTAATTTTCTCCGTATATACGTGGTTTTCCGGGGATATGCTGTAATTGGTAAGGGGCAAACAACTGGAACCTTAATCTATATGGGAATACCAACACAAAAACATATGATTCGCCAATTCCCTTTGAATACTAGGAGCAAAGAACAAAGATTAAAAAATAAATAAAATGAAGTCCCTTTCTCCGGATTTCCGTGGTTTTCGGTGTTTTTCGGGGATATACTGTAATTGATAAGAGGCAAACAACTGAAACATTAATCTAGATGGTAATGACAACAAAAAAACATGTAAGTCAGAAATTCCCTTTGAATATTAGGTGCAAAGAACAAAGATTTAAAAAATAGAACATAGTAATTTTCTCCGTATATACGTGGTTTTCCGCGTTTTCCGGGGATATGTTGTAATTTGTAAGGGGCAAACAACTGAAACATTAAACTAGATGCCAATACCAACAAAAATGTGTGAGTCAGAAATTCCATGGGAATATTAGGAGCAAAGAACAATGAAAAATTAAAACAAATTCATTTTCTGCGGATTTCCGGGGTTTCCGGCTAAATGCTTTAATTGATAAGGGGCAAACAACTAAAATCTTAAACTAGATGACAATACCAACAAAAAAATATATGTGTCGGAAATTCCCACGGGGGGGGGGGGGGGGGGAGGGTTTCATATTGGTAGCCCATGGTCTAAAACTAATCTTGAATTTGAAGGAATATGGTAGGGAATTCCGAGAAAGGTGTATCGGACCTGGCTGAAATATTGTAGTGGACATATTTATTCTTTATAAATTATTTTGGAGATTTATTTCCGCATGTTGGATTTGTTGGGATTATGTGAGGTTGTATTCAAGTATTGTCGCATTTAAAGACTCTGGTCTGCAAGTTCTCTATTCCTCTGAAGCCAGAGGTTTCTTAGTCGTTTTAATTAGATTAATTGATTATAGCTGCATTCTGTTACCTGTATTTGATTTGATTATATAAAATTTGTTACGTATTATGGTGTTTTCCTCTCCTTGAGCTGAATCCTCGGACCTCGAGGTGGGGAGTTTGGGCTACTCTTCTAATATTATTGTGAAATTCTGTTATGTAGTTAACTGTGTGGTAAGACATTACCGTATTGGCCCGAATATAAGACGATGTTTTTTCCCTGAAAATGTGCTTTTAAAAACTATACTCGTCTTATATGCGCAGCCTAAGACTCAACAACTCTCCAATCATGAATGCAGCTGTGCACGTGTGTAGCGGCCGGGGATCCCCACGCAAATGGCGTGCGTCCGATCCAAGGACAAAGTCGCGCGGAAATTGCCGAATTTTACCGAACTTTATTGTTCCCGAATTCGTGCTTCTCCTTGTACTGCCGTGTACTGCACTGCTTGGCATCTCTATTCTCTATGCATAATGCTTTGTTTGACCACCAACATGGCAGACCATGTGGAAAAGAAAGCATCTTCATTGTCTCAATGCGTAAATAAAGACGAGAGAAGAAGATACGACATGAACTTCTAACTTCTGTTTTATCTGAAGCAAAATGTACTAATAAGCTATTTTATTTATTTTTTCGTAACTACTCTTCAAAAATTCAGGGTCGTCTTATATTCGAGGTCGTCTTATTTTCGGGCCAATACGGTATTACCAGTGGTTTCTTCACCTAAAAGTAGGTTCATTTTCGATATATATATATTTAAAGTTGACCTTATAAAATCACATTAGTAAATATCTTGGGAGTTTCAATTAATTGGTCGGAGTAATATATAAATATATATATATATATATAGCCTTTTAGTATTCTTGTTTAGGTGCTTCTTAAGAATTCTAATCAAATATTTGAATATATACAATACACTTTACCGTAACTAAGTAAAATTCGTTTCAGAACCAATCAACAGTCACCTGCAGTCAGTTCAGTACTTCAGCTAGAAACGGAGAGGTATTTAAATGTAAGTATACAACTTAGTGCAATTGACTGTTGAATAAGTCGCAATATTTGGTGTTATTACAAAACCGAAATAAATACACAGATTTTGTGTTGTAATATGGAGAAGTTTTTAACTAAATGTGAACGATTAAACAGCAGTGAAGAACATAAGAATGAAAATAGAACAAGTGAATCACCCGGATCAAGTGCCAGTGAGAAGATACTTCCGCGGCAGAACAATTTATCGTCTGGGGCTGTGCGCAGATATCAGGATTCTTATTTAAGCTTCAGATTTAAATTTACTGAATCTGGAAATCATGAACTTTCTGAGTGTGTTGTATGTGGTGAAAAATTAAGCAATGAATGTATGGTTCCATGCAAATTAAAGAGACACTTGAAAACAAAACACAGTCACTTGGAAAATAAAGATAAAGCCTATTTCAGTTGTTTACTTTCTTCTCAAATTGAAGAAGGCAAAGCAATAAATAAAATAATTAAAACTTCAGAAAAAGCGCTAGTAGCTAGCTACAAAGTAGCAGAAATAATTGCAGCCACATACAGCAGCAGAAACTTTGATTTTACCTGCTTGTAAAGAAATAGTTAAATCCATGTTAGGAGAGGCTGCCAAGAGGGAGATATTCCAAGTACCTTTGTCAAACAATACAGTTGCTCACCGCATAGATGACATGTCAGCTAATATTTTAAAAAAAGTAGTAGAAAAATTACATTATGGTAAAAAATTTGCACTTCAACAGAACAAATCAACAGACGTAAGTAAAAAAGTAACTTAATGAGCTACATAAAATTTTTAAATGAAGAATCACTTGCTAAACAGTTCCTATCCTGCAAAGAATTGCCTCCGACGTCAAAAGGATCAGACATATATAATTCTATCACAGCGACAATGGAAGAAAATGGACTGAATTGGAACAATTGTATTTCAGTGTGCACTGATGGAGCCCCAGCAATGACTGGTTGATTGAGAGCTTTTACTTCAAGGTTGAAGCAAGATTTTCCGCACAATGGATCCATACAATGTTTTTTACATCGGGAAGCTTTGGTGGCAAAAACTATTCCTTCAGATCTAAGGAATGTAATGAGCTTGGTTGTTGAAATGGTTAATTACAATAAAATTAGAGCTCTAAAAACTAGATTCAAAGTCATGTGTCAGGAAGTAGGAGCTGTTCAAGAAACTCTGGTCCTCCACACCGAAATTCGCTGATTGTCCAAAGGAAATGTACTTTCCAGATTTTATGAACTTAGAAATGAGTTATTACAAATATTTGCCACAGAAAAATCTGAGTTTGCTGACCTCATTAGCGATGAAACTTGGTGTTCTGAAGTTGCATACCTAGCTGCTATTTTTGGATAATTGAATAATCTCAATGCCAGTGTGCAGGGAAAGAAAGAATATTCTTACATCAACTGAAAAGCTGAATGGGTTCTTAAGAAAAATTCAACTGTGGAAGTCAAAGTTGAAAAAAGTGATCTTGAAATGTTTCTTCTCACAGCTGATAGCAACGTCTGTTCCAGTCTGATTTTAGAACATCTTTCTGTTTTGGAGAATAAACTGCAAGAATATTTTCTTTTCCTCAACGTGAACCAATGCAACTGGGTTCACAGTCCCTTTGCTGTTACTGCTGAGGACACAAAACATCTACCATTAGAAGTGGCAGAAGAATTGGCTAACTTTAAGACAATCAAACTTTGAAGCTGAAATTTAGGGAAGAAACACTACTTCAGTTCTGGATTTCAGTGAAAAGAGTGTTCTCAGTGTTATCAGAGCATACCATATCTATATTAATGCAGTTTTCAACAACATACCTGTGCGAACAAGAATTTTCCGCACTGACCTGCATTAAAAGTAAGAACCGTGAGTGACATCTTTCTGCAGACCAAGAATTACAAGTGTGTTTGTTTGGGATTCCTCCCCGCATCGAACATTGTTCAAAAGTAAAGAAGCCCACATTTCCCATTAAACTGCAACAATAGTGTAATATTATTGACAGAGCATCTGATTTTTTGAGTTCTTACTGCATGTAAGCTTATGCCATTCTGTAATATTAATAAATAGTATTACTAAAATATTGAATACACAAGCAATTTTTTTGCAGCACAGTCCAACAATTTCACGGCACACTAGTGTGCTGCGGCACATCCTTTGAGAACCCCTGGTCTTTAGCCTTGCAGAACTACTACTCCAGCATGTGCAAGGGCTGGGCGTTAGTGCCAAAGTGAAGCTTTTTGTCAGCAACTCTCAACAGGTGACAACAGGGCCAAACGAGGTCCAAGTATGTCGTCTGCAGCATATTAAACATATGGAGCCACCTATATAACCATGTCGGGAGTGATCGACATGTTTCATATATGCTCCACTAGGGTTCGGGAGTGATCGACATGTTTCTCTAACATTCCAGTGGTTTGTGTACCCTCCGCTAGGGTTCTTATCTTTCGGGACTGCACTGTAGCGTTCGAAATTCCTCTAAAGCAGGCATAGTTACTTGCATGTTGGTGTGTGCTGCTATATTCAGCATAGTGAAACAGTGTGCCACGAACGAAAAAAGTTTGAGAACCCCTGCTGTAGACAAACTCATAACTTGAACACGTTGTGATTAAACTTGCAATATTTAATTAACTCTTTGTCAAATTACTGCAAAATTTGTGCAGACCTAACTTACACACAACAACCCTACTGACGGTTAAAACAGTGCCATAAAAAAGCAAGCACTAAATCATTTTATTTCATTTACAAATATTGGCAACTGCACAAAATTCATGGAGGGTGAAGCAAATTTCAGTATGAGGCCATTTTTTTCCCCTTTTTGTGTCCCTAAAAAACTTCAAGTGGGAAAGTTTTAGTGAAATGTTTGAATTTTATTATAAATTAAGTGCCACCATAATGTCTTCAATAGTTTATGAGAGTTGGTTGGTAATTATTCCAAGCATTAAAGCTATTGGAATGATTGAGATGATGAGTAAGTATACCTAGGTATATTCCATTATGAGCTACAGACTCACACATGGTGGCAGAAATTGCTTTATTGAAAATTAGCTAAACTTGGAGCTGAATATCATTTGCTGAAAATTAGTTTTGACTTTTTCATTACCATTTACAAACTAAAATAATGTACTTAATTAAGCTGATCATGAATAATCATTGCATCATCATTGTTATTGTCTCATCAATCATCATCAGTGCAGTAAATGTCTTTTCTGCTGTCATTGTCGTCGTCCTCGTCCTCATCATCATACTTGTTGTCGTCCTCATCGTCATCGTCCTCATCATCGTCATCAATCTTTGATTTCATATTAGAACCAGTGTTTTTTCACAAATGATATTGATGATGAATTTTACTATTACCACCTCTTTTCCCTGTTGCTGTAAATATGTTGTTTTCTTCTTTAAGTGCACCACAGCAACAAGTTAAAGGGAGCTAAAACAAACAATGCAAAGTTCTCACATTTTAACATGAGGGACTACCTCTAAAACACTAACATATTCACCTGCTTATATATCCCTCCTCTGGTGATGATCATTCGATGCTGCTGCTGGGCAATTCTCACACATTCATCATGGTTGTCACCAGTTTCAAGCATAACTGCATCAACTCCACATTTCCGCAGCATTTTGCCCAAACCTTGGACCATAGTATCACAAACTACTTTGAAATTCCTCGCTGAAACTGGTTCAACATGTGGTGATGGTTCCACATGTACCTGAAACATCAATTCAACAATGGTGAGCCTACTCTGCCACGAAAGATCCTGGATACACAAGAGATTAACATGCTTTGATTAACAGTCCTGATTTCTAAAATAATACAAACACTGCAATCTATGGAGGGTGACATAATGATGGATTAATGCATACATGTGTTAAATATAATTCTAAAGTTTTTGGTAAATTCACGTTAATACCTATTGTCACAAATGTGTACCACATTTGCCCCTGCAGAAAATATATTAAGCTTCTGCTTCTTCACTCATCACACTCATGATAGCCTCAAGAGCTATAGTCTCAAGAGCTTGCAAATTTGCACTTAACATATTTAACACCAAAACTGACTTAACATGTGTACACTAAGCCATCATTATATACACCACATAATTTAAATTGACTGCAATCTATAGAAGACAAACATATATCATGCATATTGATTCAATACCTAAGTGGAACATAGGGCCTGGAAGTTTCAGTACCTAGGACTAATTTAGTTACGTTTATTTTCCTAGAGAGGCCAGAGAAAAAGATGGTAAGCCCATCACCTCAACACCCTCAAGAAAATTAAGATATTAATTGGATGTGAAAGGGTCAAGGAATTTTGTTCAGAGGCTCTAATTTAGCTTCGAGTTCTTTGATGCGCATTAAATATATGACATGGGTCCCCCAGCTTAAAGACTCATAGTCCAGAATTTTTACATCCTGAAAAATTGAATATAAAAAATATACATTTCCTAAAAATTGGATTGAAATTATATTTCACTATTAAAAAAAAATTTAGAATTTAAAAAGCAGACAACAACAATGTGTATTCTGAATTTGCCAGAACGTGCATCATGTCGCAGGTTGATCCTATGGTTCTTTCTACCTGTGCAACGAATATTTCATTTTGGAGTGAAAATTTTACCAAAAAAATGTTACCTTCTACGGCAATGACAGATGCATTTATTTGTTGACAAAATCACGTGGGAATACTAGAAATGTTCCATAAAAATAAAATGTTAAAATTTTGTCTAAATAAAATTAATTTTGCTGGAATTCATTTAAAAACTGGGTTTATGTTTATGTTTCATGTTATTATAGTAATTTTCATTATTTTGCGATTCAAAAGTATGTATTTTTGTGGCCATGGGAGGTAGTAAAAGAAAAGATTACAAAAATTTGTCATAATGAGAACAATTTGTGTAATCACGTTTCAAATTCATACCTATTGTTTATCTTGGAATCCCAACAAACTATAGAAATAATAATGGATTCAACATTGAATATTTATCAATTCCAATTGAAACATTGCATTGTACTGTAATTGCACTGTAATTGGGCATGAGCCTTTTAAATTTTCAACATAATAAAATAAAAATAAACAAGTGATGTTCTTTTCATGTTTGTACTGCATCCTTCTTTTGTGTTATTGGTTTTATGGAAAATTCCAATACAATGTGCTCTATAAAGAAACGCAAATAGGCTTAGTAGTTATTTTAAATCAATGCTAACTGAAAGTATGGAATTAAGAGGAAAGAAAGAACAGTATGAAATTCAATGTTGATGAGACATGTGAAATATACAGTATTTCTATTTTTCTATTTTATCTTTACAGTTTGAATGTAATATGTAGTTTCATTATAGATATATTATACAGTGAGTCCCACGCAAGAGTTGGCCAATGACGCGGGTTTCTGCGTCGTGGCTGGCACAGCTCCAACTCCCGAGCGATCGGGTGAAATATCTATGCAAATAATGCCGTGGTCGGTGTAATGATTCAGGTTCTCACATTTACAGTTAAAATTACAATGAAAATAACCACGTACCTCATCACAAGAGGTGTTGGAAATGTTATCCTCTTGCATCCACACAATACTGGCACCTTTTTAGGAAACTTTCTTTCACGCGCATAAGTTCAGCTTCCGAGATAGAGTTAATTTCTTTTGTGATACTGTCTTTAAGTTCTTCTTATGTATGGGAAATTGACCTGTACACTTTATTTTTCAAGTTTCCCCATAAATAATATTTACATACTGTTAGAAGAACTTAAAGACAATATCACATAGGCCTATCACAAGAGAAAGTAACTCTGTCTCGGAAGCTGAACTTACACGCGAGAAAGAAAATTTCCTAAAAAGGTGCCAGTGTTGTATGGATGCAAGAGGAGAACATTTCCAACATCTCTTGTGATGAGGTACGTGGTTATTTTCATTGTAATTTTAACTGTAAATGTGAGAACCTGAATCATTACACTGACCGCAGCATTATTAGCGTAGATATTTGATGTGGCTGGTATTGTGCAGAAAATGAAAAATTCAAGAAGTATAGATATATATGGTATCTCCAATTTTATAATTAAATACGTAATTGATTCGGTGTTGGCTCCTGTAACATTTTGTATAAACTTGTGTTTGTCTGAGGGTGTTTTCCCTTCGATATTTAAACTAGCCAGAGTCATACCTCTTCATAAGAGTGGTAGTAAATCATTACCTCAAAATTTTCGACCAATATCTATAGTTCCAATTATTGGTAAAATAACACTGCCCAACAAAAAAACATTTTTTAAATGTTTCCTTCACTTCATGAGTCAATTCTTACTAATTTTGGGTTGAGAAAAACGAATATGACAAAGAAAATTTTTTATTAGCTCTAGTTTCTGACATAAACAATAGGTGAAAGTTTTTAATTTTAAAGGATTAAGAGAAAACAGTAAATTTAACATTTATAAATATTAATTACATAATGTGCTAACAACATTAAAAGTGTGACCATTCTTTTATTAATGACAGTTAACATCCTAAATTGATTAAAGAAAACCTACCATGCCGTTGGATCTACAGAGAATCAATTGGTAGCTTCATGAGATCGCTGTCTTTTGGCTTTTCTCTTGTAATTGAGTTCTGGAGTTTCCCTACACACAAACCAGCAGTAATCCACAAGCATTGCTTCAGTCCAGAGGCCCTAATATCTCCGTTCCATCACAGAAATATCCTCATGGAACCTTTCTCCATGCTCGTCACTGACAGCTCCCCAACTAGGTGGGAAAAAATTGAGATCGGAGTGGAGAAAATTAATTTTTAGGGACATGTTGCATCTGAGTTGATGGTATTTTTGTAGAAGTACTGTCACCAACTGAGTGTAGTTATCATCTCTTTTATTCCCTAAAAATCCCTTGAGAGCTTCCCAAGCTGCCTTTTCTTCCCCTTCCAAAAGTAGGTAGAACGCAGGATCCTTTACAAGTTGACGTATTTGTGGCCCAACAGAGATGCCTTCCTTGACTTTTGTATCACTTAGTCCAGAAAATTTCTCTCTAAAATATTTAAAAGCCTGGCCTTCTTGGTTCATGCCTTTGACAAAATTCTTTATCAAACCCAGCTTGATATGTAGAGGTGGAAGAAAAACATATTTTGGATCCAGAAGAGGCTCGAACGAGATCACTCAACTCCGATTGGCTCAATCTGTGCGGTTGATCATCATTCACTTCAAAATCAGGGTCATGGGATGTTGAAGGCTTGTTGAGTTCTTCTTCTTCCACACTGCCTTCATTTTCTACTTCCAACTCATAATTTTGGGGTGGAGTAGGAACTGGTAAACTGTCTGAATGTGGAATAGGTTTAGTAGCAGATGGAAGATTGGGTACCTTCATACCAAAGTAATCTTGGTAGGCAGTCTCCACAAGAGGCGTCACTTTGCGTTTCTGTGACGAAAATGATATTTCACCACAAATGTAACATAAATTTTTCACTAAATTTACACATTTCCGTGGCATGTTGATGTAACAAATTTTGCTTTTTATAATCCTCCAAAACAAAAACTCTGCACTAATTACAACAGATAATACGAAATTCACTGTCAAAACAATAGTGTTTACGTTTATAATCTACCCACAGCTAGACTACTGTTGTATTTTGACAGTTGACAAGTGCCAAAAACAAATTTTCCCGAAACTGAAAATGTTGACTATGGAGAATACAAACGTCACTGTATCTCCAAAACAAGAGCTAATCGGTAATTTCTATGGTGATTTCTGAATTCAGCAGGTGGGAATACATAAGAATCAGCTATTTTTGAGCCCGAAACATTTTCATTGTTGGGCAGTGTAATTGAACTGATAGTGAAATCTCAAGCCTGTTCCTTTTGTGACTCTTTCAATTTATTTAGTAATTCACAATTTGGGTATCGCACTGGCAGGTCAACAACGGACGCTGTTGATGTGCTTATTCGAAAAATCATCGATGCCTTTGAGAGTGGGGGTTTTGCAAGGGTTACTGCCTGCGACCTCAGCAAGGCATTTGATCGAGTTGACCATGATATTTTGCTAGAAAAACTACAGCACCTTGGTTTTAAAGGAACTTGTCGCTTTTTTGAATCTTATTTGAGAGAACGTAAGCAAATTGTTGAGATAAATGGACAACAATCTACAGAAGCAACAATACACTCAGGGGTTCCTCAAGGATCTGTTTTGGGCCCCTTTTTGTTCCTAGTGATGGTCAATGATCTTCCTAGCAATATTTTACAATGTGATACATTAATGTTTGCTGATGACACAACTCTAATAAGCATTGCTTCAGACTTACAGTCTGTTAATATGATATCAGATATGTCGCTTAAAAATGCTATTACTTGGTTTAGAACTAACAAATTTACTGTCAATGAAAATAAGACACAACATGTGACCTTCAGTCTAAAGCAATCTTACTCTGAAGAGAATGAAACAAAATGTATTCAATTTTTGGGTCTTAAAATTGATCATAAGTTAACTTAGACAAGTCATATAGACTATGTTTGTATTAAACTCTCTAAAGTTATATTTTTATTAAAAGTTTTAAGACTGCATGTTACACCAATTTATATTGTAAATGTGTATCATGCTTTGTTTCATAGCATAATTAGCTTTGGCCTGGTCCTTTGGGGCAATAGTCCTAGAATTAATGAGGTTCTGCTTTTGCAGAAGAAGGCACTAAGAATTATGATTGGCACAGAGGCAAAAGCCCATTGCAAACCACTTTTTATAAAACTTAAAATTTTAACCATTATAAATCTATATATTTATATGCAGTGTGTGTATACCAAAGAGAAGGAAATGGATTCTAATAATGATATTCACACTCATAATACAAGGTCTTGTAATAAGATTCATGTGCCTCGAGTTAGACTAAAAAAAACTCAAAATAGCCATGTTGTGATCGGTTCGAAGTTGTTCAACCATCTTCCAGAGAATTTAACATGCCTACCAAGAAACAAATTCAAAGCCAAACTGTTCTCCGTATTAGTTGTAACACCATTTTATAGTATTAGGGAATTTTTTGACAGTAAGATATAATCTGCCAGATGTATTAATTTTAAATTTTTAAAAATGTTTTGTGTACAAGATTGATTTCAACAATCTTGTCAATTTTATTTTTATTATTATTATTTTAATATGTACAATTCTTTTGTGATTCTATATGAGTAAACTGTGCATTTTATTTATAAGACAATAGCCTGTACATTTCTGTAATGTTTGTGGCAATAAACAATCAATCAATCAATCAATCAATCAAACCCGATCGCTCGGAAGTTGGAGCTGTGCCAGCCGCGACGCAGAAACCCGCGTCATTGGCCAACTCTTGCATGGGACTCACTGTATAACACAGTGCTGTTTTTCAGGTGGTATGCTCCTGTACACATACCGTTAAACTTTTCACTGACTACAAATATTTAATACAAAAAGTAAAATGTTTATGGAATTTTTGTTTCTCCAACTGTTACATTTTCAACTTGTACTGTAATCGTGTGTAATCTTCCCTGTCATGGCGGCATTATGACAACAATTCCAGAGTCGCATTTCCTGGTTTCATCCATGTTTCGCTTGTTTACAATTCAAAGCAGCATGTCTGAAACGTTCATAGATTTTAATAAAAAAAATTCCACAGTTCTTTTCGTCAACAGTAAATGAAAGTTGATGAAAGATGAGAGAGAAACAGATATAGCATCTCACACTGGATATAGTGAGAGTGTATTCACAAAACCAGAGCTGATGTAAGATTTCAGATTTTCCTGGCGAAGTTTATTTATAAAGGTTTCTCGGGTTGTCAGCCAGGTTTGTAGGTCAATTAGGTCCGACGTTTCGGAGACGAACGCTGTCTCCATTCTCAAGGGTACTGAAGTGATGTGTCAGATGGAAGACCAGCTACAGACTGTCGAGATGTCACTGGTCATCTGACACATCACTTCAGTACCCTTGAGAATGGAGACAGCGTTCGTCTCCGAAACGTCGGACCTAATTGACCTACAAATCTGGCTGACAACCCGAGAAACCTTTATAAAAAAACCAGAGCTGTCTATTGCTGAGCCTAGTAATTTGAACAATGAAAATGACAACCCTGATTGTTGGACACTAGAACAAGAAAATTTTTGTTAAAAGTATGAATGGCTAATTGACAAGAACAATAAGGTGCAGTGCAAAAGTTCCAGTGATATTGGAAAAGCAGATGCTTGCTTCACTTGGGGGACAGTCTGTTGTTGATCAGTTGATATCTACAAGTTGGGTCCTTAACCTTACTAGACACCCGGGACGTAATTATTGGAGTATGAAGAGATTGGGCACCAGGTGTAAAATCCACCGTCCTGGATGTCCTAAAGTATCGTACCCCTATAATGTAGGCTTGCCTGCAGAGCTAGTCGTTAGAAGCAAGGGTTTTGTGGTTTTGATGACTGTACTCTACGTTCAACAATATGGAAGTTTCACAGGAATATATTTATATACAAACACTCATTGAAATAATAAATATATATATTTAAAACTGGTAAAATTAATAATCACTTCAAATACAATGTTGATAAATGTAGGTGTCCTCAATTATGAATGACTGCCTATCAAGTTATATATATCCATGTAATACACTTTGCTAATACAATTATTATTACAGTAACTTACTACACACGCTGCATCGCCTCAGGTCTGAAATAACTTTGTTCGCCAAACTTCACTAGTTACAATGTAACACTGATTATACTGGCGTATAAATATATATCACACTCTTAATTGTGTGAGTCTGTAAGGAAATATCCTATACGAAAAACATAAACTTTGTATTATAACAATCACACGGTATTTCGCAGTATCCTTGTCTGATTATATTCAGATGTGTGAAGTACGTGTAATATTACTGAATGCCTCAGTGAAATGTGTGAAGTGCGTGGATTTGTCACTGAATGAGCTGCCAAAAATTGCATGAAATTGTGGGTGAAAGTCAGTTTTATAGTTTTTGGGAAAATGACATTAGGGTGTCATATGGTTCCTAATTGGGTGGTGATTATTGGTAGAAAATGGTTTGAAAGTGGATGTTGAGAGTCCAGGATTCATGTTGGAACATGGGTCAGACTGCTGGAAACAGCCATTAATTAAAAAGTAGTCTACTGCGGGAGGACAGTTGTGTAGAATTTGGAACTTTCCTTGATAATTCCGAATTAGAATTATCGAGATAAAAATGAATATGATATTCCGGTAGCTTGTTTCTCGCTAAATCCCGTGGTGTAAAATTCTCTATGAAAAGATGTAAATATAATATAGTTAATCAATAAAAACCGAATAAATAATTACTCCTGTAATTATATTAATTGAGTGATATATGAAATGAAAGGTAATAAATAATTCTATTGAATGGTAATATTAATTTGAGTGTTGTAAATTTGGTATTGTCGTAATTAAAGAATAATGGTTCAGAAATTTGAATTTTATATAATTAAGGAATCGCGCACAATGTGCATTATCTTAACCTAAGACTTAACCTACCCAGTCCTGAACCCGGGGAGGGGATCTTTCACTACTGAAAAATCCCCGAATTTTAACGGTCATTTGGAGGAAAGTTTCTGTAGGGTGTCGTACAAACTTCATAGGGTGTCTCATACCAGCTTCAACATAACACAACAATAGTCATCAATTTCAGTTTCCTGTTTCAGAAAATTTACGATCAAATGACTTCCTTACGGAAGAAATGTGACAATTCATCCCAGACAATTTGTAACAAGTTATACCTGTACCATATAACAATTCGTCCAAACCAATACCATTTTTTGTATCACTAATGTACAAAATAATTATAGCTGCCTAAGCTGTCCGGGTATTGCCACATCGAGTGCTTATGTGCCAATGTTTCTACAGTCATGTAGCTGTCTTCTATAGGGCTGGTAAGTCAGTGACATAGAAAACCTACCAGCCCTGATGAACAGCTACATGATTGTAGAAATGTTGGCACACCAATACTCGAACATAGCACCACTCGGATAGCCTAGGCAGTTATGACTCCACCTGCAGAAGCCTATGAACCTACAAATAGTTTTTGCAGGAAAACCTATACCGAAGCATAAATTTAAAATAAATACTTCAGATTCAGGAATGATTAAAATTTAACTAACCTAACC
Organism: Ectobius pallidus; assembly: GCA_964059195.1. Lineage (NCBI taxonomy): Eukaryota > Metazoa > Arthropoda > Insecta > Blattodea > Ectobiidae > Ectobius > Ectobius pallidus. Next base: position 21,910,189 of record CAXKWD010000010.1, on the reverse strand, counting down.
TAACGTAACCTATCCTAATCTAAAAACAAAGCTATGAAAGACATCAAATTCAACTGAATGGTGGTGCAACTTCCTCATAATCCTCCCTCATGTAAGTCTATACAATATCTGAAGTTTGCAACTTATAGCCCAGTAAAAATATGCTTAAATTTTGCCTGTACTCAAATTAAATTTGATGTTTTTGAATATGTTTCACACTTGTTTAGTAGTGTCAGGAGACGGTAATATAAAAAATCCTTTTGAATAGGAAGTGAGCTAGTCAGAAACTTTATATACGAGGGGTATTCCGAAAGTAAGTTTTGTCAGTTTGTCACATGGACACTTTATTGACCCAAAAGCAATACAGCATGGCAGCATGAACTATACACCGTGCACTATTTTTCGACATAGTCGCCAGCGACATTGAGACATTTGTTGTAGCGTGCGATCAGTTTGAAGAACCCACTGTGGTAAAACTCGGTGCCCTGCGATGCAAGGAATTGGCGCACAGCCTGCTCCACCTCAGCATTGTCGTGGAAGTGACGTCCCGCGAGTGTGGCTTTCAAGGCAGGGAACAGGTGAAAGTACGATGGGGCCAGATTGGGACTGGAGGCCGGGTGCTCCAAGCGCTCCCATCCGAAGCGACGAATCAGTTCTTGTGTGAGCCGTGCTGTGTGTGGTCTTGCGTTGTCGTCCAAGAGCACCACACCGTCACTCAAGAGGCCTGGCCTCTTGCGTCGAATGGCGGACCGGAGGTGGGTGAGGGTGTTGCAGTAGTGTGCCGCATTGATGGTCCCTTCATGGAGGAACTCAAGGAGAAGCATCCCTTGCGCGTCCCAGAACACGGTGGCCATAACCTTTCTTGCAGAGGGTGCCACCTTGAATTTTTTCCGCACAGGTGAAGTGGGATGCTTCCACGTCATTGAGGCGGCCTTGGTTTCGGGGGTAAAGTGGTGCACCCATGTCTCAACGCCTGTGATGATGCGGAACAGAAACGCATTGCCCTCTCGCGCGTACCGCATCAGGTGATCGAGGCTGCTTCCCATGCGTGCAGACTTGTGCTCCGGGGTCAGGTTGCGCGGCACCCATCGGGCCGACACTTTGCGGTAACCCAACACATCATGGATCATGTGATGGGCCTGAGCACGACCAATCCGCAGTGTGGATGCCACGTCGGACACCGTTATGCGCCTGTCCGCTAACACCATGTCATGTACTCGAGCAATGTTGCTTTCATTCGTGGATGTGGATGGACGCCCACTTCGACCGTCATCCTCGACACTCTGCCGTCCTTCACTGAACATGCAACACCAGCGACCAACCATTTGACGCGACATGACCTCCTCACCATACACGGTCTGTAGGCGATCATGGATGACGGACACACTAATCCCACGTGCCCATTCATACCGGATAACAGCACGCACCTCCGTGGGCGACCACGTTGTCAGTACACGTCTGTCTGCCATCGTGAGCGGTACACTAATACCCGCGGGCACGCCAGTCTGCTGCAACTCGCTCTTCTACGGCGCAGTGCGCCTGCGTCATGCCTCCTCCGCTGACGCCACTTCCGTCGTGGAACCAGCCACGGGTGGGGATTCGTCTGGCGTTGGTTTGGTTCCCCTGGTGAACACGCCGCTCCTGCCATTCATTGACGAAACTTACTTTCGGAATACCCATCGTATATATATATATATATAAACGTCTTTTTTATGTAAAAATGAAAGAACATTACAATTGAAACAAAAAAAGGCTATTATCACTTTTTTCATACCTCTAATTGTTTGAGATATTCTCACTTGAAAATTTTAACATCTATTATCAATTCATATACTGTGGACTATATATATACACAGTGTTTTTTTCCCCTAAGAAAAAAGGTGGCAGTACTCACCAAAACCTTTTAACTTAATCCACAGGAGCTCCTTCTGAGTTAATGTAACAATTGGGCCATCAAGGGAAGAATTGTTTCCCTCCTGAATTGTAATAAAACTATCAGTATTGGTACTTGCAACATTTTCTTCACATTCACTTGGTTCACTTCAAAAGCATCGTTATGCTAACTTTAACTGTGCATCAGTTCAAAATAAGTACTTATTTTACTCATTTCACTTGTCTACTTGTGAACCATGTGCACCCCTTGTTCCTACAGTATTAACAAACAACTATGAACTCGTTTGCTTCTGTAGCACAAACCAAGGGATTAGATTTTTCAAATTATATGTAAACAATGAATTTGATTAAATTTAAACATGCACTAACCCCTGATTAACTATGGCGATTAGCTATTTAGTCCTTGACCACACAAGCAGTTTTCTAAGGGCTGGAAAACCAACCCCCAACTCTCTTAAGAGTCCAGTAGCCATGGCAATTTACAGAAACTATCATGTGCTCATACCGGTATATGTTATGTACAGAAATCTAACGAAAGCAAACAAACAAGCTTTAGTTTAAGCAATAGACCATCACTTTATAGAAATTGTGATAGGAATATTTCAACTAATATTCAATTTTTTGTTTTTCAAAAAAGTGCTGGTACTGTGTACTGACCTCACAACCAAGCAGGATTTTGCACGGGCTACAGTACGGTGGTTCACTTGCACACAGTAAAACAAATCATTGAAAAGTCAGAGGAATTCAACTTAACCCTATACCTGGCATTCATAGATTATACGAAGGCCTTTGACACCGTGGAATAGGCAAGGGTAATACAGGCACTGGCAAAACAAGGGGTTGAACCAAAGTACATGGGTTGGTTTTTTAGTTTTGGCACCATAGTTATAACTAGATTAATAACTCAAAATAGATGGTTCCAAGTTTCATAGGCCCTCGATGTAGTCCCCACCGTTGCGTACAACGTGTTGCCAGCGATGCGGAAGTCGTTGGATCCCGTTGGCACTGCCCAATATATTGATGGTGCGAAGAGAGCGCTCGGCAGCCTGCTTAACGTCTTCAATGGTACGGAAGTGCTCCCCGCGCATTGTCATCTTCATCTTCGGGATGAGATCATAGTCTCAGGGACTGATGTCGGGAGAATAGGGGGGGTGATAGAGGACCTCCCAGCCCCAGCGATCCAACAATGCCGACACAACGCCTGCTGTGTGTGCCCTAGCATTGTCATGCAGAACGATGGGCGGTGTAACCATGTGGTGGCGCCGTTTCCTTCTTAGAGCTCCTCGGAGATGGTCTTGCAGAAACGAACAATAGTACGCCGCATTAACGGTTTGCCCTCGAGGAACGGTATGGTGAATAATCACACCATCCCAATCATAGGCAAGAATCAACAATACCTTCACATTGGTGGGGGTTGGTCAAACTGTTTGTTTCAGTCCCTGCGACTATGATCTCATCCCGAAAGTGAAGATGACAATGCGCGGGGAGCACTTCCGTACCATTGAAGACGTTAAGCAGGCTGCCGAGCGCTCTCTTCGCACCATCAATATATTGGGCAGTGCCAACGGGATCCAACGACTTCCGCATCGCTGGCAACACGTTGTACGCAACGGTGGGGACTACATCGAGGGCCTATGAAACTTGGAACCATCTATTTTGAGTTATTAATCCAGTTATAACTATGGTGCCAAAACTAAAAAACCAACCTATGTATATCCGGCTAATCACCAAACTATACAGTGAATCGCAAGATAAAGTGGCCACAGAACGAGAAGGAGAAACATTCAAAATAGGGAGAGGAGTGTGTCAGGGAGATCCAATTTCCCCAAAACTGTTCATATGCCTGTTAGAAGACATATTCCGTGAACTGAACTGGAGAAACAGACATGGAATCACAATGAATGGATACAGGATCACAAACCTTAGATTCGCTGATGATGTGGTGCTATTTGCGAGAAGTGCTCACGAGCTACAAACAATGATAGAAGAACTAAACAACAACAGTAAGAAAGCTGGTCTAACAATGAACAAATCCAAAACTCAAGTCATGACAAACAGCCAGACAATACCAATCAAAATTGACACCAATGAACTGCAGTACGTGTCAGAATACATCTACTTAGGACAACTGATAGGGATCAGGAACAACATGGAAAATGAACTGAAACGCAGAATAGCAATAGCATGGAAAGCCTTCTGGGCTCTAAAATTCATTTTACTGGATAAGAAAATAAATCGGAAATTGAAATTCAGCATTTTAGACTCCTGTGTTTTCCCAGCACTATTGTACGGATGCCAAACTTGGAATTTAACCGAAACACACAAAAAACGAATCCAAATCTGACAAAGAAAGATGGAAAGGAAAGTGCTAGGAATATCTCTTACGGACAAAATATCAAACGACAGAATAAGGAGAATAACAAACTTAGAAGACGCCTCTCAAAGAGCCTCCAACCTGAAATGGAAATGGGGAGGCCACGTGGTTAGATGTCAGAACACAAGATGGACGTATATCTCAACAATGTGGTCGCCCTACTTTGGAAAACGACGATGAGGAATACAAGATGGACCGACATGCTCAGGAAAGCAGTTGAACCCCACTGGACAAGGAAGGCATTAACCCGTACAGAATGGACAGACATCCAAAAGAGACAGTTAACAGCATCGAGTGCGGATACCCAATAGTGACTAATGAAAGAACAGAAGTGACTAAGTGCGAGGCAGCAGTATCACTTATGCGGACTAGCTCCCCACATAAGCCTAATGATGAGCTCTCCCTCGAAAGAAGAGGCCATAGCCCTTCAGGGACATAAATGGCTATTCATTCATTCATTCATTCACTGTGTACTGTGACAAAAAGCACTGTGTGTGTATATATATAATCTATAATTATATATATATATAGACATGATACAGGATGAAATAACAAGGACGAGTCATGGTAAATAAATATTCAATACGGCATTTGCCTTTATGACTGGGGAAACCATGAAGAAACCCATGTAAAATTGGCAGGCCATGAGATTCGAACCTGGGACTTCCTGAATGCCAGTCCAAGATGTTACCATCTATCAATATATTCTTATCACTTATGTTGTGTGATCTCATACGCCAAATTCTGCCACCTGTCTTACAGGATATATAGCTGGAATATCTTATGACCCCAGGAGAATTATAAAAATTGCTGATAACGGGTACTTTGAAATGTGAAGAACAATAGCTTTTGGACGGAAGTATAGCCAAACATGACCATAGAACATGCTTTAATGCTAGCATGAAAAGTGTAGGGGGCACAATGATATAGAATTTTCATGGGTAATACCAGTATACAGTATTTAACCCATTCCTTTCTATTACCAGCTGCAATAATGATGACTTACCCAGTGACGCTAAGTGACCGTGCCGGACTGCGAAATTCTGGTGTTTGGGCTAATAACTTAGAGCGATCTGTATATATTAATAGTTTTCTTAAGTTTCTTCTAAACTAGTTTCACATACATTACCTCGTGTTTATGTTGTTTTTTGGCATGTTTCGATGTCTTCTTAGGAGACTTCACATCAGTCATTATTTCACTACAGATTTCATGAAATGGAATTTCCTGTTGAAATGCACTTTCTTGTAATGCATCATAAACTTCCAGTAAGCAATAAGCATCAAGAGCTGGGGGAAAAAAAAAGAATAAAAATACAGTACACAGTTTTGCTAATGTATGTGTCATAAGAGCCAGGGACTGAGTCTTGTGCAAGAACATCCAGAACATTACAAATCACATTTTCATTACACTGAAAATAAATTATTTTGTCCATTCGTTTTTCCAGAAATATGAATGCAGCAAAATTGCAGCTTAACATGTCCAGGCTCACATTTGAATGCACCATAATTTAAACCAGTGCTTTATTTAAAAAAAAAAACATTTAAGGGGTACTCTAGTATTTGACTTGATGGATCGTTGCCGGACTTATTCACATATAAGAATGAAGGTGCAATTACACACAATATGCATAAGGTTATACAAATTTAAGTCCTCTGAGGTGGAGTCAGTTCGTTTACATCAATTCTATCCATAAGCTGCAATTTAGTCCATGATACGCTTAAAGGGTTTTTTGCACTTTCCACCAAAAGACGCTAAATTTAAAATGAAAAGTACCTATACTTCTATTTTCAAGAGTTGGGGGTCTGACAGGTTTGTGACCAACCTCGGAACTACTGTGGGATATTGCTGATCATCTGACATGTATATAAGCAGAGTCATTTTCACAAGGGTACATATAATTTAACACATGAAAAACAACTACAGAATAGGCAGAGACAGAATGACAAAATCCAGTAAATGCAATTTGAAGCTAACAGGAAGGGATACAACAAACTCTTGAGCATGTGCTAATGTTGAATCAGTAACATCAGCAGTATCACTCACCTGTCTTTCTGATCGCAGAACTAATATCAAGCCCCACCTCTCAAAAATTATAATGAACGTAACACTAAATATAGCTACGATGCATATAATCATTTTCATTTTCCAGATTTCAAAATTGTGGAAGTTAATGTTTTTCCCCAATATAAAACTGGGAAAACCTTTAAGGGGTATGTGTACCTCTGCGTACACCTAGCAAAAAAGCATGATTTAAACTCAAATTTATATATTTTTAGTTTGAGTTAATTGCTTATAATGTAAAATCTCCAGTATTCTTGAGATAATACCAAGAAATCTCGTGCAAGATGGCAATGTCTCTTTACCTTTAAAATTCAAATCAATGCATTTCACACATTTTATACATACTTTAGGCTGCATTCCTACGTTGCAGGGAGATGAAAACCCAGCTGATCTCAAGGTTAGTAAAGGCATACAGATGCCACATGCTCATATTATATAATACTGTACAAATTTGTTCATTTATTTATTTATTCTGATGAATTTTATACAGAACTAGCAGGGGCCCACGATTATTTACTCAACTGCTGTTTTTTTTTTAAATAATTTATTTCACCGAAAAATAATTAAAACACTGACATCATTTTTACATAAGATGCAGGAATTAAATAATTTTGTTCTTGATTATATTGTTTTACTTAATAGATATCTATATTAATAAAAGGAAGTGTCTGTCCTCCGTCTGTCTGTCTTCCGTCTGTCTGTCCGCGATGCCCAGCGAAATCTACTGAACGCAGAGATCTGAAATTTTATACATAGGCGGGCTAAAGGGTCGGAATGTGCACCTCGAAGCCGGAATTTCAATTTTCGCTTTAGTTCGTGAGTTATGAGTGAAAAACGGGCAGAAAACGTGTATTTATTCCGTTTTCGAAGCATGAGTTTTCAGTAATACAAATCAATTACACTAGGCTTTGGCTATTTTTGTCAAACCTTCGACATAAAAGCATCGCGATCTCTTGAATGTTGTAGCTCACGCTGGTCGATTCATTTGTTTAGAATGTCAAGGCCCGTAGCACCGCCGTCTCGAGAATTACACTGCCTGTCCTATGCTTTATTTTAACATGGAGTTCAGAGTATTGTTAAATTGCCTAATTTATCCAGTAGAGGCGACACAGTTCACACCCAGATTGCAGCAATCACTAATCAAAATAAGCATTAAACAGACACAGATACTTGTGTTATTTGTTTAGAACGTAATATTATTCCAGTATATGACACTTACCTTGAAATGGAATTTTGGAGCAATAATTAAATAAATGTAAATTAATTAGACGCATTGATAGACTCGCCGTCTCGAGGAGTAATACAGTTTAGAAGGCAGTGATTATGAGACGGCGGTGACAGCACTACATAATCAACAATGTCGTAGCAAAAAACAAGAAGCAGTCTGGGTGTGAAAGGTGCTGCCATCTGTAATGTTGCCGAGTACGCAAAATTAGCCGTATAGGACAGGCAGTGTATACACGATTAATACAGTTTAGAAGGCAGTGGCCCGTAGACATGAAATTTTCAACCTACACGGAAGAGGGATAATCAATATGGGCCTAAATATGGTCAAACATTGTTCGATTTGGACGGAACTCACTATACAGGGATTTTCTGGGCCAAGGAACTCGAATCTGAGATCGCTTTTACGAGGCGACGCTTCATAATCGTGGTATGTAGTCCACGTGATTTAGGTGTTAATAATTATAATGATTTAACTATTATGCTCTTAATTTTTAATTTTTGAAATAATTATCGCGGGCGAAGCCGCGGGCACATGCTAGTAAACAATTAAATGAACAAAACAAGTCTTGTAGTGCCATATGGGCATAAAGATTTGAAATGAAAAGATAAAAACGTACCACAGATTCATGAACCTTACCCAAATCATGCATAAACAATTAAAACGACTGATAATTAAAAACCCGGCTTCGAGGTGCATTTCACAGCTAAACTGAGCTGCCTGGGGGGGGGAATCTCAAATTCAAGTTCCCTCCCCCACCAAAAAATAAACCTGCATAGTGAGTTTTGTCAAGCCATTCAATGTTTTCCCATTAGACGTGCATTCATGATCCCCTTCTGTTCATGTATGTAAAATAATAATAATAATAATAATAATAATAATAATAATAAATCAGATCTCTGCGAATCGTAAAGAAATCAATTAAGAGAGCAAGACCATCTTGAAGGTATTTATGAAAGGTATTTCATCTCCTCAAAAAAAAAAAAAAAAATATATATATATATATAGATTTTTTTTTCGGCAATAAGAATCAAAATTTTTCAAAATCCTTTCTTTTGATTACATTATTATTACTTACATAATTAAGTGAAGATACTGTCAAAATTCCAAGTCTCTACCTATTATAGTTTAGGCTCTAGGTTCATTCTCTGTCTGTCTGTCAGTCAGTCAGTCAGTCAGTCAGCCAGTCAGGACAAAGCCACTTATATAGATAAAAATTTTGTGGATTGGAAAATTGCATTATTGATATTGATAGAGATAGTGATAGCAAAGATTCAGATGGTGGAAGTAATTCAGGTATTGGCATAGTTACAAACATTTGAAGGTGAATTTATTTAAGAAAATGTGATTTTTTTTTTTTTAAATAACTAACTACAATTATTGAACACTTTTCAAAGTGTCTAATTCAAAAGGTCCACTTATAATACAGTCAACCCTCGATATAATGCCACCATCCGTTTTCTAACATTTAGTGGCACTAGGCGAGGGTGACACTAAAATGAAATTTAATTTTTAAAATAAAAATTGCATAATACGTGCTCTATTAATTTACTGTACAGTACTAAGGAAAAAAGTTAAATAAAAAGCAAATAGAGAACTTTAGCAGAAAATAAAATACACTGTACTGTGCAGTAACTGAATATATTACAGTATATGTCCAGTGCTACAGTATGCAAAAAGGATGAAAATCATGTGAGTACATGCAAGTGATTAACTATAACTGAATAACTGTAGTGCAATGTTTAACAGCTGAATGGAGATTGTACTAAAAGAAGTGAAAGTTTGGAATGTCTCATTGTATGAAGGGCTCTTTCTACCTGTTCCACCCTCAGCAGGCTGTCTGTCCAACTTCTTAACATAGCTTCCTCATTTCACTGCACTAAATTACAGTTAGTGCCAGGAGAACTCTCACTTCTTGGAAATATAGTACATTATGTTTCTTACATAATCTTCCTAACATTATGCCAGTTTCAAAAGAATTATGAAACTGAAGAAAGAAAGAAAGAAAGAAAGAAAGAAAGAAAGAAAGAAAGAAAGAAAGAAAGAAAGAAAGAAAGAAAGAAAGAAAGAAAGAAAGAAAGAAAGAAAGAAAGAAAGAAAGAAAGAAAGAAAGAAAGAAAGAAAGAAAGAAGGAAAAAAAAATCCCTTTAGGCTGGCCTACAGGCGGAGGTAGATTTTGAAGTGCTTTTGGTTTAATTTATTGTCGCTGCATAGCACTCTTCATCTTTAGCCTTGGCATGACAAACCCGCAATAATAATAATTGCGAAAAAGAGAAAAGAGCACTTTTTCAAACATTCAAATCTCGCCTTAAATGAGAGCTATCGAGAAACTAGGTATTGATTTGTACAGTACTCATCAAGAGCTTTATATTCTGTTACACATTCAATATATTACTGCTTAGCAGTATGGACAATCAGTAGACATAACTTCTGCTTCTCTTCCTAATTCACAGTATAAACAAATATTGGCAACACTGTCAAAAACAGCGACAATGTCATTTCATATTTTTCATATTTCATATTTATTTAATCCATTTTGACCACAGTTATGCGGCATAGGATACAATATAACTAACTATTATAGTACAAGGGTACAAGAATAATATTAGAAATACATACAACACAAACATACAGAGAAATACAAAGAGATACAAAGAAATACAAAGAAATACAGGATCAATACAACACTACAAAACAATAAATAAATAAATAAATAAATAAAAAGTGCAATGTGTAGGTCAAATAGTAGGTTCTGAAAGATTATTTAAAGTTTTTGGCTGCCTCAAAAAATTAATCATTTTTGCAGAAGCAGATTTGTTTTAGTTTCATCAGTACTAAGCCTTTAAAGTGTTTAAAAGTTAAATTTCTAGTAGCAACCGGAAGAGAATTAAACATTTTCACTGACATGTACCTAAAATTATGTTTGGTTGTTGCAAACAAGCATTGATCCTGTAAAATGTTATTGCAATTTCTGGTGCCAAAGGTATGTACATCAGAATAAGTTTTAAAGTTATCAGAATTACGCTTAACATATAACAAACACTGTAATATATATATATAGATGGTAGGCTGAGAATACCAGATGAGATGAAAAGATGTTTACAGTGGGCTTTCCAATCAGCACCAAAGATTATCCTTAAAGCCTTCTTAATCATTTAATCCTGTAACACAACCGAAAGAACTTTTCCTTCATAATGACATCACTTCTGTACTTGCAATGACAGCTGATATTAGGCTACGTACAATTGTTAAATAGCATGTCCCTCATCCATCTATACAAAACTGGAAGCCATAGGTTCCCTATGAGACCAAGTGGAATCTTCTTTAGATAGCCAAGAGGGACCTGACCACCATAATGCATTATGAATTAACTCATTAGGAGTTGAACCTCTGCTTATTAAGTCAGCAGGATTATCTTTAGAGGAGACGTGAGACCATAAATAGTCAGCTGTTAACTCTTGTACATCAGCTACTCTATTAGCTACAAAAGTCTTTAACGTAGTGGGCGAATGATTGAGCCAACTCAAAACTATTTTAGAGTCAGTCCATAAGTATGTTTTAGCAATGTTTAACTGTAACGTAGGTACAACTTTATGAGTCAGATTAGCAAGCAAGTGAGCTGCTAATAACTCAAGTCTAGGTATGGTAACTAGTTTGATAGGTGCTACCTTAGACTTAGCACAAAGTAATACAGTAGTTACTTTATTATTACTGTCAATAGATCTCAGGTACAAGCATGCACCATAAGCATTTTGACTCGCGTCGCAAAAACCATGTACTTGAATTAACATAGCTTCTGAAGGGAGAGCTAATCTTGGAATAGCTATTTGTGAAATGTCAGGTAATTGTTGATGGATTGATAGCCATTGTTTAGCTACACAATCTGGAATGGGTTCATCCCATGTCTTAGTCATTTTCCATAACGATTGAAAGATCATTTTACAATGAGCTACAATAGGGCATATCAAACCTAAGGGGTCGAATATGGACGCTATACAAGAAAGTAGAGTTCTCTTGGTACAAGTTATAAATGGTTTGGAAGGATCTATTGAAGTTTGTATCTTTAACAGATCACTTGAGGGTTGCCATAAAAGACCTAATGCTCTTATTGCATTGTCATTAGATTCGTCGAATGAATGAATATCTTGTTTTTCATGCAATTCGACTGGAATATTATTCAGAAGACGTGGATCATTAGACGTCCATTTTCTAAGTTCGAAACCGCCAAGAGGTAGCAATGTAAGAAGTTCTGATACCATCTTTTGTGCTTGATGGATATCAGCAGCACATGACACTACATCGTCAACATAAGTTGAATTATTAATTATTTGAGAAGCTAAGGGAAACTTATCACCTTCGTCAATGGTGAGCTGCTTTAGAGATCTCGTTGCTAGAAATGAAGCAGGAGCGGTACCATAAGTAACCGTTTTCAAGTTGTAAACACTGATTGGTTCCGTGGGAGCACTTCTCCAGATAATTTGCTGAAGAGGTTGGTGTTCTGGATGAACTAATATTTGGCGGTACATCTTTGCGATATCCGCAGTAAATGCTATTGGATTAAGTCGAAACCTGAGCAAAATAGAGAATAGGTCAGGCTGCACAACAGGACCTATAGCTAAAATGTCATTCAAGGATTTTCCATTGGAGGACTTAGCTGAAGCATCGAAGACTACTCTAACCTTTGTAGTAGTGCTACTAGGCTTAATTACTGGGTGATGAGGAATAATGTATTCACAAGGAGCATTAGTAATGTGGTCAGCTCGTTGCATATGACCTAAATCCTCATATTCTTGCATGAACTTGACATATTCAGTACGTAAGTATTCGTTGGATGACAGTCTTTTTTCTAAGAGCTGAAACCGTTTGTAAGCTTGTTGCTTTGTGCTACCTAATGTTTCAGGCGGAGCAGTAAAAGGAAGTTTAACTATATATCTTCCAGAGTCATCTCTGGTGGTAGTTTGAGAGAAATGTTTCTCACATTCCGATTCATCATGGAATGGAGCAGAATTATTGACAGCTTCTAATTCCCAGAACCTAGCTAATTGTTCATCCACAGCTGATTCTGAGTGCAAGAAAGCAGAGTAGTTTGAATCGATCGACGAGTCAGAACTAGGAAATGAGCGATTAGAATGAGCTTGCTTGACACGAGGCTTCTCACGCCTATTAGCTGCTTTAGTTTTGCTGTGAGAAGTCATTTGCTTAGAAACACTCATATGTTTAGAAGCAGTACTTTGCATAGGAATACTATGCTGCGAAGAAGTAACAGGTTGAGGGACTTTACCCATAAAGTACCAACCAAATTCTGAATTATGTATGCCAGGCAGATTATCAGCCATGATTTTGCCTGATAACAATATTTGTGAAAAAAGCTCTGTACCAATGAGCAAATCTAGGTACTTAGGTTGGTTAAATTTAGCATCTGCTAAATTCAAGTTAGCTGGAATATTCCAATTGTCAGTATTTATGTAAGCACGAGGGAACTTACAAGTAGCTATGCATGGAATAACCAAAGCATTCGTTTGGCATGACCAATCAGAAACATTAGATTTCAGTGACAAAGATGCTACCTTGCAGAGAGTGCGCTTTTCAAACACTACTCCTTGCAAATATTCTCTATGAGGAGTTGGTTTAAGTTTGAGGCGTTGAAATAATCTATCTGTAATTAAATTACAAGTCGTAGCTGAATCAAGAATGGCTGTAGCCTCAATGTACTCGCCATTAGCATCTGCTATTAACACAGTTGCTGTAGGGTATAGAATCTTTGAAGTAGCTGGACCACTTCTTAGCATGGCACATGGGTTTACTGGTATGGGAGCGTTTGAAGGATGAAGCAAAGTACTATGTTTACCTTGACACTTCATACAAGTATAAGAAGAGCAGGCTTGTGAATGACCACCTATTCTCAGGCAGACATTACATACATTGTTGCGTTTCACAAATTCAAATCTTTGGGGCAAAGCGAAAGCTCTGAATGCTTCACAGAGAAATAATTCATGATCACGAGGGCGATTACAACATATACAAATAGGTTGAGACCACGAAGGCTTTTTCTTAGCTTCAGTGGACTTACGATTGTTGTTAGAATTATTATTAGATTTCGCAGTCACATTTTTGACTGGAGATTGATTCGACTGGGACTTGATAGCTAAATCAGTCATTTGAATGACTCGAACTTTGGCCTCAAGGAAACTGAATAAGTCCTTCAGTGATGGAAACTTATCAGCTTTAAGCGAAGATTCCCAATCTCTAATAATAGCTGGAGAAAGCTTATTCAGTATTATTTTTGAGATAATAAGATCAGTCAGCTCAACATCAATGTGCAGTGACTGAAGCGCGTGGACAGTACTTATGTAATGATCTAAGTATCTCTGGAGCGAATCAGCAGAGTTTCTATCAATAGAAGGGGGAGAAAATAAATTCTCTAAATGAGCATTAGCAATGAGTCTGTCATTGTCAAAACGTTCTAACAAAGTTTGCCAGGCAATGCTAAATGTGGCAGCACTGACAGGAATATTATGTATAATAGTCATAACCTCAGGGGTTAAGCATGACTTTAAATATTGAAACTTGTCCATCTCAGACACGTACTGATTCTGCAGTATTAATGATGTAAACGTGTCACGAAACTCTAGCCACATAGTGGGATCGCCTGAAAATGTCGGTAATTTTATTTCAGGTAACTTTGGAAGAGAAACGTGGTTTTGCTCAGTCAGTACTGGTTGCGGACTAGGCGCAGACATAGGATCTGGATCGTATATTTGCTTGTTTGCCTTTATGGAAGCTTCAAGTCTAGTAAGTGCTTTGTAATAGGCTTCTTCAAGCTCATAGTGTTGAATTTGCCTGTCATTGAATGATTCAATGTCTTCAATTGAAGACTGTTCAGCTTGATAGTGCTGAAATGATTGTTCAAGTTCAGCACATCTCTTAATACCTTCAAAGTAAGATGCCTGATCCTCGATCATAAGCTCGTTTATAGCTTGAATATGGTTTAAGAGCTGTACTCTTAATTGTTTAAGCTTTGCGAGCTTAATTAAAGTCTCTGCCTTAGCGATAGTTTTGAAATATGCTGCTTCAACTTCTTCACGAGAGTTGGCCTCAGCATTCGTAGCATGGAGTTGTTCGAGCTGGGTTTGAACCAGTTCAAAACTCTCAAATAATTGTTTGAGTTTGTCTCTATGAGAGAACAAAGCATGTAACTCGATTTCACGAGTTACAGTAAAATCTGATATTACTTGAACTTGAGTGAATAGTTGAGCTTTGATTTGCTGCAGCTCAGAAAACTTAATCAATATTTCTACTTTAGAAATAGCTTCAAAGAAATCTCTTTCGACTTCTTCATGGTAATTAATTTCAGCCTCTGTGGGCTGAAATTCTTCTAATTGAATTTGAATAAGCTCAAACTTATTGAAAGACTCTTTAAGTTTGTCTCTGCGAGCTAGCAACATTTGGTGATTGAGTTCACCTGACTCATTAAGATTAGTAATATAATTACACTGACGTGTAAGTTGTGCCTTAAGAGGAGTGCGTTTTCTTTTGAGGTCTTCGACCTGTCTTACTGTTTGATCTTCCATGACTCAAAGATAGGTATACGAAAAATGAAAACAATGTAGGAATTTGCCCGCTTGCCGGGATACAAGGAAGCAATGCAAGTGAAATAGTATGCGAGAAGAACAGGACCGTTTTGCCCGCCTATGAGAAACAACTTCTGGACAACTTATTGTCAAGAAGACAATGAAATATATGATAGAGCAGAATGATTGCAATTATTTGCAATAAGATGGGTATTAAATTGCAAAGAACGTTAAGAATCTTGTTCGTGTAAGAGAATTGTGTGATAATGTACTGTTGACAGAGTGTGTTGTGTGTCTGTGACTTACATTGATGTCACAATGTTTACAATTGACATATATATCATACAGTACACTTTGAAGTTTCACTGAGTGATGGCAAGTGGCTCAAATGCTTATGGCAGAGCACAAATCAATGTTAAGTCAATCTTTAATTGCTTAAGTATCAATATATATCTCTTGAGATAAAATAATAATGCATACATGAATGTGAGCAAAACAAGAAGGCTCTTGTATGCCACCCAAGTCTGTCTGTGACACAGAGGGTGAATGATGCAAGAGTATTATTGTATTATTACAATCTTAATAGTTTGATTATGGTCAGAAGGACCAGATGAAGGAATAACTTATTAGTACAGTCTTGCTGGTAATATCCTAGATGTAGGCTAGGCCTATTAATACAGTCTTACTAGTTCTATCCTAGATGTAGGCTAGGCCTATTAATACAATCTTACTAGTTCTATCCGGCCCGGCAGGACCATATGTAGGATCAGGGGGCGTAATATATGTGATAGCGGACTGTAAAAGTCCCTAATACCTACACGAGATTGTAAATTTAATTGTGCTTAACACTTTCCGTGCCAACCACAATTAATAAGATCTCTGGCGGAGGACCACCTCCATAATGGAGGAAATGAAATGAATAAGCTTTATAGCATACATCACTCAATGAAACCTTGAATATAAGACATAACATTTAATCATAAGCTAAGCACACGAACAAATACACTTTCACTTGGTTGACAAAGTTGAAAGCGAAGATAGTAGGTCTTCAGCTAACAGTCTTCTTGATGTAGCATTTATATATCCATACAATGGTTGACAATCTTCAGGTATGTAGAGTTTATGTTTGATGTAATATGTGAGTCATCTTAACGCATGAGATTGAATGAAAGTTTGTAAATAATGGAGTTGAAGATTCAGTCTTGAAATCACATAAAATCACATTTGTGAATAAATATATATATGTGTCCGTGAAGTGTGACACTTGTAGAAGTAGATTTCAATATGAGAAACTGAATATTAAGTCTGATGTATAAGCTATTTAACGATAGCTAAATCTCAACAATAAGATCGATGTTTAATGCGTAGATGAATGGAGAATTGAAGCCACTTCTAGTAATACTATTGATAACTTACTTGAAGTGAAGTATATGTCCTCGTATAAATTGAAATTAGCAGAATCTTTACCTGCTGTAAGGATGAGCATATATGTCGTGATGTCCCAGCTATTTAGCAATTAGCAAAACACCACAAGAACGCCATTTTGCCAGTCATAAGTTGAATGAAAGACAAGCACATTTCTTGATGCACTAGAAGTATTGCTTACTTGAAGCATATGATGAAGAAATGTAGAATCTGTAGGATATGTTATCCTTACAAATAGAATGAATGAAAGTTGATGTTCAAATTATATCTCAATAATCTGAAGCACCAGAGAAACACATGAATCCTTTCATGTATAAGTAAAATGGAATTGTTGAAGTGAAGAAGAAGGAAGTCAAGTCAATGAGCAATATGAAACGCATATAAACTGCTCAAGAAGTGTATCCTGAAGACTGGATACAAAAAATAACAATCAAATATGAATAATAAAGACAATGAATATGAATAATAGATTACAAGCTAGAAAATGAATGTTATTTAAATAGTAATATGAATCAAGTTGACTACAGAAACAGGAACTGACAAAAGAAAGATATCCAAAGCCAACATGATAAGCTAAATCTAATGTTGAAAGTAAATGAACATAGGATGTAATGCAATAACTAAAAATGTAAACTTAACAATAAAAACTAGAGAAAAAATAATAAATAGAATATACTGCTGTTAAGTTGGCAGCAAAAAATAATTAACTTGTACATAGCTTAAATCTATGATTGAACAAAAGAGGAAACAGCAAAGTAACGGGGCCTAAATACGCTAACGGTGGATTTAACCAACAATCTACTGGTCTATACTTCTGGTTTTATTAAAACTCATAAGCTTACTGTGTATGAAAAAAACTTCGTTTTACCTAACCAGTAGTATTTTGTTTGATTAAGTCGGCCTAAGAAGGGCTTAACCTTCGGAAGAAATTGATATAGGAAGATATGAAATTTTTTTTTATAAAAAAAGAGTATTCTGTAATTATGTTTCAGCTACTTGATGGAGGAGTAGAGGCTCCGGTCAAGGAAACCATCATTAAAGGCCATGGGTATCGGCATGCTGACCACATGCCCCCCAATCCTGCCATCTGCCTTTGGTAGATGACGCAGATCCCTTGAAGGATGTTGCGCCACGGAGTTTAGTATAGTTTTAGTTTATAAATACAACCAACCTTGTAGTTGTGTGTTTAGCAGTGCACTGTTAGTAAGCGAGTTAAATGTAGTTAAAACAAACAAACGCACAGCCTTACCCGATTGGAGAGAACGAGAGGTTTAATTACAATAATAATGTTTCATAGGCATTGCATTTCACTGACACTATAAATTCTTAAGGATCACAATCACTCGATTAATGATGCCTCGTTTTTTCAAACTATTTCCTCGATACGTATGCATGCCTTACGGCACTTGTATCGCAATATACTATTACAGTATAAGGTACTGTGTAAAAATATGTGGTGGACTGAACTGAAAATTGTAACAATGCTGTGAAAATAAATTGTATTTTGGCTCTCCTAAAATTATGGTATTTTGACTTATTCACGATTTCCCTATCACTCTAGAATTATTCTCCCCAATCTCAATTTACACATTATAGAACAATTAAATATGTCACCAAGTCGAGTTGCGTAGTAAAACGATACAGCTTACGATGAATCAAGTTGACATTGAATGTTACAAGCTGTATATAAATTATCTCAATTCACTACGTAGGTTTTAAATACTCACTGTGATAGTGAAGATTCCTTTGGGTAATTAAATATCAAATCGGTTCAAACCTGATGTCAAACCAAATGCAATAATCTTTCCTTGAAAAATGCCAAAAAATCCTTGATAGTATCATTAAAACTTCTGCTATTGTGAACGAAACGCTAGCCTAATAGTTTCTTAAGTCTGTAGGCTTCTGCGGCCGGAGTCATCACAGTCTAGGCTGTCCGGGTAGCGCCGCATCGAGTGTTGAGAGACCAATGTTTCTACAGCCATGTTGCTGTCTTCTTCATGGCCAAAAGGTCACTGACTAAGCCGGGCATCGGGCTCTTATATATCTGTGTGGTGTTGCGGAGCAGTAGCGGGCGTCCGGCCACTCACAGAAGAGGCATCTGTTGGAGATCTGGGATTGGTCGGTCGACAAAAGCAGTTGGTCTAATAGTTTCTTATTTAGCGCTATTCAACAATGATTAAAAACGCATTCCCATTGGTGAAGAAAGCATGAACAACTCAGCAATGATATTCTTAAAAGAGAAGACGTAGATTGAGAAGCAATCTGGCAGTCATATGATGACAGGCTAAATAAAATATATTCATAAGTATTGCTTAATTAAAATAATAAAAAATGCAATTGAAAACAAATATTGAACTGAATTAGGTAAAGAGGAAATCCCTACAGTCATTTGTTTTGCCAACAAGAAAAGGATATAATATTCTGGGAGGCCGTGCGCAAGATCAACAATGAATAAAATTAGCAAAGCCGCTAAACAAGACAAAATTAATGATATTATAATAATTCTTAAAGAGAGCCATGACTGTGATAACTCTATCAAACTCAAGGTATCAACATAACCGAACAATAGTCCCAATGTTCTTTGAGGACAACACTTTCATATTAAACTCCTTTTTACTGAGAATTATTTTATCACAGCAATATCAAAGAGTACAATGCACCATATGAAATATAAATAAATCTGAAATCTTTTTTATAAAAAGAGAGTTGTTTATTATGTTTTAAATTGATATTATATTGTATTATTTATTTTTGATTTTCCCATGCATTATTGTTCTAAAGGTGTGTAACTATTATTTTTAATATGTCTAACTCTATTACATTGGTAATTTTATCCTTAGTTAATCCTCACACTTTCCTTTCGGCAGGCCTTCAGGCTGAGGTATATTTTTAAGTGTTAATTTTTTCAAACTTTCAAATCACGCATTATATGAGAGCTATCGAGAAACTAGTTATTGATTTGTAGAGTACTCATCAAGAGCTTTTCAATGATACCCCACAAGACGTGGTTTCAAAAATTTCGAATTTCCATCCACCACCCCTACCCCCACTCGTACCCCAAAAACCCCCGAATCGTTGGTGTCACTATGAACTCCATAGGGAGTACTCTAATTTATTCAAACAAAGTTTCCCTCTATAGGCTACTTCATAGAGGCCGAGATAAAAATGTTTTAAAATTTCAACCCCCTCCCCGACCACCCCCTTGGGCCAATTTTGCTCATTAACGAACTTGTCCGAACTATTAGGCCTAGAAATAACATATTAAAATTTGGTTCAAATGTCTTCAAAATTACGGCCGCTAGCGTGTAAAGATATATATATATAAATATCACAATTTTTTTTTTTTGAACGGGCGGTGGTTTCGTACTTAGGGGAGCATGAAACGTAAAGATATGAAAGAATTTTTCGAAAATCATGACATGGTATCCATTGCAATAGGTATACCTAAAAACACTGCAAGGTATATGTTGGCTCAAGGGTCTGTAAGTTATAAGTTTCAAATTTGCCTCTGTGGTGATTGTGTGTGTTGTCATTGCCTTCCCGCGTTATGCGTCACTTCCTGGCGGTGTGTGGCGCGCTTTCGGCCCCCCAAGTCGAGTCAGTATTGTCTGAGATGCAGTAGCATATAGCTGTGTGGTTGCGCTCGCTCCCTTGTGCGGGACAGCGTCCAGCTTGTAGGCTTATTTACTCATCTTCTATCCACACCCTTTCGCTCCTAGGCATTGGGCAGCGTGTGTGCGATTCCGGGCTTCATATCGTATTTTCTGTGTGAAGTGCATATGTTCCCATTGTGTTAATGGCCTAGCCACTGCGTGTACTCTTAACAAAGAAAGTCAGTGCATTTCAGTGCTAGCGCATCAAGAAGCTATATAAACTGTTTCAGTGATTCAAGACGAACATTTTGATATTCATATTCAATTGAAAATTATTTATGGTCCTATTCTTTCCACTATGATTTTATTAAAAAATAATATAATACAAACAATAATACTTATTTACAATAGTGGATAAAACAATCCCCTCCAACACACAACGTTTCAACCTGCCCTCCAGGCCTTTCTCAAGTGTACTGAATTGAAAAAATCATAAACAAACTGCCGTAACTATGTAGCACCTTTTTTGTTTTTTGTTACTATTGTTGTTGTTGTTGATCATTACAGTCTCCACTGTTTTCTACTTCCCGCTCCCTAAACGTGTTATCTCTGAAATGCTCATTTATCCATTCCCTCGGGATATCAAAATTATTATCATAAATTGATCTTGGACAGGGAAATCTTGGAACTCTATATGTTCTATTTAAGTTCTTAATCACATTAATCCACTGTTCCCCTAAGTCTCCCTCATAATTATTAAAGCAATTATCCCTCCTTCCAATGATAGTCACGGCTTCACCAATTTTCCTCCGTAAGCGGTTGGCTTCTATCTTCACCACTTCTAATTCGCCCATTTTGTGTCCTTCTTTAATCATATGCTGGCTTAACCCTGTACAAAATTTTTTGTTTTTTATATCTCTTTCATGCTCACGTAGTCTTACACTAAATGTTCTGCCTGTTTCCCCTATATATATCCCTTCACAATCATTGCAAGAAATTGCATAGATTCCCGGTTTTTCCATCTTTTCCTTGTTCCTGGTGGAAGCCCAACCAAGGTGAGTTTTATATACACAAAAGATCTTTTCACCATCACACTACTAAAAACAACATATGGCGCAACTTCGTTATTCGTGCACTCAGGTTGTGCAATAACAGTTGTGATTTGGAAAAAGAAAAGAATGAAATTATAAAACTTGCCATTAAAAATGGATACAAAGAAAACAAGATCCGGAAGATATGGAGGAACGTAGAAATGGGTAATGCTGAGGGTAGTGATAGAGGTGGAGAGAAAACACGGGACTTGAATAGAAGATATGTGTCTGTTAATTATATTCCTGGTTTGAGTGAAGGCATGTGCAAAGTGCTAAGGAAATATGACCTGATACCAGCATACAGGCCTATAAGGACCATTGGGAACTTATTTTCACAACACAAAAAATTTGGTAGCACCAGGAACAAGGAAAAGATGGAAAAACCGGGAATCTATGCAATTTCTTGCAATGATTGTGAAGGGATATATATAGGGGAAACAGGCAGAACATTTAGTGTAAGACTACGTGAGCATGAAAGAGATATAAAAAACAAAAAATGTTGTACAGGGTTAAGCCAGCATATGATTAAAGAAGGACACAAAATGGGCGAATTAGAAGTGGTGAAGATAGAAGCCAACCGCTTACGGAGGAAAATTGGTGAAGCCGTGACTATCATTGGAAGGAGGGATAATTGCTTTAATAATTATGAGGGAGACTTAGGGGAACAGTGGATTAATGTGATTAAGAACTTAAATAGAACATATAGAGTTCCAAGATTTCCCTGTCCAAGATCAATTTATGATAATAATTTTGATATCCCGAGGGAATGGATAAATGAGCATTTCAGAGATAACACGTTTAGGGAGCGGGAAGTAGAAAACAGTGGAGACTGTAATGATCAACAACAACAACAATAGTAACAAAAAACAAAAAAGGTGCTACATAGTTACGGCAGTTTGTTTATGATTTTTTCAATTCAGTACACTTGAGAAAGGCCTGGAGGGCAGGTTGAAACGTTGTGTGTTGGAGGGGATTGTTTTATCCACTATTGTAAATAAGTATTATTGTTTGTATTATATTATTTTTTAATTTTGATATTGCTGTTTCCACTTCTCTTTACTGGGACACTTTACCACGTCATTCACTATCTTGGCGGGTGTATGCTCCTGGCATCAGTAACTGTGCCCAACTGCATTTATAATCATCCTATGCTAAGTGTTTCTGTAGTTTCAATTACTCAGAGTTCAGGATTCCTGAATATATTGTGTTGCAAAACATCAAAGTCTAAATCCCTGATTACAGCGTCCTACAGTCCAAGTTCTCCTTGTTAATTTAAGTTGGTTATAGCAAGCCAGGTCCTCCAAATCCTACTAGTTACCCTACAGTATATTTTGTGAAAGTCTTATCTTATATTCACTGGCACTAAATGAAATGGCGCAGTAACAAGGTTTCATATGTATTTTATATGGGAGAAGAACCATTCTCTTGCATTTATTGGCGCAGTGCAAGGGTGGCATTGTAAAGAGGGGCATTATATTGAGGGTTCACTGTATTTCTTTCTTTCTTGTAGTTTTACCTCTCTCCTTTTAGGAATTACGCATCCACACACAGCCCAGCTACATATTGGGAGAGGGATTATCTATTGAGCATACACACATACTTTTTGATTAGACAAGGACATCTAGGACCTCCGGGGGTGAGGGATCGGCTCTATGCCAAGGCTACTTCCAAGACAACATGAACACGTAGGATGAGCACAACATTCTCACACACATTCTTTAAATAAGGTGAGGATGGGATGAAGATGATAATGACAGCTAGATGATATTCAAGGACCACAAGGGCCTAAAGTTGCCTGACATTTGTCTCATAAGGGAGGAAAAACCTGGGAAAAAACCCCACCCAGGTAACTTGTTCTGACCAGGCTTCAAACCTGGGCCCACTGCATGAGAGGAGTGAATCACATCCCCTGCACCACTGTGGTGGACTTTTCTATCTAAAGTAAAATTATTTCTTGCCAATGCATTGCTAACATACCCCAACAGCATCCAAGCTTGCAATTATATCAATTGAGGGCCCTCCCCATCCTTTATCAGAGGTATATTAGCACTGCACTGAATGAAAATTTGAATCTGCGATATTCTGGCTGACCCTCACCTGGCTTTAGATTGAACATTGAACCTCAAGGATGTGTACTACTCTCTCTTAGTAGTCCAATTTTAGTGATGCATACTGCTTAGATTTGCCAAATTCAAATGGACCACAGTTAATTTAATTTAATTTAAATTAATTTTATTTAATGTTGGGTGTTAATGGATTAAAACCCTCCAGACCAATATTCTTAGGTCTCATATGAGCAGACTAAAGATACACTGTTTGACCACCGGCATGGTCTTGTGGTTAGTGTCGCTGACTACAGATCCATCGGCCCGGGTTTGATCCTCGGTACCTCCTCAAATTTTTCTGAGGTAGGGAGGTCTGGTAGGGGTGCACTCAGCCTCGTGATTCAAATTGAGTAGCTACTTGATAGAGAAGTAGCGGCTCCGGTCATGGAAACCACCATTAACGGCCGTGGGTGTCGGCATGCTTACCACATGCCCCCCAATCCTGCCGTCTGCCTATGGTAGATGACGCAGCGGTCGGGTGGTAGGCCTTGTCTTTTCTGGGATCTTAGCACCATGGAGTTTATTTTTAAAGATACACCGTTTACTTAACTGTAAATGTCTCTTAAATTAAATAAGATAAAGATTGCATAAAGATCAGAAAGTTTTTCTTCTATTGGTTTGAAAACTTACTAACAAATAATAGAGAACTATTGAGTGATTGGGTATAGTCTGGTCAGCCAGGTCCATCAAGTACCTACTGAATTCAGCTATAAATTCAGCAAAAAATAAGTAGTATATTTTCATTAGATGTATTCTGAAAAAATTACTGTATATTAAAAACATAATCTTTATTTTGGGAACCGTGAATTTTATATGAAAATGTATATTTAATTTAAAAGGGGGGACAATTTAATTGCCTCTAGGAAGTTTTCGGCAGAAACTTTTAATGCATCCTGTAGCACTGATGGGAAGCCAACTAAAACTGAATATTGACAGGAGAAAAGTACTATGCAAGGCAATTTATTAGAACAACAAAAATTGCTAATTTATTACTCATAAGTAGGGAATAAAAATTCAAAATTCTCATTAAATTATTAATGGCATTTACTTTGAAATCTAGATTTGGAAAAACATTTTCCTGTAAAATTCCTTTAGAAATAACACAACATTTTTAAAGGTGCATGAAGAGCTAAATCAAGTGCACAAGCTAACATTATTATTCAACCTAACTCTCTGTTTACCCACAGCAAGCCGCACAGATAAACAGATAATAGACAGAGAGTCAGACAACATTCCAAAAACACTTCTTTCAGCTTCCAGACATGAGAACATGTTTTTCTAGTGTTTATCACAATTTTGATTTTTCACAATCTCTATTCTTCAAAAAATAGTACCTGATAAGACAACCCTGAATATAAGACGTCATTTTGAAGAGGTTTTTTGATAATTTTTATTTTTAACAAATTCTAACTACTGTTATTCTAAATTAAAAATGGTTTAAGATCCACCAAAAAAATTAAACACTAGCTGGTCTTCTGTTCAGAACAACCTTCAAACCAATTTAGTTATTAGTCATCCACCCCCTTTTCTTGGCATCTGAAGGTAAGTCCTGCAGGCAGTTTTTCTTTTGGCATGGTTTTCCTGCAAAGAATAAGAGATGGGAGCAGCTTCCTACCATTTGCTAAAGCACCCAGCATGACTGTTATTCTGGCCTTCTCATTATCAGAGCTTCTGATAAAGACTCTTTTAGCGCCCTTCACATCAACTGTAATATCGGACGTCATACCAAAATAAACAGGCGTCTGATCGGCATTGCCCATATGGCTTAGCAAATGGACATGTTGTTTCTGTAGATTAATTACATGCTGAAATGCAATTAGCTTTTCATCAAACGCCATGGGTAGTCGATGAGCTAGTGTTGTCCTGCACCTCACAACGTCAGTGACCTTGGCACTGTAGCACAAGTTCCACCCTCTTCATCCTCAGGTACCAGCCCGTACTCGCTTTGAATTGCGGGCTGCTTGCTGTCAGGAAATTCCTCCTTATCTCCAGTGCTTTCATTCTAATAAGCTCGAGTAACTGGCAAGCCTTCACTGAGTTTCTCTTGCACATACTGCACAACCTGTTGCTCCATTTCATGAAAAATTTCCGTGTACCAATGCCAGCCTAAGAATGGAACCTGATGTAAACAAATAAAAGCACGTGAAGTACTGGACTGAAATTGTAATACTACGCGAGTGCACTATTTGTATTTGACATGTGCTTGTGTATTGAACTAACCGAGTGGCTTAATGCTTACAAACGTTTAATTATAAATTTGGAAAAATAATTCAGTGCATTGGAAAATAGAACAACGTAACTTTATTTAATACGTTTCCTGTTAATGAGTATAATTTTATAATTAAAATAGGTCTACTAAAGTAGTAATATAAACAGTATGGAAATATAGAACGGCAATGAAAATTAAAAGTTATCTTAGGCGTATTATTGAGATCATGAAAGTGGTTCAATCCCGTCGATTTCCACCTTCTCCTCCACCTCATCTTTGGTGCTGCTACTGTCAGCAGGATTGATTTCAAAGTGGTCAACAATGGCATTGCACATACTATCTGATTCCCAGAATTTCTTCTCCTTTATTACATGTTCAATACACTCAGGGCCGTCGCGTGGTATGTTGGCGCCCGGGGCAAGATTTTGTCAGGCGCCCCCCCCCCCCAAAACTCAATCCCACGTGCACCCTCCCGACATTCCACCTATCTGTAGGGATTTTATTATTATTATTATTTATTTATTTATTTATTTACAAACACAAACTTATAATGACTTAAACACGCAATGAGCGACGCGACTTGGACTGGTCAAGATCCAAGCCGCATCGCGTCCAGTCGCTCGTTAGCAAAAGTTGCGCGTCGGGTTTCGTCGCTGTCTGTGTTTTTGAGCCCAAAAGAGACACCTAATCGGATTACCTTACAAAAATACCAGAAATAAAATTATTTTTTTTTTTAATAAGATTGTATTGAAAATCAAATTAATACAAGTTTAGTAATGTAAGAAAATCTTAACAATCATAAAAAATACTATAGGCGTTATTAATGGACTACAAATTAATACTGTAGGAAACCTCGTTACATACATTGAATAGAATATAGCAAAGGGAACCGCGTTTATCAAATGAAGATAAGATACTAAACATTAAATGGCATTCGCCTGGTTTTTGCACGAGCAAATGTCGTTAGAATTTCCATCAAGTCTATTTTTTGAGCTTCGTCGTTTTCAATGGACAAGAAGGCCAGAGAATTCAGTCTCTCCTGTGACGTAGTTGATCGTAAATATGTCTTTATAAGCAAATATTTATTTTGGGATAAGATAACTTTGCAAATATAGGCCTAAAGTTATTGGTGTCAAATATTTATTTGTTCAATTAAAACATACAAAGCAATATTCAAAATTCAGTTATACCTAACTTTAAAAAATACATCTTGTACATCCTACTTATTTTTTCAAATTTTGTGGTTTTATTTTTGCCCTTGCCACGGCGCCCGGGGCGATCGCCCCGCCCACGCGACGGCCCTGAATACACTGTCACCATTTATCAGCTGTTATTTCTGTTACTGCCCTCTACCAAGACCTTGACATCTTAAGAGTTTCAAAGTCCTATTGTTATGTGCAACATATCCCTTCACCTGGCTCCACACAAGCTCTATGGGATTTAGAACGCAATGATAGGGGGGAGTCTTAACACTGTATGACCCAACCTTTCGGCCATTTTATCAACAACATACTTGTCATATTGTTTGTTAATGTTTGATTTCTTAATTTCACGAATGAGTTAATCTTTAACCATGTTTCTTTCATATGGCAAATTCTTAGCTTCCATCCACTCGAAAATGTCAGCCTTAAGCCACAATTTAGTAGGGACATGATCAGATTTAACACTGTGATATGGCGCACTGTTCATAACTAACACACTATTGGGTTGAAGCTTGGTTAAAATTCTTTGAAACCATTCCTGAAAAACGTCACCTCTCATCTCCTCATGATAGTCAGTGGTTTCCTTGGATTCGAACAGGAGACAACCCCCCCTCCAGAAACCCATCATCACATCCAATAAGTAACAAAATTAATCTTTTGCCCTTCCCCGATGGATCCTTTAGTCCAATACTGAGACCTGACAGAAATGCTTGCTTTTCCAACTCTAGTTTTATCTCTCCACACTTTCAAAGTAGTATGAGCTTCGTTGACCCACGTTTCATCAAGATAGTACACTTTACGACCTTGCTGTCTTACATTGTGTATTTCCCTAAGGTAGTCTCTTCTCCAAAGCAATATGTCCTCGGGGTCAGTAATCAAAGTTCTTCCTCTTCCTCTTCACGTACTCGAAACCAATCTCCTTCAATAGAATACCAAAACTTGATCTTTTAAAGTCAGGTAAGTCTGTATCACCATTAACAACCGCTAGCACCTTCCCAATAGTTGGCAGTTCATTGTCCAAGAAAAACTGATGCACTTTATGATGGACAGCATTTCTTACAAAGTCATTACACTTCGTTTCAAACACAGTTTTCTCGCAATTCCTTGTCTTTGAAGGTGTTGACACTTATCCAGTTCTGTGTTTTCCATATGAATCGAGTTGACAGAGTTTGTGGAAACATGAGTAAACTCGGACGTTAAACTAACAAGATCTTTAATGGCTAAATCCGGGTACTTTTCACAAAACTTCACAAACACATTCAAAACTATAATTTTTCACCACTTTTCAATATTTGTCCTTTGGGATGTTTCAAAAATACATTTTATTATTCATGATTATTATCTTCAACTGTTCTATAATAGACTACTTGAAAACAAGCAAGCGATAGCTATATGCAGCAAGAGAAGACTGATCAACTGAATTATAACATCATGGTGCATGCGAACATCTCAATCCATTATGTTTTTATTATTTACTATATGTTTTTAAATACAGTGTGAACTAAAATTTGATAACCGAAAATTGTTTACTTTTTTTAAAATAAAAAGTATTTATTAATACAAAACAAAATTGATTTTTGTAATTTGACATGGAACTATGTGTTGTAATCCGCTGCCGATGCACAGCTCCGCTAGCTGGCAGAACATGTGCTATTTGTTTTGATCAGGTTCCCTTCTAAGGCTGACGTTGGTATAGAATTGGCATTTTTTAATTTATTCTTCATCTGGCACCATTAATGAACATTCGCTTCTGAGACAACAAATTTTCTTCCTGCCATACAGTTGTGGCCTCAGTGTCATTAATGACCATTAACTTAAAGTTAGGGTTGTAATTCTACGTGAATAATTTGTGAACTTCAAACTCATGGTTCCATGTATCTCAACAAAGTCATGGCTGTGATTTGCATCCATTATTGATCACTACAATTTGCCATTCTTATAGCTTTTGACAGTGAAAGTAAACTGAATGATTTGGTTACTTTTTAAGAACTTTGTCGTCACAAAATTTAAATGCTACCCAATGACTGAAAATACAATGCGATTTAAAATGAAAACTACAATGGCTAATAATTTTAATGTTTGGTAAAAGCTCTACACAATGTAAAACATTGACCTCAACTGATACAGCTTAATCTGTGAATGTAAGATGACCCTGTATTTTTCAAATGAAGAATTTAGAAACAAACAGTCTTATAATCAAGTAAATACAGTATTTCTAGAAAGTAATACACCTTAACTATGTAACTACACAGGCTAATGTAGAAGTTTTTAAGAGAACAATGAATATAAAATAAATCTATTCTGTCTAGGCATACATAATAAGAACAACTTCATATTCTCCAGAAAACATTAGAAGGCTTGGAAAGCTGACAAATTAACTCTATCATTATAAAACTTAAATGTGGTGCTGATACCTTATATGAAGATACTGTTTTTAGGTGTCTTTAATCGACCATAGAAGGTGAAAAGAAACTCATAAACCCCCAAAAATTTGATCAGAGATTGAGCTTGTCACTTTACAGTTTTTAGTATAGTGCTTCAAGCAACTGCATTACAGTATAGTATAGAGATTACAGTAAGAAAACTTTTTATTCTTTCAGTATTACGTTACTGTCCCAAAAAGTTAATGTTAACGAAGTGATTTGAGACTAGTGCATCAGCACAAATTATGTCATCAGGTTCTGAAGGATAGTGTCGGTGCACTTTATAAACTATGTTACATGAGTAAGAACATTAAAATATTTACCTGCATAAACAATTTGATTTTCTCGAAGAGGCCTTCTTTCCCAATTTGAGAACTGGTCAGACTTGTCTAAAGGATGTCCTAAGCACAACTGAACTAGGCGTGTTAAACTCTCTCCCGCAGTATTATCTTCATCTGTAATTGTAAAACAAGGCTTATTCAGAACACTTTCCAGCCAAAAGCCATTTTTCAAGCTTCCAGACACAATATTACAGTATACTATACATGATGGTCCTATTAATTTCCACTGTTTAGTCAATAATAAAAAGTTAAAAAACTAATAAAAAGAATAATTACCAGTGGATACAGTTTGCTAACAAAGTAATTTTAACACAGTGTTAGCAAACTGTATCCACTGGTAATTCTTTTTATTAGTTTTTTAACTTTTTATTAATATTACAGTAGCTTCACTTTAAGAATAATATAGGATACATAAATATCATCACGATTCATCTAGTTTCTTCCAGTTCAATATTTTTAGAATTATTGTATGTTACCTCATTTATTTCTAAAGTCATTCTGTTTAAACAATTACACCTAATTGAGCCAGTTCCATTTTTCTATCTAGAAGCAATTGACCCAATGAACTATGAACCAGCCAAACAGTGTTTATCCACTGGACACAATGAAGGTCACGCTCACTTTGTTCTACTCTGCAGTATTGCATTGACCATCCAGCTGTTAGGAGTTAACGTTGGCTTTGCTCTTCTGTTACGAGTAATTGATTATTGTGTTCTATATTAAGTGAAATTTATGGATCAGTATATGTTTAATACTGCACAGTGTATATTTATGTATGATTTGTATGTGATTAATGCAGTCAATTTGCAGAATGGGGCGGGAAAATTCCATGCACAGTATAATCAAAACTGAAATCAACTAGTTGACTGTATACTCAGGAACGCGTCAAAATGTAAAAATCACAATTTTTACTTAAAAAACGTTACAATTAGCATTTTCCATGGAATGACATTAAAATTTGCATTTGAATGGAAAAATGTTAAAATTCGCATACAAAATCGAGTTATCACGATCACAAATTATGCATGTCCCTAGTAATAATCTCAGGTGTGATTTTTATGTTGTATTCTCCTTTAAGGACAATGTCATTTATGTATTTTGGGTGATGTGGAAGTGTCCATAAACGTACCTGGAAAAGGGAACACAAATGGATGATCTACAGTCAATCTCTTCCACAATGTAACCATATCAATGTAGCCAGACCCAGTAAGATTAGTCACTGATAAGTCTGGAAGAGCACTTTTGATCATACTAATATCTGTTCCCAGTCCAAACCCTGAAAAACAATCATCAAATCATATTATCGACAATTTCCACTTGATATATTTAGCAGAAACTTCCACTATTCCCAAGGAAGCATATTTACTTAGATGACTTTCAGCATAGTAACTCCTTTTTATGTATAATCTCTATATATAAAAGGCTTTGTCCTGACTGACTGAATGAATGACTGACTGACTGATTGACTGAATGACAGGAATCAACGTACAGCCTAAACTATAACAGGTAGAAACTTGGAATTTTGACAGTACCTTCGTTTCATAATGTAGGTGCTCACTAAGAAAGGATTTTGAAAAATTCTGATTCTAAATGGCAAAAATTAAATGTTTTTGAAAATACTTAATCCCTTTTTACATAGAATTATCAATTCCAAATCACAGAATATATTGTTGCCAAATTTTATATGATGGGCTTGGAAAAAACAATTGAAATGCACTTTTGACAAATAAGAGAAGTTATCAAAATAATTCATGTTATAAATAAATATTACAGAATGAAATCCACTAAAATAATGGAATCACATAACTTTCTCTACCCTGGACATAGAGAAAACAAAACGAGGTATGGTAATGTGTATATTATTATATTATATCGCAGGTTTTTGGAGAGAAAAGTATGAAGGCTTTATGGTAACATAAGAGTGGGAAATTTCCCGCCTCGATATTACAATTTTATGTTACAGGAATTTCTGTTTCTTCTTACTTAAACCTCTACCAGGCTTGCTGTGCACTGTATAAGCGATGGGATGCAAAATTCTAGATCCTCTATGAGCCATAAAAAACTATATCAAGCGTTTTCTGAGGGAATAGTTTGAGTGTAATAAGTCGTTCTTCCTATTTCAAATTATAAATGCCTATATAAGGACCTAGAATTTAAAATTGAAAATCCTTCATAAGCTAATTTCCAATTACAAAATACAAAACCCGGGCGACGCCGGGTCTTTTAAGCTAGTTAGATCTATACTGTGTAGTGAGTTTTAGTTTTTATAGCTATCAGGCAGTACAATCAGCATTGCTCTAGACTAAGAAATCTTGTATGCTGATATGTATGCAAGTTTTATCACGATACTGCTACCAGCCTTCCTATTACCAGATTATCTTTGTTACAAGTACCATTGGGGTCATCACGGTCAACATATCAGGAGTATTGCAACTGTTTTAATGAAATAACATAAAATGCACATTTTTACCTTAAAAAAGGACGAAGCAGTTTTACATAATGTTACAAAGAAAAAACACTAATTTTGCATACAGACCCCAATTTAATTGAGCTGGATTGAATATGGGCTTACTCATGATTTGCCTTTTTTCCGTTCAATGCACTTTTGGATTCACCACTGTTCAGAAGACCTCCCTCAAAGATTTCCACATCTCGAGTACAGAAAAGCTCAGCAGATGACTGTGTTAATGTCGATGTTACTGATAAGGTTATATAATAATGTTCTGTACTTTTTGAAGTTTTAGAAGATTATAAGAATGTCCAGCGATTTGGAATTATCACTTACTGACAATGTTTCAAGAATATGTGAACATGATTGTGGTAAACAACCAACAAAAAGCACTTGAAAAAAAAAAAAATCTGGTACAAGCTGCAAACCAAGAAAGGTAATATGATTAGAGGAAAGAAGATTCAATATATCCATTCCTGTTTAAAACAATGTTATTCTAATATATAGTGAGTCCCACGCAAGAGTTGGCCAATGACGCGGGTTTCTGTGTCGCAGCGGGCACAGCTCCAACTCCCGAGCGATCGGGTGAAATATCTACGCTAATAAAGCCGCAATCGGTGTAATGATTCAGGTTCTCAGAAATACAGTTAAAATTACAATAGAAATAACCACGTACCTCAACACAAGAGATGTTGGAAATGTTTTCCTCTTGCATACATACAAGACTGGCACCTTTTCAGGGAATTTTCTTTCACATCCGTAAGTTCAACTTCCGAGATAGAGATAATTTCTCTTCTAATGTTCTAATGTGTGGGGAATTGACCTATACACTTTATTTTTAAAGTTCCCCCATAAATAATAGTCACATAGGCTATTGTTAGAAGAACTTAAAGACAGTACCACAAGAGAAATTAACTCTATCTCGGAAGCTGAACTTATGCGCATGAAAGAAAATTCCCTAAAAAGGTGCCAGTGTTGTGCGTATGCAAGAGGAGAACATTTCCAACATCTATTGTGATGAGGTACGTGGTTATTTTCATTGTAATTTTAACGGTAAATGTGAGAACCTGAATCATTACACCGATCGCGCTTTATTAGTGCAGATATTTCACCCGATCGCTCGGGAGTTGGTGCTGTGCCTGTCGAGACACAGAAACCCATGTCATTGGCCAACTCTTGCATGGGACTCACTGTAGATAGTTAAAAGAAAGTAAATTGACTTAGAATTTGATGGTAAGGCTCTTTGAGACACTTATATAGCTGGTTGTTTTGTACTACAAGCAGTAAAACTTAGAAGATAAGTTGTTTCTCACTGTCAACCAATATTTTCTACATTAAGTACTGTATAAGCTTCAGTATTATTTTGGAAACATGTTTTCACAGTAAGTATGACTAAACTAGCTGCATAACATTATCTTGAAGTAAGAAATTACAACAACAAAACTCTGAGGGAAGGTTGATTAGCAACGCATTTGGGTACCTAAGTTTGAAGGATTGTGTTGCCACAGTTGGGGCAGTCGAAGTCTGAAGGCGCCTTCTTATAGTTTTCCCTCGAGTGGTGCTTTTCGTTGTCTCTGGCTAGCTT
The DNA here is from genome assembly GCA_964059195.1 of Ectobius pallidus. NCBI lineage: Eukaryota > Metazoa > Arthropoda > Insecta > Blattodea > Ectobiidae > Ectobius > Ectobius pallidus. The sequence continues at coordinate 21,876,662 of CAXKWD010000010.1, read as the reverse complement.
GTTCGTATTAGGATTCCACCACTCTTCAGTAGAGCTATGATCCTCTTTCAAGGGTACTGTATGGTCAAATTGAGCTAAACTATTTTTTCACTTGCTCAGCCTAACATTTGGGTCAGAAAGATGATAATTATACCCTGTGTGATAACTACGGCCTGGATTTTTAGGCTTTTATAAAAGGTATTTTAGCCCTTTATTTTCGTGGAATAGCTCTTTTTAGGCTTTAAACAAACAATTTTGGCCGTCTTGATAAAACATAATGAACACTAATATTAACAGGGAAAACTGTATTACAATTTTGACACAGTTATTCTAGTTTTTTTACAAAATAAACAAGTAACTATTCCTTATATCAGCACTCGAAAAATATCATAAACAATTGAGATATGTACTCTTTAATGTTACAATTATTCAATACATCACTCAATTCACTTCTGATCTAAAAAAATAAGTAGACTCAAGTGTCTGGAATTTGTTCCTTCTCTGTCGTTGGTAGCAACTTATTTTGAAGATGAAATGACAATGGATTAGTTGCAGATTTCAAAGTATTGCAGATGGCTCAAGTTTTATTTCCTGCAATGGCGAGGCAGAACATTTTTGAGTTATATATATTGTTAATTTCAGTGTGTTGTGTAAATTAATTTTTATTATGTCTTTTCTTAAAATGCAAAAATTCACATTTTTATTTTTATTTTGCATTAATTGGAAAATGTATTTAAAATTTCTGTTGGTGGTCCTAAATCTTTCCACTTGGGTAAAGCTAATAAAAATCAAGAAAATTACCAATGTAGTAAGTGGATATTCTCTCCTTCTCACAACGTTTCGCCCAGTTCCTCATGGGCTTCATCAGGTGACAACTGGATAGCATGGCGCTGAGGGGCTGGATTTAAAGGCTTCCCTGGCTCGCAGATGTCGTTACTGGCGTCACTGCTGCCGATCACGGGTTGGTTCGGAAGCTCGTGTTCAGGCGTATGGTCATGGTTGTTATATAAAAAGGCCATATACCTCTGGTGATCATTTATCCATTTCTTTGGGATCTCGTAATCGGATTTATCATTAATGTTCGGGATTGCCGGAAATTTAACGCATGGCCTTACATTTGCCATTCTCCTAATAACATCCAGCCATTCGTCGCTTATGTCTCCGTTGTAGTTGTTAAGACATACCTCTTTTTTGCGTATAATGTTGCGGTAAGGTCATGCACAATTTTTAAGGCTTTGACCTCACCGATCTGATGCTTGTAGTTATACATATGCTGGCTGAGGCCGGTGTTTGTTTTACCATTTCTAATATCTCTCTCGTGCTCCTTCATTCTTATACTAATAGTCCTTCCAGTCTCCCCCACATACAATCCATTGCAATTTTTGCAAGAAACCGAGTACACCCCCGGATTCCTTAAGTGGTCCGTTGTTTTGCCTATCCTTTTATGTTTGGAAAAGATGTTTTCAATTGTTCTCCTTACTTTGTAAGCCGGGGTTAACTCGTAGAAAAAGACCGCATTTGCAGGTTGGCTGTACTCAATGGTTATAGTGATGGCTTGATAAGGAAAATCTGGAAAAAAGTGGAGCATGTGAATGATGAAAAAAGTTCGAATAAAGAACGGATTCCGAAGTATGTCAGTGTGAACTTTAACCCAGGAGTGAGCGAGGATGTCTCCCAAGGTTTTAAACAAATACGAGTTAACCCCGGCTTACAAAGTAAGGAGAACAATTGAAAACATCTTTTCCAAACATAAAAGGATAGGCAGAACAACGGACCAGTTAAGGGATCCGGGGGTGTACTCGGTTTCTTGCAAAAATTGCAATGGGTTGTATGTGGGGGAGACTGGAAGGACTATTAGTATAAGAATGAAGGAGCACGAGAGAGATATTAGAAATGGTAAAACAAACACCGGCCTCAGCCAGCATATGTATAACTACAAGCATCAGATCGGTGAGGTCAAAGCCTTAAAAATTGTGCATGACCTTACCGCAACATTATACGCAAAAAAGAGGTACGTCTTAACAACTACAACGGAGACATAAGCGACAAATGGCTGGATGTTATTAGGAGAATGGCAAATGTAAGGCCATGCGTTAAATTTCCGGCAATCCCGAACATTAATGATAAATCCGATTACGAGATCCCAAAGAAATGGATAAATGATCACCAGAGGTATACGGCCTTTTTATTTAACAACCATGACCATACGCCTGAACATGAGCTTCCGAACCAACCCGTGATCGGCAGCAGTGACGCCAGCAACGACATCTGCGAGCCGGGGAAGCCTTTAAATCCAGCCCCTCAGCGCCATGCTATCCAGTTGTCACCTGATGAAGCCCATGAGGAACTGGGCGAAACGTTGTGAGAAGGAGAGAATATCCACTTACTACATTGGTAATTTTCTTGATTTTTATTAATGTATTTAAAAATCGCGTTTTTCTGCAAAAGTCCTCTTTAGCGCCTATTTTTCAGCAAAAGTCCTTTTTAGGCACTAGTTTTTCAGCAAAAGTCCTCCTTAGCCCCTTCTAGGCCCTTCAGTCCGATCTAGTCCTTTTTAGGTTCTATAAGATTCATATATTTGGAAGCAAGGGGCATGAAACGGAAAAGTACATTAAAATATTCTAATTAGCAAGCTGGGGGGGGGGGGGGAGATTAAAACCTTCAAATCCGGGCCCTCATGATAACTATGTAACTTAGACCTATTAATATCCTGTTCTTATTCTTTTTGACTTGTAATAAGCAGTTTAATATATATATATATATATACACACACACATTTATAATTGTTAAAATTTGTTCTCTAATGAATAAGGGTCCACAAATGTGCATCATAACAAAAGCCAGTAAGTATTCTTACAGTTTTTTTTTTTTTTTTAAATAACGAGAACACGGTTTATACCACTGCTGTTTCCCCATATGAATATACCTTAGGGCATTATACTATTGAAGAATGCATAATAGCAGTTTTTAAGTTATGAGTATGGTATAAGAGGCTTTAGGTGTCTTAATAAATAAATGACTCATGAAAGTTTAGCACATATAACATTTATGTTATGTGTTGTATGTGGTAGGGAAGGGATTGCGGGACAATAGATACCTCTATATTGAATCCCGGCACCATTGAACATCTCAGTTTAACCTTGAGTGTGAAAATAATACATTAACTATAACATGCATTTGCGCATACCAGTAAAAGGCAAACGATAAATGTAATGAAGTCAAGAACTACAGTAATGCACTGTTACATAAGTGATCCAAGTTACGCCTCAACTACAGAACGGACATTTATGTTATGTGTTGTATGTGGTAGGGAAGGGATTGCAGGACAATAGATACCTCTATATTGAATCCCGGCACCATTGAACATCTCAGTTTAACCTTGAGTGTGAAAATAATACGTTAACTATAACATGCATTTGTGCACACCAGTAAAAGGCAAACGATAAATGTAATGGAGTCAAGAACTACTGTAATGAACTGTTACATAAGTGATCCAAGGTACCGCTCAACTACAGAACGGACTTGTACTTGAATCTAATATGCCCCCGAATTTTGAATGCTACAATGTACAAAAAAGGTGCGCATTAGAATAGAGTAAATACGAAAATAGATTTTAATGTGTTGAAAATATTAAAATTAATAAAACATTATTGCATACAGTTTACTACTCAGAGGGATGCTATTTTGAAAATAAGTTTTAAAAAAGTTTATTCCAAATGTGCTTTTGGGGTTTATTGACCCCAATGGTAGTAGAAAGTTAAAAAATACAGTAAACTACAGACATGGCACTCATTATTTTCCTGAAAAATGTTTTAGTGCTGTAATAAAAAGTAATTTACCCAGTTTTATTATATTCTGGTTGGTAAATAGTAGAAGACCTAGTTCATGCCAAAGGTTTGGACATTTTGAACCAAGGAAGCACACATCCAGGATATAGACCCGATCTTTAGAAGCTATTTGTAGCAAGGCCATTTCATTTTTTCTGGTACCAAAATAAGGCTTCCATTCTGTGTCAATGCCCACCATATGTACATCCTGTAAAGGAAGTAAAAGTGTGTCACTATCTTTGCATTACGGCAGAAATAAAAGGATCAACTGGTGAAGCCTCAATCTCAATCTATCATAAGTTCACTTAGGATCAGCATCCGATACACACAAAAAAAATTGTTTTATATCAAAACAACTACCGTATAGCAATGCTGACTTAAAACATATTTTAACCTACTTCATTTACATTTTCTAATCAACAGCGCTTCTATTTCACTCCGAAACATCATCAGTTGTGAACTGATTCAAATGTACCCCACTGCAGCTCCAACTGTTCTTTGCTGCTGTTGTCCTCTGGTGGAATTCTATCAAATTGTATGTGGCACAAATTCAGTATTTAAAAATCCATGAGGTATTGTCTGTTTTTGTAGATATGAACTGTTTTGCAAGTAGAAAGTTTATTAGAATTTTTAAAACCTTTCATCAAAATGGTCCCTTTTCTATAGGGTGTCCCAATAAGAACGCTGGATTTAATAATGCACAAAATACATTTTGTTTTCAAGAAATGACAAAGGGCACATGTTCCAATTTATGTATGAAAAATGATATCTGGCATATGTCCACCACTTCCTGCTCTACAGCTAGTGATTCCGTCCATGAAATTTGTGATAATTCTTGCACAGTCTTGCGCCTGGATTTGGGCAATGACACGTCGAATTTCCTGCTTCAGGTCTTGCAAGATTCGGGGATTGTGTTCATAAACCTGTGATTTAAGAAACCCCAAAGAAAGAAGTCACAAGGTAGCAAGATTGAGATCGGAAATATACCTTTTTAGTGAAGTTTAGTGTGTATATTTCCGATCTCAATCTTGCTACAGATTTCAACACTTCACTGTAAATTTCCATCTAATATTTATATTGAAGTCACACGGTGTCAAGTCACATGACCTTGGAGGCCAGTTTCGGTTTGGAAATACCTCATGCAACAAACCAATAGTCTCGGAGGTGTGGCAGGTAGCGCCATCTTGCTAAAACCAGAACTGTTCAATATCCAACACTCGGTCCATATTTTCCACTGAAAATGTATTATAAAATTCATAAAAGAACAGATAAAACAGAATTAATTGTCAGTGGATAAAACACACACATTTACTATCACAACGTTTCAGCCTGAACCCCTCCTCTTGCTCGTAGATGTCGTTGCAGTTAAACCGAGGTGTATTCTGAAAACCATGTTCATCCAAACCTTGTCCGTTGAACATGTTGTTGTTGTGAGAAACTCGGTGTTCCTATAATGTTCGTTAATCCATTCTCTCGGTATATCATATGTGTTCTAATAATCTGTCATAATGTCCAGATTTCCACTGATTAATATATTTACACAAAATTAAAGAAAAATTGTTTAAAGTGGATATTTATTTGTAATTAACACACAACGTTTCGGTCAAAACATAAGACCACTTTAAACAATTTTTCTTTAATTTTGTGTACATATGTGTTCTCTTCATCAAAAACTATTGGCAATGGA